>NMRA01000480.1:213550-312805 GCA_002633005.1 Phoronis australis
TCTTCTCTATCCAGGATCTTCACATCTTCCATGGCGAAAGAGTGGTCTGTGGAAGCCATGTGAGTAAAAACTGCAGAATCATAGCAGTCCCCATAACTGGACCTCCGATGCTGGTTGAAACGACTTTTCAGGGCTTGTTTGGTTTCCCCAATATATGCTGCTCCACACCCCGGTTCCGAGCATGAAATGCCATACACCACATTTGATGTTTTCTCTTTGCTGGTTTTGTCTTTCACATTTAACAATTGAGTCCTTATGGTGTTAACAGGTTTGAATACAACAGCAATGTCATGTCCCCTCATATGTGATTTGATCTGGTCAGCGATCCCTGGCACAAAAGGCAATGTTACCCTGATGTTTCCCCTATTGTCAGGCTGCGTGTTCTGAGGCCTGACTCTGTCATGGTTTGCCTTGTGGAATGACCACTTCGGGTAGCCACATCTTTTCAGCACTGTTGCTGGAATGGACTTAGTGCCAACTGAGCTGCGAAACGAGATGCTGACACTGTAGAGGCGTACAAGCTCATTGACACAGCAGTTGACGAAGTGAAAGTGTTGGGAACAAACGTCGAAGATGTCTGGGTAGAATGGTTCCAAGAGGAGCAAACCATTGGATCCGATATACAGATTCCTCGGCAGGTCTAGACAACAAAAAGATAGGACCAACGTTCCTGGAGAAACACCCAGGTAATAAGTTGTAATTCTACACAGTTAGTAATAATGTTGGTTGTTTATGCTTGTGTACAATGAAAACAAAATAGAAATTATTTTTGGACATGCCAAATTTACCCAGTACAACAGAGGGTCTACGAGCGCACATAAACTGATTCTGATTTGTATTTCCACTTGCGTCTATCTGCTTCATATCCAAAATCTATTTCACGTAGTGCGTAGTTAAAATTGTACTCACTTGTTTCTTCCAGTGAGTACTACAGAACGGTGCGAAAACCCTTCCTAGACAACCTCTCGCAGCAGTTGACCACCAGATGTGTAAACTACACGTATGAGCAACCACTGGGGAGTAAAAAGTGTCTAGAGAGAAGTTTTCAATTCAAAGTTTTTTGTAAAGTACGCTTTAGGTCTCACGACGGAGCAGGCCAGCTTGATTTGTGTAAATATCGAGTTTCAGTGTACTTCTGGTCCCTCGGCGAACTAACTAGTCTTGTGATGTTTTTTACCAAAATGTGCTTTGTAAAACTATTTATCTCAGCCAGTACTGTTTGGTCCCGCGACAGATCGACTATTTTTATAGGGATAATAAGCACAGGTGTACTTATGGTCTCGTGACGGACCAGGCCAGAGTTTTTGTGTACTCTCAATGTACATCTGGTCCCTCTGCAAACTGGTCCTGTATATCTTTTCACCACGATAACAGAATGTTTTGGTTTCGTGAAACTGTTTTCAGACGATTTGTTTCCCGATACATTTGACGTTTTTCAATTGTTGTGAGCGTGATTCAGCGTATTTATTGTCGCTTTTAATAATAAACTATGAGCTATGAGCACCATCGTTCGCCAGTTTTTCTCGTAACGAGACAGAACACATGTTTATTTCCGGACTAACAGTACAGTTCTTCGTTCTTAAACAGCTTGAGGCTGTTGCGATTATCTGATATTCAAGTTTTACGCCCCGTCGGTGCTCCTTATGCTCTTGAATATTTGATAGTTGTCTAAGCCCCTGTATACACACCCCACTTTTTCGTATGCCGCTAAAAAGGTGTGTGTAAACAGATGTTCCAACAAAATTTTTTGCTGGTGGTGTGACTCATACCCAGATGTGCACAAATATGGTTTCATGAAACTTATGAGCCAAGTTTATGTGACGAAATCGAGAAGGGTTTTTAATTATCTTAAGAAAAACTCCAGGGACATGTTAAGTGCCAGAAACGTATCAGGAAGCATGGAAACTTCGCTGTTTGGCTACAAAACCAAAAAGTTGTCTTACACAACCCCCCNCGGCCCCACGCGCCTCGGATTCGACCTTTGCGGGAATCCTAAAAACCCCCCTTACTGAAAATGTAGATCCGCCACTGCGGTTAATTTGGTTTACTCAAAGAGCGATGCAGCTTTTAATGACACTATTTCTGTGTCAGATTTTATTTATTCCTTTTTACCCACATCGACGCGAAGCTGTAGATTTTGTATACAGCTTAAAAGCGTTTGATTTTAGACTGAGTCAGTGGTCCCCACCGAGACCGCGCTATTGGCTTCGGCGGCGCTAGGCTATCGGGAAACAGCAACTTGCACGATATTACATACAAGTGGAAGTGTCGAGATATATGTGTCGTAGTATTTTAACTTTGTTGTCTCTAACAGATGTAATTTTGAAATTCTGTGATTTGAAATCTGCACCCGTCACCGAAAGGTAAGTTTCCTGTGGCAACGGTCTGTACGTCTCAGGTTACAACGATGATGTAGGCCTACTGTACTTGCATCGATTCGTAAGAGCGCCATCAATAGACAATCAATTGATTAAGGGGTCATTTCTAATGTAATGGCTCTTAAACTCTACACATAGCATAATAAGTTGACTACTGAAAGGGTCCCCATGACGAAGGCATCTCTTGAAATTAAAATAACCTCAAGTAAATCCGTTGTTTTGAACACAAGACACAATAACGTTATAAATTTTTTTATCCGTCGAATAAATTTGGGATCAAATTTAAAGGCTGTTAAGTGAGGCAAGATATTTTTTAGTCATTTATCAAGATTTACTCTTTAGCTGTGAGTTCAAAAAGTTACATAAAGCTACAAGGTGCAATATGGCAGTAAGAGGGTCACAAATACGGCCACTAAGATTAGGTATGGAAAGTGGTCTGTGGATTATCTCCCCTGTCAATGCCCGTCAAATTTGAGTAAATACAAATAATTATTTATAGTATGCATTGGTTATTCCAGCCACCAAAGTACAACTTTCAATCTATTTTGTAAGTTACTTATTTTAGTTGCTGAAAACATACAATTTTGGACACGGCTGATATTACCAATTACGGTCTAGTGCTCCAGAGGCAAATTTTAGTTCACAAAATGTGACATTTAGAGTTTTGCTAGGATGCCTATGCATGTACAAATGAAAATGAAACTCTTCTGAATTTTGAAGTATAGACTGATTTTTGAAAATCTACTGGTTTTTATATAGACTGCCTCTTAAACATTGTTATGCATTTACTTAACTCATTGATGAAATGTTATCGCCTGGACATGGTCGCTTTTCACGTTACCAAAACGTATAAGCGGATTTGAAAATACCTGACGTCATTTTGGTCGCTCTGTTTATCAAACTGAAACACTGCAAACCAAACACACGTTGCCGGGGAATCTCCTGTAAACACAACAACCTTTGCGCGTATGAAAATAGCGGCGATCAATAAACAGGTGCATTGAAGGAGCCCGATGTCGTCCGTTTCCATACTTCTACACCTACAATTATAATCAATGTGAACGGCCAATCGCCTACTCATCGTTGAAACCCCGTGTAACACTAATCATTTATCTTACAGTGTGCGCGCTTTCCGATACCATCTATAGTTTACCCTCAGTGTCGAATAACTCGATGCAAGGAGTTGTCTTCGAGATAGCTGGTCCCAAATCGATTGACAGCCCGAGGTTATCATTTAATACCTTTTGCTGGCTTTGAATATTTCACGTGTTAGGGAAAAGAACATAGTTTGAAAAGTTACACCAGCAAGACAGTTGGCGAGCAATGCGTTCTATACGCCTATACATCAAGCAGACGACAAGAGTTAAAGCGTTAGTGGAGTCCACTTAGTACCTAAGTAGTTGATTCCTGGACACTGATAAACATATCAACAAGTACTTGTCCACTATAATTCTTTTGAGTCGCGAAGTTAAGGATTTTCCGGGAGCAATATCAGTAGCTAGTGTCGCATATGCGTACACAATTCACGGGTGAATAGACGAGATACTTGTAATGTTATACAAGTGGATACCTAGAAAGTTGGGAAAAGTCCGCAGAGGTTTTATTATGAGAAAGACAATATACACATATAAAACGTAGGCGTAGCAAGAGGGGAGGGTCAGGGGGGAGGGGGAAGGTCAAACTTATAACGTTAAACGAATGAAGGCGGCGGAGGGAGACCGGTACGTGGGTACGTGCCCCCCATAACTTGCAAGCGTGTTCGTTGGTGAGTAGAGAAAACACACACAAAGAAATATGTAGAATAGTGAGGACTATCTATTGACTAGACTGCCAGTGGTGGAATTAACCTTCAGAGGCCCTAGCCAAGACATTTTTGTTACAGACTCCTACCACAGTAGCATCAAGTCACGTGCCTCAAACAAACAAAAAGCACAGTAGCATTAAGTCACCTGACCCAAACCAATAAAAACCACAGAAGCAAGAAGTCACGCGGTTCAAAGAAACAGTAATCACACTGAGTAGCATGAAGTCACGCGGCCCAAAGAAACAAAAAACCCAGTACATAGTCACGCTGCCCAAAGAAAGAAAACCGCGGTTGCATGAAGTCACACGGTCTAAAGAAACATTAAACAAAGTGACAACAAGTCACACGGCCCAAACAAACAAAAACATCAAGTCACGCTGCCCAAAGAAACCGAAACCACAATAGCAACAAGTCATGCTGCCAAAACAAGGGAAATCACAGCAGCATCAAGTCATGCGGCCCAAACAGACAAAAACCACAGTAGCGTCAGGTCACGAGGCCTAAACAAACAAAAAACACAGTAGCATCAAGTCATGCGGCGCAAACAAACAAAAACCAAAGCAGCATCAGTTCACGAGGTCCAAACAAACAAAACCACAGTAACGTCAACTCACACGCCCAAACAAACAAAAACAACGGTAGTATCAAGTCACTCGACCCATACAAAACAAAAATGACAGTAGCATCAATACATGCGGCCCAAACAAACAACAACCTCAATAGCATCAAGCCATGCGGCACTAAAGCAAACTTGTGTACGCTTGCAAAAGTACACGTAAATAGAAAGAAGTTTATATTATGACCAAATGATAGAAAAAATGAAAATCAGGGCAATTGCGTAGATTTTCATGTTCAGTGTTTCACTTTAATCGCTAAAGCAGAATCAAGACAATAAACCAATGTACACACTAACTGAACAAACAGCGAGTATATTCAAACACAGCAACGTAACATGTTGTCACTGTTGAGTGTAGGCTACATTGGATTTTCGTCTTGATAATGCTTTAGTGATTAAAACGAAACGTTGAACATGAAAATCTACGTAGTTGTCCTGATTTTTTTCTATGATTTGGTCAAAATCTGATTTAATCAATAATAACGTGAATAGTCTACAAGCAGCACCGTGGCATGCCACCTTATTTCGTTGTACATGAAGGAATATGATAAATGTGTGAGTATCAGTTTAACGCTGAAGCATAATGGGGGGAGGGGGGTGAGCAACGGGAATGAAGACTGACTACAATGGTGTAAAGTGAGGAAGAAAAGAGAGAAAATTGAACATAAAAATGCGTACTCACATAAATGGCAAGAAAACACAAAAAGGCATTACAAAAGCCGCCTGATAGCGAAATTTGTAGACAAAATATCTATAGACAGCAAATCCAAGCACACTTGCGAGATTAGACAAATTCGGTTTCACAAAATTCAGAAAGTTTCCATGAATATCCCTGTAATTTCCGGCCCACAAATCCTAATCTAAAGAGGCGAAAAAATAACATCGAAAACCAACAATCCACAACTGCTAAGAAACTATGAAAAAGACAATAGATACAGTAATGCGCACAGACTTGAATGCCATACATTCCCGGAAATCAGTTTTAAATGATTGAAAACACCAAGCTATTTAACGCCCAAGATTTGGCTCAGCATTAGCACGGGCTTTAATGTCAATAGATATCTCATAAATGACGGTGAGAATCGGTGATTTGTAATGAAACCCCAAAATACAACGGATTTTATTGTCATTTAGATCTTGTCAAAGCTAATAACTTCAAAAAATCTATGACATCCAATAGTGACCCAAAATGCGTTTTTCAACCGTCTAAACGATAGAGCTCCTTATAGAGAAAATGTTAAGTCTGTGTAATAGTTTGCACATCAGTATTTGAATTTGAAATTGCATTCAGTAATCCACCAATCATATGTTAACAACGAATACTGTCCTTCAATTGACATGCTGGAAGTGCCCGCCCACTAATCGACAGGCTGGACGTGCCCTCTTGTCAATGGACAGGCTAAAAGTGCCCGCCTTCTTTGCCATGTGTGCGTACCATAGACCTAAGAAACTCGCAAAAACGCAAGATCACAAAATTCTTCGTGAGTTATCGCCACGCACTACAGACAAAGCACGTGATCACACTACCGGATGTCTTGCTTCCACGGAACGCAGTCCTGCCTTTTTCCTGATACGTGTCTGCACATAGGGTATAAAAACCAAGGAGTGAAGTAGGAGAAATCATTCCGATAAGAAGCTGAAATCGACAATCACACACCAAGAGATATGAGGAATTTCTTTGGATTGCTCTTAGCTATAGTAAGTAGACTCTGCCACTTCAAAACTACGCAAAGTTAACTCGCATACCTCCAAAATGGACTTCCTGTTCTACAAAAATGAAATATTCTGGTCACATAGCCTGTCATGAAAACCTAATTTTCTGCTATAGGATTTTTTCGTGTGCAGATCTACAGATCTCTTCCAAAATGACGTTACTTGTCAACTCGTTGTTTTTTGAAAACAGAAAGGCATCTTTATATTTTCACTGGTAATATTCTTATGATAATATTAAAAAATATAATTTGCCTGAATTGTTATGGATTTTGTCGTATAGAGCGCTCTTTTGACTTCCAGGTTACGTTTTGAATTATTGAAATCGTTCACATTTGATTGTTAGCGGACTTGCCTGTAAAGCATTCTTCAATTGTTGTATATTTCAATGGAAGTACAGCGTTTTTTTCTAACTTTTCTCATTTTTTATTCCTGGAGACTTTAGAACCATTTCGCCCGTTAAATAATCTTGGCGGAGCCACCATAGAAAGTTTGGTTGGATTTGACGCTATATACATGTAAAGATATTTTATCCTAGAGAGATTCACGTTCCGAAGCAAACTTTTTTGCAAACTCGAGTTTTGCTGAGTTTGCAAACAAAGAGTTGCCAGTGTTGACCTCTGTAAACACTACGTAATTAGTTTGCCGAAGTGTGGTCACACACATCATTTGGAAACTAGTTTTGTGAAGTTTGGCAAATTAATACCAACCATCAGGCAGTAGAAAATCATGCAAGTATCTGTGTTCAATATGGTAATATCGAGGAAAAAGTTTTAATGTTTAAAGCAATGTACCGTACACCTTGAACGAGAATCACAGACGTCGTGGGACAGTGTGTCTTATAGTGGCAGATCCAGTGTAAGAGTGGCTCCACTGCCAATGGGCACATCTAGTGTACGAGCGGTTTGACTGCCAATGGGCACATCTAGTGTACGAGNCCTTTTTACGCAATCTCAGATTCAGTTGGCACGGATGCAAGCCATTTCACCATGTATTTAAAGGGCTCGCGAAATCGAGGCTGTTAATCTATCACCACTAGTACACTCACGCCCTCTAGTTATTGCAGATTTACCGAATAGCCCCATTGGCACATCTAGTGTGCGAGTGGTTCGACTGCTAATTGGCACATCCAGTGTACGAGTGGTTCTACTGCTGATTGGCGCATCTAGTGTACGAGTGGTTCGACTGCTGATTGGCCCATCTAGTGAACGAGTAGCTCGACTGCCAAGATGATGGCACTCAGAAAGAGGATCTCGAACGTTAAGTGCGCGTGCGAGATTCTGACAAAGTGACAAGAACTCGCAGGACTTCGCGAGATATTGCCATGTGTTTCAAGCGAAGCACGTGTTCCCGACGTGTTCGCACTAGCTTCCTTAGCCTGATTTTGCGAAACAGGCTAAGCCATCCGTGCACTGGTCTTCAGCTAAACGTCAAAGGACAATAAGCATTTCGAGAGTCACCCCTCTGGTTTCAAGCAATAACCAACTGTCAGTTCTTTCGAAGATCTGAAACCAGTTTTAGTTTAGTCAAAACATGTTTCTTGTAATAAGAGTAGTGTTTATAGCCGAATTAGTATTAGATGCGTTCAGGAAGAGCTCTGCCAGAGATCTAACAAGAATAGCTCTTGCAGTCAGAGGCAATGAGCTATATACATAAAGACGACACGACTATACTCGCAAGCCAGAGAGCACGTTACACGCGGTCCGCCATATTGATCTAAACAAAAGCACGGTGGCCTTACGGGGAATTTTCTAAAATTTAAATACTAACGAGGTTTTAAAATATTGATAACATAACAAAATGTACACCTGTGACCCACGCATTACTTAAACGATCACATAAGCACTGCAAAGACAAAATTCTTAATCACTTTGGCTGAAATTCTCACGGAGTGCTGTTAGGGCCTGGGAGTTTTTGCCGGCTCAGTCGAAAACACAATCACTGAAATGTATAAAATTTAGAAAATTGTATAGTACCTATTTTTCAGTTGTTTATAAACCGACATGACTATCAGGTCGAACGAGCCCCCTCATTTGGCGAAGTGGGCAAAAAGGTCCGCATCGTCAGAAATTCCAGCCCCCCATATTAAACCCTGGGTGCGCGCATGTTACATACTCAGGCCTTAACACACTGTAAGTATTAGAAGACCATAAACAGGACTGAATATAAAAACGATGGTTTTCCTCAAGTAAGACAGTTGCACATTTTAATAACTTGCCAGGCTACATAACATGTGTCGCATCTCTTGAAATTTACAGAAACAACCCATCTACCGTCTCAATATAACATTGTGGGGTGTAGCATTCTTGGGGTATCCCTTCCTTCGATCCTGCCCTATTCCTAATAACCTGGTTTTATACCACAATATCAGCCTCGAATGGCAGATACAACCGTGTAATAATCCATAAAGTTATCTCACTAGTGAGATAACATTTTGGCGGGAAACCGAGGCCGGATTCGAACCCGGGCCTCAAGAGTTTCGAGTCGCCGACTTTACCACTACAGCACATAGCGGCTGACGTCATCGAACGTGAAAATAGAATACCTAAATGGGCACGCGCAACAATCGCATGTTCGGAAAAGGGCATTGCACCGACATGTATACGCTATGAAAAATAAGACGCATAATTTCCATAAAAACCATATTTTAATTCAGTGAAATTTTTTTCTCGTGTTCTCTCACTTATAAATCACCGATCTCCAATTTGAATGCGGGTATCGTGTTGTCGGGATCCTTTGACTTGAGCATTACAGTCAGTTGCTAGTGGTAACCTACTTTAGCAGACGATATTTTGCCGGTCGAAGCTTAGCGTGATAAAATGTGTAGTAAGCTATAATAGTTGCTGAACCTTAATTTATAGATTCAATTTATTTCTATTTTGTTTTATTTTTCAATTGGTTTTGAGTAAAGGCATTATTTTACAAAAAGATCTCGGCTTTTCTTAAAAGGTCACGACCTCCGACCCCGGGTCTCTGACATAGAAAGTAGTTACAAAGCCGAGGCGAGTCGAGAAAGGAAGATCGATTCATTGCAATGTTTCTCGTTCAGCATGTGGTATAAATAGATTATTACAAGTTCTCAGTCGTTATCCCCCGTTATCTAGAGCCCTCGTGGATTTTGGAGAATTATCACCCTCGGGGCTAACGGGGATAACGGGGGATAACGAATTCGCCATGTACTAATTTATATATATTTAATTAAATAAATCTTCGAATTGTTGTCCACTCTGTAAAAATAAACAACTATTAATCTTTTAGTCACATTTTGTGTTTCTTCGTTGCTAGAAAACAACAGATATCTTGGTTACTAAAACCTTAAAAGACATATCGGACAAAGAAGGAAAATCAAGTAAAAGATCATGAAACAACGACTTAAGTGGGTGTTCTCGGAACCAAATTAAGTTGAACAATATTGTTTCGGTAACGGTCTGGTTCTCAAAATACGGGCACGTTATATCCGACCATTGCCATTGTTTCTGCTATCGGATTCTCGCCCACAAAATCATTTTATTTCAGTTTCAATTTTAAACCTCAAAAGACAAAAAATTATATCATTGATTCTGGGTCTAATCTTTATACTCGAAGTCAAACTTTATTTTTGATATTTTCTGCTTTAACTAAGGATAAGTGTTAAGACCCTTTTTAAAATTCTGTGCTCAAGTGTTCAGTGATTTTCTGGAATAATTTTCTAAAAATCCTAGTTTGCACTTGATGATCCTAACATTAAAGCTATGAGTTTTTACTTGAAATCCCGTGTTGTTACCAACATTGGTTCCTAGATACTCGCATCTCGACTAACATGGTTCATCAGCAAGGTAATGGACCACTCTGCTCAACGAAAACCACGTGACGTCAACTCTAACTATATTTATCTCATTGGTCAGAGCCGGATTTCAAATTAATTTACTTACTTATATGGTCTAGTACGAAATCAGTACCTTTAATTTAGTTAGTGAATCTCGTGTTGTAATTCTGAACGTAGAAATAAACGAAAGTCAGAAAAACATTTCAAACACGAGTCTTTATTCTAATAATGAAAACCAGACGATCCCGTCATTCTAACAGATAGCTATAGCGCTTATACTACATCTCGGTTGAGCCGAAGGCCTGAAAGACGTTACCATTGGAGGCGCGTTATTGAATCCTGATTATTCAGCACTGAAAATGCGGGCTTCGCTTTTTCTCATGTTTCTTACACATTAAGATTCCTAGTTGTATTTTGGCGTTCAGTCATGTTCAACGGTAAAGCTTAGTCGCTGCCTCTATAGACCTAATTCACGCCGACAGGAGGCGCGTTCCAAAACGAGCTCGCTACGATAGCTCTTTTAGCTTATCGGGTTGTATTCCACGTTTTTCGAACGTCTAGAAAAATACGGACACTCAACTGTCTGTTTTACAATCCCTAAGGACGTTGAATTTAGGAAGCGTTGGGTCGTTGCCATACACCGCGACGAAGGAAAATATGTCCGTGCAAAATTTATAAATGATTTCGAAAAATTAGATCATATTTTGTCGCATCTCGGTTGCCGACAGCGGGAGCATCAAAGCACTGACGACCGCGGGAGAGTCTTCAGCCAGCCAGGCTGTTTTCATGACTACGGGTTGCTGCATTTTTCTTTCTAAAAGAACAGGGTCCTCAATACCTCGATTGTGAGGCCGAATTTCGGCCCTATTCCACTCTACGGCAAAAATATTGAAAAATCCCCCGAAATTCCCACCACGACTGTGGCCTAAAAGTCATCTATGCCCTGGTGATTGAAAGGTTCTCTCCAAAGTTCAAATCACCTGTAACCACGCAGGTGGCACTTTGAAAGAGCACAAAAATGCTACTTGAGACAGCCTATGAGAGCTTGCAGGTAGATTTTTCCCCTAGCTCGGCGAAAACATTTGCTCTCAGAGGCACTGGCACCTTTCTCCTGGGATGAACGAGGCCCCCGAAGAAGCATGATAACCATGTTTGCTCTGTAAAGTTAACTAAAATTGGACTCTAAAAGGAGCTTATATTTTGGACGAACGAATTAGGTGTTTTAATTTTAAAATTCAACTTGGTCCAGATTGATATTTGAAATCTAACACACGAGACGTAAGAATTATTAAAACTAAAAAGCAGAATTGCTGGTCAAATAATTTTTATTTTCAATTACGAGCCTGTTTTTTATTTTAATAAAAATATATTTAATAACATAAATTATTCTTTCAGATCAATGACAAATCAACTGTTAGTCCCGGTAGTCCGTACCACACAAGGACTTAGGCTAGGCCTGATGTCAATATTCTTGATCAACACGTTAAACCAGATATGACTAATTGCACATGACAGCAAAATGCAATGAACCACCATTGTCGAATATATATTCAACTCGTCAACAATACAAGCAGATGACCTGGTTCGTGTAGAAAGCATTTCTATCAACAATTTACAAGAAGGAACGTAACCCTGCATTCAGCATAATACCGGACCTGTAGGACAACGCAGTTTGGTCATATTTACTTTTTATGTTTCGAACCTAGTTTTCCGAAAAAAAGCTTATACCCTTTCGTCAGACAACTCTTTGGTGCATTGACTTGTTTTCTAATGTATTTTTCTATGTCCCTGGGGTTAACTATCGAAACACTTTTAAGAATTAATATCCAGGTTGGACTTGAAAGACCGGCCATTTAACTCAAGCAATGTCAACTTCCGCTTTGTTTATCGCAGTGAGCCTCGCTTTGGATTTTAATGTCCGCTGCGTAAATTAGGTTTAAAGGATTATACAGTGGTACTTATCACACAACTAAATTAAGATTAAAGTTTCACAGTAAAACACAAGTTAAGCCAATTTACGTAACAATAGTATGTTCTAAAGCGTTGCATAAATATTGCTTTGGATTTGAAGGTATTAAATCTCATGGAATCAGTATTTACCACATTAATTAGTGAAAAGTGTACGCAGTATTCTATAACACCAGCCCGCGAAATAAAGATACGTGAAACGGAAAAATATATCTAAGCGGGCGAGAAATGGGCCCACAGGATTTCACGATTTTGTGTTAAGGACTTTAACCACTATCTGTTTCTGTTTCTGTTTCTGTGGTGTCGTCAGAGGGTAGGCACCGGGATAGTCTCTAGCCTTCCTCCTTCCAGTATCGCACGCAATGTAAATTTGGAGATGTAACCAAGTTCGTGCTGGTTACACACTCTTCGATCTTTTCTGAGTCTGTAAGTAGAAATGATCGGTCTGCAGGTGTTGTGTTCTGTGAGAGCCAGACTAGGGCGTCTTCATATGGTTCACATTCAGCTCTAAAAGACGAGGATTTTCCAACCCGTGCTGTTGACCATTCGAAGAGGCGTTGACCCTCGCAAGTCCAAGCAACTGCTGCCCAAGCCGTAGTGTCATCTCTTAGTGAGCCGTCCGTTGCAACAATGATTGTGGGAGATTGTTCTTCAACCCATTCCGATAGAGTTGCTTGGTTGATACAGTCAGCTCTTTCCCGCCAATGACGGCCTCCAATCTCCATGGTGTTGATGACAAAGTTTGTGGCTTTCGACCACTCTATGCTGTTGATGTTCTCCTCTGGACATACCTCTTCGACAAGCTCACTATCTATTGTCTAACAGTAGCCCTTCGTTTCAGAGCGTTGTCACTTCCGCTAAAAGCACAGACCTACAATCATCAGTTGACTTCAGTTACTACCAATCATATGGTGAACTAATGGCCACAAAAGGGGAAACGTTCGTTTTCACAGGTAATCATACTGCAGAAGCGATCCCTGTCAGCGATCACCGAAGCCAGTTGATTATGTCGTGCAGGTGAGCCTAATTCCCATAATATGCTGTTCAAACAGTTGCTATAACCGTAGAGTTACATGTATTTATCGCTTGCAAATCAATGTTCTGACCGTCATTCTCATGATTGTGTTGTTCGTACTTCAGAGCAGAATGATATTATAGTGGGTATGAGGTACCGGAATGTGTTCTCTTCGTATTTTGGAAAGCACATCATCCTGAACGTGTCGCAAACTTGTACTAGAGTTACCGCTTTTAACTCATTCGACCCTGAGCACCATATGGAATAAGTTGCTTAGTGGCCTGGCTGAGCTGTGGAATGTCTACCCCCTTGAAGTCGGAGGGTATTTCACTCAGAACTAGGTCACAAACACTGCACATAATTAAAACCTCATCACCCAGTCATTAGTAAACATATACTTACCAAATTTTCAGCAATACATCTTGAGTAAATGAGCTTCATGTTGATATAAAATTTATCCAAGTTCAATATCGATAAAGGGTTGAACAAGTAGTTTTACTTTTTGTTTTCCAGAAACAAAGACGTTTGTTTACAAATAATCCATTTAAATTTCCAGAAAACATGTCAAGAAAGTTTTCTGTGTAGCATATCCTCATCATAAACTAGATCACTGAAATCTGTATCTAAATCTGACCACTCAGTGCCATCAGTATCCACACTATCATATCCATAATCACTGAAGTCTATATCTAAATGTGACCAGTGTCATCAGTATCCACACTATCCTCCATAATAAAAACTTCAAGAACTGTGAGAGAGCAGCAGAGATGATGTCCGTATAATATCAAGGCAGCAATTTCAAGTGAGTGTGTGCACAGTGCTAGTCACAGAGTAGAATGTTCCTAGTAATTGAACATTTTGTTATTGTTTCTGGTCAGTTCAAATAAAATAAACAGGAGCACCCTAGCAGATGATTAAGTGGTGACAGCAGTGTTATGTAACACCAATTAGGCTACAATTCAGGGCAATTAGCTTCATTCTAGTCTTCAAATCAAACAAACATACTATATTTCAGGGAGGAATATCTTTATAACCTTTCAAAAGTTACCACAACAACCACTACAAAGTTAACACGCTTCCTGGTTTTTCCTTGAATTGATAATTTGCTTGTGAAGAAATGGTTATAAATTCCAGAAATAACAGCCAATAGGCATTAACTTCACAAACAAGAAGTTAACACAGAGTATGGTGTCTCAATCCTCATTGGATAGAAAACTGGGAATACCCTAGATATATTTAAACTTAAACCAATAAACTGCTGCCTTCTATCCCTCCTGAAGGCGTGATCCGCCTGTGAGATACATTCTTAGATAACGCCTCCAGACGGCATCAGGCCCTGAGTGAAAATAAACAGTCAAGCCATAAGGCGGGATCAGGGAGGAATGAGTGTGGCATAAGGATCACTTACAGGGGTACCATGTCGCTGTTTTTAGAGTGGCTGTACTGCATTGGCTGCATTTGATCGACTTCACCAGTTCATCCGGGTCAACTGCCTAAGACTGACATCTGTGACTGGTTCTTGATGGCGACTTCTGGCTTACCGACCAATCAGATGTTCTTAGGCGATTGAACCGGCAGAACCGGCGGAGTCAATCAAGAACATCAATGAGTGTAACCTACGAGCAAATGAGCACTGTACATTAATACTTTGTCTAGAGCACTGCCACTAAACTAATTTATCTGCAATGCCTTGCAACGTGTATCCTCAGGTTGACTATAGCGATTGAAAAAGAGATGATGCGTTTCTTGCACCAAGAGAATATTTCTCACAAGTATATAATCCCAGCCGGTGCCACAGCAGTTCATCGGAAGACGTACTACTTCACTGTGACGTTCCAGGAAGGTGGTTCTTTTAGCAACGACATTGAATGCACCGCGACATTGAATTACGTCAATAGAAATGGCGAAGACGTTACTAGGACTACATTTGACAACAATAAGATTGGTAAGCTGCCAAAACAAACAAAACAGACATATGACGGGAAAGGTTTGACTATATAGGTCTCCTATAGAATAATTCCTGTGTACAAGGTCAAATTTTTATATTCCAAATTTACATATTGCAAGAACGCTTAGAGAAAACTTACAAATTCGTACTCAAATCATGTGACGTGATGACTTAAACTCCGGGTCTGAACCCGAGTCGAGTATGAGGTTGGAAATCTGAGGTTGGAAATTAGACTGACATGGCTTGCCGTATGAATACTCGCGTTATCTGCAAAATGAACGCTCTGCTGAAGGAGAACCAGCGCAAATTGACAGACCAAGTGCCGTGAAAAATAAGTTTTTATATAGATATAGCTTTTGCGCTTACTTGTCATTAACTGTGAAGACTATCTACTTTCTCAACAGTTCTGTATATGTTTTGTGTAATGTACTTGGGCTATATTTTGCCATAGTTGCATTCAATTTTTGCCTCGTCAAATTCTTCACAGTTACCTGCCTGAATGGAAACATTTCATAATGCGTTCTTTCAAATTTGCTTTAACAGCTCTTGACACTTGTAACTATGTTTCATACTCGTGTGAGGTTGAAAAAGAATTTCTACAATACCTGGGACTGTGGTCGAATCTTCTACTTTTGTGCGAACTCAATGGCCCGAGGTCTAATCTCCAAACTTGAAATTATTGTTAACATTTTCTGTTCTTTTTTTGTGCGAACTCAAGATTGTCTATTTTAATGCTTGAGAACGCTTTGATTTTCGTACTTAATGACCTCACACTCGAACATTTGGCCTTAATGTGGAGGTCACCGAGTGCACAGTACGATAAGACAGTTATCAACATTAGCCATTATGTACCTGAACGTACAATTATAGATAAGCATAATATAAAATGACAAGTAGGATTCCAAGTTCGATTTCTGGAACGATTAGAGCCCGGCCTAAAAAAGTGTTTATTATTTTTAGAACAACGACTAGTCCCCGGGCTAAGATAAGTGCTTGTTGTTTCGAGAACAACGACTAGAGGGCTAAGATAGGTGTCTGTTATTTTGACAACAACGACTAAACCTTGGGCTAAGATAAGTGTTTGTTATTTTGAAAACTGCGACTAGACCCCGGGCTTAGATAAGTGTTTGTTATTTGGAGAACAACGGCTAGACCACGAGCTAATATTAGTGTTACTTGGTGCTCAGTTACATTAGGGTGTACTCAAATGGGTGTATTGTCCACGTTTGCACTTGATGACCACAAAGCTTGAGGTAAAATCTCGACTAAAACCCGATATTTCGGATAAAAACACGAGATTTCAAGTTCAGACTCGAAAGCATAGCTTAATGCTCGGATCATCTTGTACAAACTAGGATTAGGCAGTCATCCACGTAAACCATAAAATGTATGTACAGAATACTTAAAAGCATAACTAAAATGTTAAAATTCATTTTCAGTACAAAATTAGACCCCGAGCTCTAATGCTTTGCTGAACTTGTTGGCATATCACTTTGATTTGAACTGCTTTGAGGCATTTATCGAGATCCACCACGTTCCTAATGTCTTGTGGAACTTGTTGGTATATCACTTTTATTTGAATTGCATTGAGGCATGGCATATCACTTTTATTTGAACAGCTTTGAGGCATTCAAGATACACAACGTTCCTAAAAACACTCGACGTGTTAAAAACACTCGACGTGTTTTTTAAAAAAACTCAGTTCATGTTTCCAGACTAAATAGCCTAGGTCTAAAATGTTTTCTTTTTATTAAATTTGTGAATTCCAACTAAAAGCAAGCAAACATAGTGATAAACAATATTCACCAGGTCACTGTTGATAGTCATTTCCCAATGCAAAGTATGACTATCATGGCTTGGCTTAAGTGACGTAAGGCTGCAAGAAGTTGTCGTTTCCATTTGAATGTAAATAAGGAGAAATTGGGACACGTTCTATTTCTAGCACCGGGCGGAACAAGCACAGTCAACTCTATCAACCCCACAATGAGTACAGGCGGAACAACTACAGTTCAACCGGGCGGAACAACCGACGAACCCAAAACAACTAAGGATGAAAGAAACGTGCGTTAAAACATTCCGTGAATCGAGAATTGGCCCCGATCACAGGACGGAAGGATCAATCCAAACTAATCTTAGCTAAAAATCGATTGATGACATCGACTGAGAATTTGAACTGTATGTTTCCAATGTAGTAATAAAACACTTAAATTCGAGTTTGCATTATGACCTCCATTTCATACAATGCACTTCACAAGCTGCTACGACAGACATTCTATATGTATGTATGAATGTACGTATGTATGTATGTATGTATGAATGTATGTATGTATATATGTATGTATGTATGTTTATGTATATGTATTTCATTGAAAACACGACTTTGATCTGTTTTTACTAGTTTAATCTCAGTTATTTCCAACTCTCTAAATAGAGATCTTGTCTTTACATCACAACAGTGCAACAAAAATCCAAACGACATCAGTAGGTAACATAATTTAGAAAGTTTTTTTTCGAGACACATATCTCATCTTAAGGCTACTATTTACAACTAGTTCACAGTGACACGCACACCAGAAATGACAAATGCAATATAACATGTGAAGTTGGCATGCGCAACTATGACGATAAAAACATATAAAAATATACATATGTTGTTGTGCAACTTAATATATAGATCACCGAAATAACGAAATAGTCCTTCGAGTTCCAGTTAGCTGCTCGTTCAAACTGGGTTTTTCAAGCATTATTAGAAGCGACTCTAATGTTCGTAACCTGTGTACATCATTTTCAATGTATCTAATGACTGTATTGTCGACAATCTCCTGACGAGTTATTTTGCAACCATGAACATTTTGGAAATGGTCTTTTATGGAACTGTTTTGTAAATGCATCGCAAGTCGCCGTGGCAAGGAACACACTGTGTGCCCAATGTAATTTTGTTTCTGATGAGGTCGAAACCATTCGACGGCGGGACAAGTAAACTCATAAACAACATTACATCTAGCAACAGTGCGAACCTTCTCACGACTAATATTGTTTCTCATCACTAAACTAGATATTATTCTTAACAATGTCTCTAATCATCCAAATTTGAAACCTCCTGAAATTCCTAAGGACATACTTAAAGAAATGCTATTAACGTGCACTACGAAGGTACCATTTCAACATGTAAATGATAAACTATTTTTGCAGAAAGATGGTGTTAGTATGAGTTCCCCATTAGGACCAACGTTCGCTGAATTTTATATGACAGAAGCTGAAAAACGAGTTAAAACTAACATTGACCACATTCCTATATAGGTTCGATATGTTGATGATATTTTCGTCTATTGTAATTTTGATGAAATGGTATCGCTTAAGACGGTGCTGCGGACCCCCCCCTTACGTTATTGGCCAGACCTTCGCAACTGACGTACTTAAACGTTCTCGCCAATTGATTCTGATCGTACGGGAGTGTGACACGTCATTTGCGTATGCCTGTTTCGTCGAAGATGAAAAAAGGGACACCTTGCGTGATGGTCTAGTCAGCTTACTTGTTGGTCTTCACCCTATGGATGGTCCTCGTGCTGTTGTACGTTTGGACACAGCCCCCATCTTCCTTTCTCTATCCAATGATGCTTCTCTGACAAGCCATGGCATCACAGTCGAGATCGGCCGTGTCAAGAACATAAATAAGAGCCCGGTGGCAGAAAAGGCGGTCGCTGAGCTTGAAGATGAGATCCTTCGCCAAGACCCTACAGGTGGTCCCTTGTCTACAGTTACTCTCGCTGTGTGTGTTGCCCGCTTAAACACCCGCATCAGATCTCAAGGCCTGTCGTCTCGAGAACTATGGACTCAGCGTTCTCAGTTTTCGGGGGAGCAGATACCACTGATCGACAAAGAATATATCTTGCAACAACATTCGTCCCACCTTGATAACCATGCTTCCAGCGAAAAATCGAGGAGTCGCAATACCCCTGTCTCCTCAGGTACCAGACCTCCGATCCTTCACCCAGGTGATCTCGTCTATCTACACTGTGATCGTGACAAGACCAAATTCTGTTGTCGTTATTTGGTTGTGTCTGTAGATGGGGAGTGGTATTTCATTAACAAATTCGTTGGTAAACAACTTCGTGCCAGCTCCTACAAGGTCAGAATGTCAGATTGCTACATTGTACCACGTCACATAAGCCCAAGATCCCCTTGTTGTACAAACAAGGACGGCACGCTTCAAGATGATCTATCTACTACACTACCAGTTCCCCATTTGTCCTCGACTATTAATCACAGTCAGCCTCCTGTCAACACCGTACCGGTACGAACTTCTGATGAGGAGCCTGCCCCACCTAGCAACCCTCCTCTGGCTCCTATTGAGATTACAGCACCGCTAACCTTCGAAGAGAGCAACTCTGTTCCTGCTGACTGCAGTATCTCTACCGATGATAGCTGCCAATCATCAGATGTTTTCATTCAGACTCGACCAAGGCGTAATTGTCGACGTCCTGCATATTTGGATGACTTTGTGACTTGATTACATGCATACTTTCTATGACTCATGGACAAAGCAGACTTTAATTGTTCTTACATAAGTGCTTACTTAAAAGCTTTCATCGTTACTTAAGCCCACCCTGACTCGGACAACACGTTCTGCACACACATTTAGTGTTCTACATAAGTTTATAGTTTTAACACGTTAGGTGATGTGATGTACTGTCTTGCAGTGACATCTATTGAGTAGTTTTAGTATTGGAGTTGACAGCCTCACTCTGGCGAGTCTTCAGTGAGCAGCCATTTTGGCGTGGTATTGTTTTAGTCTGCTCTCAGAAATAAATCAGATTTTATCCGAACCATCGGCTATACTACAGTGGCGACGAGGATAAAAATGAAACCACCGAGGTTTGAAGAAGACAAGGAAGACTTCGATAGTTTTGTGGAACGGTTGGAGAGCTACTTTGTGCTTGAAAAGACTGCAAATGAGCTGAAAGTTCATTCATTGATCACAGGGTTTTCGCCGGGACAGTATCAGGTTCTGAAGAATCTGAGCGCCCCTGATAAGCCGTCGGAGAAAAGCTTTGATGAGCTGATTGCACTGTTGAGTTCTCATTACGGAGGAACTACGAATGCACGCACGGAGAGAGCCAAATTTCGGGCGATTGTGAGGGAGTCTAATGAGTCAGTGTTAGACTACAGTGTCCGATTGAAACAGGCTGCTCGGAAGTGTGAGTTCGGGCAGAGACTCGATGAAATGTTGGTGGACCAACTCATCCAGGGTGTGAAATCGCAGTCAGCGGTTACAAAATTGTTGGAAAGCACAAATGGGTTAAAGTTGACTTTCAACAAGGCAGTGGAAATTGCACAACAGGTGATGCTGACCGAGAAAAATTTAGTTGTGTACGGAGACGGACAGGAGCTCGTGGGACGATCCATGGAGTAGATAAGCGAACTGACAAACACAAGCAACATGGTTGGGGGAAACAGGATAGGAAACAACGGGGGACCCAGTGCGTCCCAGGAGAAACGATGTTTCCGGTGTAACGTGGTTGGACACTTTGCGAACAAGTGCCCAAAAAAGAGTGCGGTTTGCTGGAAATGTAATCAAGTGGGGCACTTGGCTGTGTGCTGCAAGGTCAGGGGAGGCAAGCCCATGAATTCAGTATCACGTGGTGCGGAAGCGGATACCGGTGAGTACGGTTTGTTTCATATTGACTCGGGGACAGTTGACATTGATTTAGGTATCGCGAGCGATAAGAAGTTCATGATGTCAGTGTTAGTCAATGGGCAGAAATTGAACATGGAACTGGACACTTGTGCGATCGCGTCTTGTATAGGGGAGAGTACCTACTCTTCGGTTCGGAAACCCGATGACACCCTGCAGGCAGCAGATGTTAAATTCATTGCCTATGGTAACAACAGTCTTGACATTGTAGGGGTGATGACAGCAGATGTCAATGTCAAAGATGTTACGGAGAAATTGCCATTAGTAGTGGTAAAGGGAGACTGTACTCCATTGATAGGTCGTAATTGGTTACGTAAACTGAACATTAACTGGGAGCAGGAGTTTTCGGTTAATGCGGTATCTGTTGATAGTTTGGGTGGTCTGTGTGAGCAGTATGCTGATGTGTTTTCACGAGAGTTAGGGTGTTTAAAGGGCTATGAAGTCAGGATAGACCTTAAGCCCGAGGCAGTACCGGTGTACAAAAAGGCGCGTACCCTACCGTTTTATAAGCGTCCTTTAGTGGAGGAAGAGCTGAACCGTCTTGAGGAAGCTGGTGTGATTAAGTCGGTCGAGCATTCTGACTGGGCCAGCCCGGTTGTGGCTGTCGTGAAGTCAGATGGTAAGTCGATCAGACTCTGTGCAGACTTTAAACAGACGCTGAATCCTGCGAGTGCCATGACACAATATCCCTTACCCGTGCCTGAGGATATTTTGCAAAGTTGTCACAAGGGCAAGCTTTCTCGACACTCGATTTGAGTAGTGCGTATCACCAACTTAAGCTTTCGGGGAGGCTCAGAGATTGCTGGTGATAAACACCCATAGGGGGTTATATGCCTACCAACGGTTACCATTTGGGTTGCACTCAGCTGTCGGGATTTTCCAGCGTGCCATGGAAAATGTGCTGAGAGGGATACCCGGTTGCGCCGTTTATCTTGATGATATCATTGTTACGGGTTCATCGATTGCCGAGTATCGCGAGAACTTTAAGGCAGTTTTGGAACGCCTCAGTAGTTGAGGATTGCGCTTAAACAGAGCGAAGTGCAAGTTTTTGCAGTCCGAGGTGCGGTACTTGGGCCACCGGATTACGGCCCAAAGGATACACCCTCTTGAGGACAAAGTAGAAAGCGTTCGTCGGTTTCCGGTTCCAAAGGATAAGTCTGAGGTTGCTACTTTTTGTGGTATGGTGAAGTACTATCACCGGTTTTTGCCGCGTGCTGCGGACGTGTTGGCCCCACTCTACGCGCTGGAAAAGAAGAACATCCCTTGGAGATGGACACAGAAGGAGGAGGACTCTTTCAACGCCGCGAAAGAACTTTTGACGTCGAACACTTTGTTATGTCACTACGACCCAAGTAAACCGTTATCGATTACGATCGATGCTTCTTCGTTCGGCTTGGGGGCAGTGTTAGAGCAGGCGGTCGAAAGCGGCGTACAGCCGGTAGTCTATGCGTCGCGTACTCTATCCGCCGCGGAAAGGAATTACTCCCAGACGGAGAAGGAGGGTTTGGCGGTCGTGTGGGCCGTAGAAAAGTTTTCCAAGTACTTGATAGGCCGTAGTTTCGAGATCTTTTCAGATCACAAGCCATTACTTGGACTATTCGGTGAACAGCGTGGAATTCCAGCTATGGCTTCTGGACGTATCATTCGGTGGTCGCTAGTTTTGGCGGCATATGACTACAAACTCGTGTATAAGCCTGGGTCGAAAGTTGCTAATGCTGACTGTCTGTCTCGATTCCCATTACCTGCTTCAGTGAATTCGGTTGCCGTCGGAGAGGAAGTGCGTTTGTTGGATCATTTAACGTATACGCAAGTCTCAGCAGTTGATCTGAGGAAGTCGACAGTTCGAAATCCACTTCTCTCGCGCGTTCGTAGACACGTACTGACCGGCTGAAGTGATTCAGACGTGGATGAAGACATCAAGCCGTTCTTTTCTCGGAAGGACCAGTTATCAGTGCTCAACGGCTGCGTGTTGTCCCACCTCAAGGTCGCGATGCTGTTATGAATGAACTACATGACACACATCCCGGCATAGTGCGAATGAAGATGTTAGCTCGTGGATACGTGTGGTGGCCTAACATGGACAGTGAACTTGAAAGGAAAGTTCATGCGTGTAAAACTTGCCAGTCGGTGCGGAATATTCCGAACAAACGTCAACCACTACACCCGTGGGAGTACCCCAGTAAGCCATGGTCCAGACTGCATATAGACTACGCAGGGCCCATGGAAGGTAGAATGTTCTTGGTCGTCGTTGATGCGTTTTCGAAATGGATGGACGTTTTTCCTACGTCAAGCTCGTCCTCCGCGGTAACAATTTCGAAGTTGAGAGCATTGTTCAGTATGCACGGTTTGCCAGACTTGATTGTCTCGCACAACGGTACCTGCTTTACGAGTGAGGAGTTTAGAAAGTTTCTCATATGTCTAATGGAGTACGACACGTCACGGGTGCTCCGTACCATCCCGCCACAAATGGATTGGCGGAACGTGCTGTTCGCGTTTCTAAGGAAGCGATGAAGAAATGTGCCGGGTCCCTTGAGGACAAGTTGTTGAGTTTTTTGTTTGACTACCGTATCACACCACACTCATCGACCGGAGTTGCTCCTTTTGAGCTATTGATGAACTGCAGGCTGGTGTCACGTTTTGATAGGTTGTTGCCTGATGTCAACAAGAAGGTCGAAGACATCCAGCGTAGGCAGATGAGGCAGTACAGTGGAGCAAATAAGCTGCAGGAATACCAACTGGGAGATAGTTTTTACTTTAGAAATTACTCTCAGTATGGGCCGCCCAATCTGTTAGGCACCGTGGAAGATATTACTGGCCCGGTGTCATGTAGGATTCGCTGTCAGGATGGCCGAGTGTTCAGACGCCATCACGACCAGATGTTTAAAGGTGTGCCCTCGGAGCATGAGGTGTCAGCGCGCGTGGATGTTGGTGTTGAACCGCAGCAGACCCCAAGCCCAGTGGCGTCTTCCGAAATAGGCCCGGTTGCAGAGGTGACCCGGTCAGGGGCTGTGGTTGCTGAAACAAACGGCGCTGTGGAGAGTGCTAGCCCTGAGGCCCCCCCCTCTACGGCGTTCCGTGCGAGTACGGAAGCCTGTTGATAAACTGAACTTGTAGACACTAAGGAGTTGGAGTAGTTAACCAGTTCGTTGACATTTTAATGAGATACTAGTCAGACTTTTGTTGAAGAGGCATTGATTACTACACTTAAAATGGACGTTACTAACGTGGCATACTTTAACGGGATGGGGAGGGGTGTGATGTACTGTCTTGCAGTGACATCTATTGAGTAGTTTTAGTATTGGAGTTGACAGCCTCACTCTGGCGAGTCTTCAGTGAGCAGCCATTTTGGCGTGGTATTGTTTTAGTCTGCTCTCAGAAATAAATCAGATTTTATCCGAACCATCGGCTATACTACAGGTGAATTTGACTTTCAAAGACTTTACATTTCAGTTCTCAAGAGAGGAGGAGAGGTAGCGCCACCGATTTCCTCGGTTAGTTTATGTCATTGCCGTAAGGGGACGGTCTTCCTCTTCCGGCCTTACTGTATCGCCTGCTTCAGGTAAAAATATATATGCTTACACATTACTGGGCTTCTATTCTCTTACTGGCGCAGGGAGGCTTGGCACGTGATAAAATGCGGGTGATGTCGCCTCGGAGTTGGTTAGCCTTGTCTGCTGGTAGCCGTCTAGCAGCATTCTCAGTGTTAGTGATGATTTCTATTGCCGGAATTTTGCTTGGGGTTACCGCGAAGTTCAGTCCTTTTTGTGAGACAGAAAATTGATGCTCACTGAGTTGGTGATTAGACAGATTGACGACCCAGTTGTCTCTGATGCCATCTTGTCGTTCATCGTGTCTGGTGGGGTCCCGTTTGGATCTAAGATTCTCGAATTTCCGACGCTGTTGTTCTCTTGTCAACAGGATGGTGTTCTCGTAAGCATTATTTATAAATGACGTCACTCCCGTCCATTGGGTGTGGCTTATGGCGGACTGAAGAGACTCCGTGAGTTTTAGGCGTTCGTTATCAAGTTGTTCAACAGTGGGCTTGCATTGTTTAATGCGGACACAGAGCTGCCAAATAACTGGCTAGTGTACTGAAACCTCTCCATGGTAAGACCGAACACAGTGTTCTCAACAGCCAAGATTTTGTTGACAGGTTAGCAGGCATTGAGATTTCCCCAGGGAACAAAATTGTATCTTATGATGTCAGTGCCCTATTCACCAGCGTTCCTGTTGACAAAGCCCTGTCTATCATTGAGTCACGCTTGCAACAGGACACTTTACTCAGCCAACGCACTGAATTGTCAGTCGAGTTGTTGGAATATTGCCTTACAACCACATACTTCCAGTGCAATAGACATTTCTACCAACAGTGCCATGTTGCTGCCATGTGCTCACCGATATCCCCTGTTGTAGCTAACATTTTTATGGAGGATTTTGAGGAATCTCCGGCCACATTGTATGTATCAAACATGCCAAGATACTGGCTTAAGAGGAAAACTGGTTTTCTAGAAAGATCAAAGAGTCTATTTACATAAAGACCAATAGGCCCATCATGAACCTTGACCAAGATTTGCAACTTCCGCCGATCTATGACACTATACTTCTTCCGGATAACAGAAGGACTGGAAACTAAGACGCCCCCTACCAGTCGTTGAGAAAGAACTGTAGAGCACAGTTCGAAACGCTCAAACTTCTACATCCCCGGTCTCTGAGTTGATTTTACTTATAAACAAATGCAGATGTTGTTTTTCAGAACGAGTGAAAACACATTTTATTGTCATTATTACGACACATTTACTTAAGTACAACTAACAAACAGCATAATCAATGGATAAGAGCATGTGCTGGTCAATAATTATTTTTTTAATTTATCTGATATGATCCCAGTCAACAATACTGAGGTGAAAACAATGCATGGTTGCATCGCTTAAACTATGGTTGCAGAACCTAAAAAGTCACTAAACTCCATGGCCGAACCAAAAACCCATGACTCAATGACTAAAAAACTGAACTCGTTGGCTGCAGGCATAACACTGCGAGCCCCCGGATTTCCTGACTGATGCCGTAAGGACGTCCGTGTTTCTCGCCATTGTCTTGTGTCACACTTACAAATATGGCGTCATGTTGATAACGCGAGCTCCATGTATCTGAGTCCCGCGCGCCCGGTCTATGTGATGTCTATGGGCCAGTCCTTACCAGCCGGCAAAGTCAAACGGCACCCCTTACGTGTCATACACCCGTCGGTAACGCCATTATACATGTATTTCTGTTCTCACCGTGGTCACGGGATCATCAGCATGTGCTATCGAGATTTTGAGAGTGTCCACACAATTGAGATTTCCTTTAAAGCAGTGACGCGCATGCGTTACATCCACATCCAAAAAAACAGTCTTCAGACTGGAGATTATTGAGTATGGTTGAGCGGGTGCACAAAATGGAACAAGCCAACACACCGACGTCAGGCTATGGATTAGATTTCATTATACATTATGTGCTTGTGTTAGCGTTTTGTGGCCTTGCATCTCCTTTCTGCTCCAACCACTGCTTAATGTCTTTGACCAGAGATACTAACTTGCAGATTTACGGATGCACGTCAAGCACGAGCATGTTTATGCAGTGCCTGGGAGTGCTTCCCTCGCGTCGTACAACGTTGGTGCAGACAACAGTATTCCCACGGATCCCAAGGCACAAGCTGTTGTGAATATCCACAAAAACAAGCGGTCTATCACCATGGCAACAAATTTCCAATCTTCTTTAGCCTGAGTAAAGAATGGGAGGTGCTTGAACATGGTTTAATACACGTTTCATCAAATGTTAGTTAATTTGTAAATTTAAATAAGATTTTTGAACAGTTATGATCTTGAATGTTTTGAGATATCCATTTGTAGTGAAAAAGGAAGGCATACCAGGGATAAGTTTAGGAGCGCGTCCCACGTCATTAGCGCAGAAATAACTTCTTTGAACCACTATGATTCCTGAACTCGGGCCAACAGGCCTATTAAAGAGGCATGGAAAGCGAAACCTCGTAAAATATCTTTTTAACAGATCGTGGCAAATCTACGATAACGTGATAGTTGTTCACTTTAAATATTGCAAGAATTTCTAGAAAAATCGTCAGACTTACTATTTTTGAAATACAGACGAAATATAAACTCGTTCGTCCCGATACACTTTTCAAATTTTCTGCCCCTAAAAATGTATATTTGCGCATGCGCTCAAAGAAGTCGGACTGGCTGCTACTTGAAACCGCCATATTTTTGTTTACATCAGGTCACATTTTCCATGTAAGATGCCTTGCCAAACAAAATAAGGATACGTATTATGCCTTGTAGAAGGAAAATCAATGAAGTGACGAACAGTTGACAGATCGCTTTTTTGGAAAATTGAAACTAAAGGAAAAATGCATTGACATCAACAGAAATTCAAAATATTTACGAAAAAAGAAAACATAAAAATACCTGATGAACAGTTTGACTTCTGTTTCAGTGGCAGAAGACAACTTTGAATAATGCAATTTAGTCTGTTTTTCACGGTCTATGCCATTTTAAAATCGGAAGGGAAATGGATAAAACATTAACAGGCCCACTAGTTCTCTGAACCTGACCATAAACTTGAGACCGTGTGGGTCAATTCACCCATACTCACGTTTTTCTGAGACAATAACTGGAATTATAGAGAAGCTGGAAATGGTGAACTCAGTTTAAGACGTTACGCTCGCATTTTGCGGACCTCAGCGAGTCAACTTATATTTCGGCCGCGACGAGGAGCTTTGATCAGATGACTTTAAGGTTATCTCAAAACTTATTTAGTGTCCTCCATTCTAACTCATATATCAAAAAACTAAGCTGTGTCAACTAATAGAAGTACATGTTTTCTGAAAGAAAAAGGATCAGGAAATATAAAATGTGTTTTGTGTTTATGTACCATTATTATTATTACGTTAACACCTTTTAAAGTCGAAATTTCATTTTTAAGAAAGGCAAATTCATAGCAAAATAACTCCTCTGTCGATTTTGATGAAAATTTTTTAAACGAACACTTCACCAGTTACCTCAAAAATGCTGTTTGAAATTTTTGATTAGTCCTTTCGTTTGGTTTCTACGAAAAATGAAATCTCAAAACATAAGTCGTATTCGTCTTTGTTACATTACCACAAAACTAGGCCTGTGTAACAAAAATCCCATTAGCATTTTCGAGATCGATGAGTTTATAATAAGTTTGGAAAGTTTCAGCAAATTCCACCGAGCCGTTTTCGAGAACTCGTGTTCCTAAGTTCAAGTAAAGTCGATTTGCAGAAGTCGAGAAAAAGCCGATTGAACAGGGACAAATGAAAGTCTCAAAGTCTTCGGCTAATTATTCGGTGAAAACTTGTTTTCGGTAAAAATAACCTTAACCAATGTTATTTCAACATTCAATCGCAATGTCAACTGAATTTGCAGTGCGTAATTAACTTAATTATCATTAAAACGTACCGTCCCCAGCCACGAGATTTGACCAAATGTGATTAACAATTCATCGTTGTATAGATCACGTGCCAGGAGATTGATACGAATTCAAGTAAGAAATAGATAACAAAAATGGAGTCGGTGGTTAAAGCATTTCGTTAGCATGAGATGGAAATAGTGAAACGTCAGTTTACTTATTGAATTAAGGAATTTGGGTGAGGATTTATCTCTTTTCACAATTTGCTGTGTTCTTGACCACAAAGGTGTGAGGCGACTCGTAGCATTCGTTCTCAACGGTCGTATGCATGTAGACGCATTGCTCCCTCAGGATCAAAATAACGTCTTTGTTTTCCCCGGCACCGTCCTATCATAAGTTCACCTCGTTGACTCTTTCATGGCGACTCGGCAAATGAAAGGGCGAAGCGTACACACGAAGCTACTGTGTACCTGGCGGGAGATTCGATTTGAGTGACCGCCCTGTAACCTTTAACCTCGGATAAGTAAACAAATATCCACACGGTTGTGCAGTTCCAAGGTGGCTCTGTTCACTCTTTTTTTCTCACTACATTGTAAACATTTTGTATTTGAAGTTCCCCGGGAATGAAGATGAGGTATTTTGCTAGACACATGGAATATAGTAAAAATGCCCAATTTTTATGAATAAGGTTTGAGATATCCTTAATTAAGCTTGTGGCTTAGAAACATTTTGCCAGGGAAACTCTAGAGTTTTGGCTTAGAGGTATCCTAGTAGGCAAACGTTAGACATGGGGCTTGGATATATCTTAGGTCATGGGCGGCGCACCATAGGGGGCTGAGAGGGGCCAACAATTATTTCAGTACTGTCCTGCCCATGTAGTAGGCAAAGGTTAGACTCAGGTTAACGTTAGAACTGTGGCTAAGATATATCTTAGTAGGTTGTAGACAGACTTGTGGCTTAAAGCCTAACTTCAAAAGAATTTTTCATTTTAGATGTATTGCGCTACCAAGGTAGTCCTAGCAAAGCTTTAGCAAAATAAGATAGCGAGAATTCAATTACGCAAATATAGGCCCGTCAAATGATAGATGAAGCTGCCTTTTCGTGCCATATTGCGTCACCGCGAGGTCCAAGGCAAAACAACAAAAGACCGATAACAGTTGTATCGAAAAGGGTTCTCAATAGGACACCATTGCGTGCGGGCGTTATTCGCAGCTGTTTGAATTAAAAGGTGATTCTCGCGGTGACGTAGGCAAAAGCAAGCCAATACGCCTAACAATTCGTTACAGTTGACAATTTATGACACTAGTAGGCCCCGAGCGATGTTCTTAACTTACTGCAGGAACCAAGTTTACTGGTGTTATCGTTTAAGATAGGCTTTAAATAGGTTAACGTTAGACTAGTGGCTTAAATATGCTTCGTTAGACTAACGCCCAGATTTATAGCTTAGGTATGTTGTAATAGGCTTACGGTAGACTTGTGGCTTAGATGTGTCTCAGTTGGCTATCGTCAGACGTGACTTCACAGCAATTTTCATTGATAAATTTTTAGCCACAACTTCATTATTAAAAATAACTGAGAACAACTATACTTAACAAAACAATAACAGCACCAATACTACTACTGCTGCTGCTGCTGCTGCTGCTGCTGCTGCTGCTGCTGCTGCTGCTGCTACGGCTACTACTACTGCTGCTACTACTACTACTACTGCTACTACTACTACTACCGCCGCCGCCGCTGCCGCTGCTGCTGTTACTAATACTACTACTGCTGCTGCTGCTTCTGCTGCTGCTGCTACTACTAATGCTAATACTACTACTGCTACTACCTCTACTGCTACTACTACTAATAATAATGATAATAACATTAGTGTGGGCGATAGTATAACGCGTCAGCTTCGTTTAATCGATTTATTCTTGAAGTGACGGTTATCAACAAACGATAAATAAAGTTTATCAGATAACAGAATCAAGCAATATTATCAAAACGTTAGGCCTACCCAATAGTCAATATAGCTGGCGCACGGGACTCGAACCGCATTAGACGAAACCACTACAAAGCAGCCTTTACAGTTCAACAATTTAACACTTGGCATACAATATCCAGCAGAACTACATGAATAGACTAAACGTAAAGCCTTAAAGGAGCATGCCACCCAAAAAACAACCTAATTTGTATCAATTTAGATCGAGTAGTTCCACTCCATAACGACACGTACGGTTGCGTTACCTGACACCTGACGGCAGACGGAGGTGTTGAAATTATCCGATGACGTCATCGGTTTCACACACAGTCTCTTCAGCAGTTCACAACACGGGTTACTGTTGTCAGCTTATCACTTGAAGTCATCGTTTAACACCAATAAATCATCAAACTTCGATGTAAAACCCTAAAAAACACGCCGAAATCTTGTGAAAACGTGTTGTTTTATTTTGCTGTTACGGATTTAATGGTATTTGGACACACCGTAGCCTACAAAGTTAGGCAGGCCAATAAGGTCCGTAGGAGGAGTTTGGGTCTGTTCGGAGATAATTTCGAAGTATTTTCCGTGAGATACGGACAGGAGAACCTAGATCTGTGTTGTTTAGACTTCTGATTTTTGGAATTCTAAACACAAAACGCTTGTTATCCTGGCCAGTGGCTCGGAGCCCGATCAGGCCCGTCGCGGCCGGCTGAATTGACTCCGCGTTATCCCGCCGGCGGCCAGTGGCTCGGAAACTGATCAGACATCACGACCATAAACCAGCCAAAGTTCAGTGGAAACTAAACTTCCAGTCAAGAAAATACTATACTAGTTAGCCATGTGCACGTGATAATGTTGGCGAATTAGCCACGAAACTGCAAATCTATTTACTCGTCGGGGGCCGCGAATTCAGGTTCAACTTTGGCCACAGCACCGTCAGGGCAGAAGTTGTACATTGACAATCATTATTTGAGTTATTCAAACGTAAATAAAGATTCCCCTAACACCTGGCCGTGGGATTGAAATCGAGTTGTTTCACAACAGTTTCTGCCAGCTAATACTAAATTATGAGCTCACACGGTCTCGGTGTCCCGTCAATTAGTTTTATTGTACCTAAAGCCGGTAACGCAGTGATTTATTCATTGCTGGCTTCTCAAATAATTTGCACTCACGAACACTCCAAAGGCATTACAAATTGCATCTAATGAGACAGACTTTGTTTCAGTTTTATATAAGTATTGGTTAGGGTGAGAATAATTCATTTTTAAACAGAACGCTCAGTAATAAACGCCAACATGGTATCTCGCAATCCCCGGGCCGACTTAGGACGAGCTAGAACTCATCAATCCCGACTTCGCAGGTGGATCGTTAAGTTTTACAGGCTATCAATTCGAACAGGAATACAGCGATGAAGAAATATTAGAGAGGCGTCGTGTACAAGCTCAGACTGCGGAACGTATGGAGTTATTTGGTAAGCCGGCATTCGTCAGGCACGGTCGACGTCCGTCTGCAGGCCACAGATACGGAGATGTTTCACGGCCTCATACTTGCTATTCACAGCGTACATTTCATTCTTCACTACCATGAGCCACTTCCTAAGCATTTCGGAAGTAAAAAAACATTATACCCGCTTTCCTAGCAGCTGCTTAGTTCGGAAAAGGGGGAACGATGCACCGCAACATAGCGGCATTCACTCTGCATATGAACCACTGACGTCGCTAGCGTCGTTTCTCACCTTCCTCACAGGTTAACGCGACACCTCTTGGCAAGGTAAGGTCGACCGTATGCGAGGCGATGTGGATATAGACCGATTAAGACGGCAAAAAAGACTAATTAAATCGGGTGGCATTCTCCTTTAACTGAACTACATGTACTTACTGGAGTTTTCCGCGTGGCCCAGCAAAAAAATTATCAGTCTAATGCGCATCACAACATGTTGAATTGAGCGCTGTAAATGACTGCTGAAGCTAAAAACCATCAAAACGGGACTCTGATTGGTTAGATTACAATGGTAACATCTATTTAGCCAATAAACAATTACCTAAGAGCGGGGGTGGACCACAAAACAATGCACCCTGGAAACGCTCTAAGATATACATACAACGCCCTTGTGGACATAAAGATCCTAAAGAAAAGACTAATGCTCCTGCATTAACAATTAATAATGATAATACTAATGATGGTAATAACAATAATGATAACGATAATGATAATAATAGCAATAATAACAATGATGAATTTAATTAATAGAGATTAAAATATAAAAGAATTAAAAACATGCTTTAGCCAAAGGCATGGTCTTCTCACAGCAATGAATTAAATAAATTAAGTTACATTCAATGATGTTAAATTAAATGAAATTGAATGAGTATTATTTCAATGAATATTTACAAGTTACATTCATACAAATTGAATTAAAAAATAAATTATAACTTCTATATTACATGTTCAATGAATTTTAGAGAGGACAAATGACTGAAACGAAGGGAGGGACAGCTATGATGACAACATCCACAGGTAAGTGATGAGTTTGTACCTGAAGTCATCATAACCATCCGCCCCCTTTAGGCCATCATAACCATCCGCCCCTTTTTGACCATCATTACCATCCACCCCCTTTAGGCCATCATAACCATCCGCCCCCTTTAGGCCATCATAANCGCCCCCTTTAGACCATCATAACCATCCGCCCCCTTTAGGCCATCATAACCATCCGCCCCCTTTAGGCCATCATTACCATCCGCCCCTTTAGGCCATCATAACCATCCTCCTGTCGAATAGCTTGAATAAAAAGGACTTGGAGTATAACGAAGTTCTATGTCAGGGGAAAACAAAATTCTTTGAGGAAGAGAATCTGGTCCTGATTTGGTGGTTGTTTCGAACAAGTAATAAGTTACAAGATAAATAAACCGTTACACTATTGTGAAAACATTTATGCACCGTACAAAACGGCTATGCAAAATATTTGTCAACAGGCAGCCACCTCAGTGTGTTAACATATGGCTTGATGGAGTGTCAAAAGGCACACCGAGTATAAGCCTGGCCGCCTGCTTCCGAGCCTTCAATAGAGAGGAAACCAAATTTGCATTGCATCCTGACAGCACAGTCCTACATTAAGTGAAGAGAGAAAATATACAGGCGCTAAAATATTTCAGACGCATTTCTGTGGGAAGAAATTGTGATATGCGCCGCTGTCTAATTTTGGACACAGTCCCGCTAATATGATTAGACCAGCTAAAGGTCTTGTCAGCAGTGACCCACAGTAACTTTTCACTGTCAACCTGTTTGTGGGCATCTCATCTATAGTTAGCCAGTGGGGGTTATTTGTGTGCATTTCATTGACAGTTAACATGTACAGGTTATATGTAAGCATCAAGTCTACAGCTAACCTGTAGAGGTTATTTGTAGACCTCTCATCTACAATATTCCTGCATGGGCTATTTGTAGGCATCTCATCTACATATATTTTGTAGCGGTTATTTGTGGGCATCTCATCTACAGTTAACCCCTGGGGGACATTTGTAGATTTGTAGGTATCTCTTCTGTGGTTAACCTGTAGGGAATATGTGTGGGCATCTCATCTACAGTTAACCTTTAGGGTTAAATTGTTGGCATCTCATCTAAAGTTATCCTACGGGGCTACTTGTAACATCTCAGCTACAGTTAAACTGTAGGGGCTATTTGTAGGCATCTCATCTACAGTTATATTGTAGGGGATGTTTGTGGACATCTCATCTACAGTTAACACGCAGTAGTAACCAGTAGAAATCTCATGTACAGTTAATACGTAGGGGATGTTTGTAGCATATCATCTACACTTAACCTGTAGGAGTTATTTATAAGCATCTCATCTACAGTTATCCTGTAGGGGTTATATGTAGCCTGTAATTTAGACCCCTGATTAACAGGGTAAAGACAATGTTCACATCCCGCAATAACAAATGGTTTCATTAAAACCTTTAAGGATATCTCAAAAGTTATTCACAAAAGTTGGCCATTTTTAGAATATTTTACACTAGTCTAGCAAAATACGTTAACGTCATTCTAGGGGAACTTTAAAGACGAAATATATACAGTGTAGCGAGAATAAAAAAGATTTAGTAGAACCACCATGGAACAGCACAACCGCGTGGATAAAGGAGCATGCCACCCAAAAAACAACCTAATTTGTATCAATTTAAATCGAGTAGCTCTACTCCATAACGACACGTACGGTTGCGTTACCTGACACCTGACGACAGACGGAGGTGTTGAAATTATCCAATGACGTCATCGGCATTCACACGCAGTCTGTTTAGCAGTTCACAACACGGGTTACTGGTGTCAGCTTATTGCTTGAAGTCATCGTTTAACACCAATAAATCATCAAACTTCGATGTAAAACCCTTAAAGATATACCGAGTTCTTATAAAAACGTGTTGTTTTATTTCGCTCTTACGGATTTATTGGTATTTGGACACACCGTAGCCTACAAAGTTCGACAGGGCAATAAGGTCCGTAGCAGGAGTTTGGGGTCTGTTCGGTGATAATTTCGAAGTATTTTCCGTGAGATACAGACATGAGAACCTAGATCTGTGTTGTTTAGACTTCTGATTTTTGGAGTTCTAAACACAAAACGCTTGTTATCCTGCTCAGGGGCTCGGAGCCCGATCAGGCCCGTCGCGGCCGACCGGATTGACTCGTTATCCCGGGCAGGCCAGTGGCTCGGAAACTGATCAGACATCACGAACATAAACCAGACAAAGTTCAGTGGAAACTAAACTTCCAGTCAAGAAAATACTATACTAGAGAGCCAAAGCAATGTGATTATGTTGGTGAAGTACCACGAAACTGCAAATCTACTTACTCGTCAGGTTCCGCTTTGGCCACGGCACCGTCAGGGCAGAAGTTGTACATTGACAATCATTATTTGAGTAATTTAAATGTAAATAAAGATTCCCCTAACACCTGGCCGTGGGATGGAAATCGAGTTGTTTCACAACAGTTTCTGCCAGTAAACACTAAATTAGCATGAGCTCACACGGCCTCGGTGTCCCGTCAATTTTATTGCACCTAAAGCCGGTAACGCAGTGATTTATTCATTGCTAGCTTCTCAAATCATTTGAACTCACGAACTCTCCAAAGGCATTACAAATTGCATCTAATGAGACAGACTTTGTTTCAGTTTTATATAAATATTGGTTAGGGTGAGAATAATTCATTTTGAAACAGAACGCTCAGTAATAAACGTCATCATGGCAACTCGCAATCCCAACTTAGGACGAGCTAAAGCTCAAAGGTCCAGACTTCGCAGGTGGATCGTTAAGTTTTACAGGCTATCAATTCGAACAGGAATACAATGATGAAGAAATACTAGAGAGGCGCCGTGAACAAGCTCAGACAACGGAACGTATGGATGCCTTTTGGTTAGCCGGCATTCGTCAGGCACTGTCGACAACTGCAGGCCAGAGACGCGGAGATGTTTCACGGCCTCATACTTGCTATTTACAGCGTATTTTTCATTCTTCACTACTGCGAGCCTTTTCTTAAGCATTTCGAACTCTCGAGGAAGTCGAAAAAACGATATACTCACTTTCCTCGCAGCTGCATAGTTGGGACAAGCGGGAACGATGCACCGCAACATAGCAGCATTCACTCTGCAAATGAACCACTGACGTCGCTGCGTCGATTCTCACCTTCCTCACAGTTTAACGCGACACCTCTCGGCAAGGTAAGGTCGACCGTATGCGAGGCGATGGCGATATGGACCGATTAAGACGATAAAAAAGACTAAATCGGGTGGTATTCTTTAAACGGTTGTAACTGGCAAGGTGAGTGTCGGTTGACTCCCAGAAATTGCATTTGTACCAGCCGGTCGCTAGCTCTACATGTTTAAGTTTCACGACAATTTGACGAGCAGTACTATGATCCGGGCTGTGTGAAATTTTGGGATCTAATGGAGCTCAACACGCAGTTGTACCTAGCTGTATTTTGACTGTAGTGGTCACACACCTAATTAGCATGCTACACACAGCTGTACCAAGCTGTATTTGGAGTGTAGTCTTTATACAGCTAGCTGGTTGGTAAGGTTTGCTGATGCCAAGCTACTGAACGGTTATGACGAAGTAAAACTAGTTGTTTTGACATGTACGCCACTTTTGGAAGAACTGCTGATTGAAGATTCGGCTTAAAATTACGTGACGCACTATTCCATGGCACTGAAAGCCGACATGAGATCGATTCAAGACTTAAGCAGCAGAATAGCGGTAGAACGGCAAATTTTAGCATGTGTGAACTGGCTTGCTGGAAAGCTGTATACGCTTTGCGCCGATGTGGGTAAAAAGCAGGACAAACAAAACCTGACACAAAATTAGCGTTATTAAAATTACACTATTCCTAGAGAAAACTAAATTATTTACCGGTATTGGAAAATTGACGTTTTACCGTTATTCTGGTGCTAAAGTTGTGGAGCGATCTTTTGCGTCGGCTTTCGACGTCATGAACTATTGCGTCACCTATCGGACAGTTTCTTTTCACGCCGATTCTTCATTCAACTGGTCCGCTTTCACGAAGTTGCGTAAATGACACAGGGTATTATCGGAACTGGTTTCATTTTGTTAGAAATTTTCAGTATTTTAATATCAGCAAACCAAATTTCAGACCAAAATTTGTTGCTGCGAAGCTGTCACCATTCTCGAGAGATGTCGCAAAATCTAAGGAAATGGCGCGTGCGTACTCAAGGGGGAATCAACAATTGACCTATCGTAATCTACGGCCCCTCCCGAAAAGTCACGTGACACCCCTCAAACAACAATCAAGATGTCAGAGGCAAATACACTGTTGGTAAACGTAGTTCCTCGTGGAATCGATGAGTGTTTTTTGCACTTTCTGAAAACACTTCGATGCTTTTCAGCTGAGAATCGTATGTTTATGATTTGGGAATTTGTGAAGGCGACGATGAAAAAATAATTGTTCGAGGAAAAACATTTCTGTGCAAACGAAAATCCGAAGAACCCATACGAGGTTCACCTGAAAACTGACAAGGTCACTGGTGCGATATGTCCATGTCAAGATGGGTATATACCTTAAAGTCGAATTATCTGTACGATGCCATAGATTTCAGGATATTTGGAACAAAATCAGTGAAGAAAATTCACCGATATTTTTAGTCTGTCGTCTGCTAAATTCCACCTAATGAAAAGTAGGCCACAAATGATGGATTGCCTAAATAAAGTAGGTCGCGTCGATAGCACTGTCTATACTTTTCTAATCTTCGAGCGACATATTTTGATTAAAAATTAGATTCATAACTCAGGCACATACTCATGTTATCCTAGACAAGCAGTTAGCTCCGGTAAGTCTAGGTCTGTGTCCAAGTCAAATTAATGCATGGAATTGGCCGTCATTCATTGCACCGTAAAGACATTTAAGTTAGGTCAACCTTCTAATGAACTTCACATTTTTGTAGCTTCATTGCACAACGGGAGCTTTCATTTACTTTTAAACGTAGCATGATCACTAACCTGTGGTATGGTTACAAAAGATAACAAGTCTGGTGTAGTGGCAAAAGTGGCCATTTACAAAAATAACCAAACTTGTTTTTTAAAACTTCATAAATGCAAGTATCATGTTTGAACAACTGCAAAATGACTTCTCCCTAACTCCACAGGCGTATTGTATACTAGAGGTTCTCAACAAAAAGTAATTCAACTGTACATTTTTTCGTGACAACAGCTCGAACAAGGCTTTGAGTTCAGTAATCTAGTGCCCCTCACTGTGCCAATAGCATCTGACAATTTTGGTGAGAAATTCAGTTGATCGCCAGCCTATGGGTTCATGAATAACAAGAAAAATACCTCTGCTACGAAACAAAGGGATGTCCATTATAGGTCGAAATAAACGAAAAATAAAAAATGTCCTTAAAAACAACTATTTCTGGGGACTGTCGTTTCACAATTCTTATGGCACAATTTCTTGAGCTATAGACTAAAATAAGCATTACCGACAACATGTTATTTGTCGGATAAAATGGCGGTTTGGAAACGCAGACGAAAGTGTGTCAAGAATGCTGGGTTCCGATTTGTCAGTGAAGCCGTCCGTCATAATCCTGGCGATAGGTCAAATGGTTGGATTTCAAAACCACCCACTTGCCAGTACTTCAATACCGTCGGCTGGACTGCAAAACCAAAAATAGCCGGTTATCAAACGTGCTGTCCGGACTTCAAAACGCGATGGCCTCACCCAAAAACCTAGTTGGCTGGACCCAAAACAGGATGGCCACTGCTATAGCCAGTCGGCCAGTTATCAAATACGACTGCCGGACTGCGTTAGTCTCGCTTTGAATGTCGTGAAGGATTCAAGTGACATCAAGTGTTTATTTTTCGTAACGTTTGTTTATTTTGTTTAAAATCGGCGATTTGTTCGGCCACTGTGTTTGAGCACCGCCCAACCCGTTTTGAGGTCCGACCACGAAGTCAGAACACCGGCCACTGGGTTTTGCACTCCAGCCAGCCGGTGTTGAAGTCCAGGCAAGTGGTTTTGAAGACCGACCAAGTGTTAATTCCCAACTTGGTACTGTTTTCAAAACGACGACAGAATTTTCTTTATTACAAAAGAACGGGTACCATAGAATCATACTCACGAGCATCGCATCTTACACACGAACCAGCTACGAATGTGCGCGGACCACAAAAATCATACACACGAACACCAAATCATACACACGAACACCAAATCATACACACGAACACCAAATCATACACTCGAACACCAAATCATACACACGAACACCAAATCATACACACGAACACCAAATCATACACACGAACACCAAATCATACACACGAACGTCAAATCAAACACACGAACACAAAAACATACACACGAACACAAAATCATACAAAAAAGCATCGAATCACATGCACGAGCACATTTTCGTTTGGTATTTTGTGGGTATGATGCGGATGCTCGTGCGAATGATTTGTGTTGGTATTTGTGATTTTTGTGGTTCGTGCGCATGATGTTTGTTTGTATGCGTGACTTTTGGGTTCGTATGCATAATTCATAGGTTCGTGCGTGATTCTTGCGTAAGATGCGTATGATTCTAAGGTAACCCTGAAAAGGCGGAGAATTTTGCAAGAAAACGACGCTTATTAGATTGTTTTTCACTTAAACGGCTGCAGCGGGCAAGGTGAGTGTCAGTTGACTCCCAGATTTTGTATGCACCCCGCCAGTCGTTAGCTCTGGATATTGATGTAAGTTTCACGGCGAGGTGACGAGCAGAACAACCCGGACTGTGTGGAATTTCGTCGCCAATGTGAGTAAATTATGTGTTTGATTTAGATTAATTGATTTTGAATGCTTTATAGAAGAAACCGGACTACCGTATTTAAAATGAATCAACAAGAAAAGCAAGTTTAGTTTACCTGTCTATCAATGTCAGAAGCTTCCATGTTGTCAGCCATGTACTTTATGTCACCTATCACGCGCTTCATGTCACGGGACAGTTTTGCACGTTTTGCACCGATCTGGTTGTATTCGTTTGTCTCTCCAACACGCTGATGTTTCTCGCTGCCAAACATGGGATCTCCTTCCTCTCTTGCAAAACTGCTTCCAGTTAAAACGTCTTCTTTGATATTGCACGATCTTACGTACATTTCCCGAGGCTGTATCGGTCTTGGAAACATTAACATTTTTGGAAGAATAACCAAAAAAAGTGTTTTACATATTGGGCTCATAACATGTGTGTCTGGCCCGCGACAGTGAACGTTCAACACAACTACAGTGATGATAATGGAGCACGTGACCAGAGCCATCGTCAATACTAGAAATTTCCCAATAAGGGGCGTTACCAGTGACGTTGGTGGCATGATGTCCGTAAGTAGCAATACGAAGACTGTAAGGGCGACAAAAATTGATATGCACATGGTAATTTTCTTCTTGGAATCTGATGGTAGATAAAATACACATCCTGTTAAAATCGACAATCCAAAACACGGCGCAATGAGGTTAACTGTATAAAACAACGGTTTCCGCCTAAGTGTGATGTGAAATGTGATATCGGGATAAGGTTGCGGACAACAGGGGTAGTATTCTATGTTTCTGCTGCCGGGTACTTCAAGGACATCCCACTCAGCACTTGCGGTAAATCTTGTCATGTCCACCCCTTCCGGTATTTCGTGTTTACCGCTTGCGTTGGGGTACAACTTGTGAAACAAATCCACTTGAGTGCCATCGTAGGACCAAACGCTGAATTTCATTTTACACCGTTGAATATCGAATGGGAAATATTCCACATCGATTTCACAAGAACTCTTGTAAATAACCAAAGGATCCCATTCCACCAACCCTGTGCTATGAATTTTCGCTTTGGTGACAACATTCACGACGTAATTGCCGTCAGCGCTGTAAAAAATGATCGTAACAATTACTAAAATACGCATTTCGTCATGTTTAGCTTGCCTTTTAAACCCATAAAATCGGTATGTTAATATTATTTGCGTTATAGAAATCTATTTCTGTTACCAACAAGAACGCCGAAACAGTCAGCAAACGTTTCAGAGCTCATTGCTTAGCCAGTCCTAAAATTAGCAAATTCGACAATAACACATGCATACATTGTTTGTGATTTGAGTTGATACCGGAAATGGAATCCTATCACACAATGGAATATTTAGACTAGACTACTCCTATCTATTCAATATATAGCGAGAATCTGGCTTATGACTGGCAGTAAAGATGAGGTAGCGTAACTTAGCAGCACAGGGTGGTCCCTCAACACCGGCCTTAGCCTCGTTCCAGCATCCAGCGCGCAGTCGACTTCGTGAAATCCATAGCACATGGACCGTCAACTCCGAAATCTTTGATCTTATCCATAAGCCGTGACGTAACTGTTCACTAGCGACACGTTTTCCTTCCAGCAAGTACGTCGTCTGCAAATCATGGTCGGCTACTGTGTGGTCGGGTGCCAAAAGTACCCACGGCAACAGAAGTTCTACTATTGGAAGACTTTGAACAGCGTTTCATTTTGTTGTACTGGACAGCAAAATAGATGCAAGAATTTCCGGTCACGACACACTAACCGGAAGCAGAGTTTGCCTTGTTTAGAGGGTGGCGCCTCATCTATAGGATATTGGGCAAGAAAATGTCGGAGTTGCGAATCTGTTGTCTATAATCTAAGGTGAAATCAGAAAAAAATAGTCAAGTTCCTGACTGCATTTTTGGAAAATACGAGTTGACTACTAGGTGTCATTTCATTATTACGCATTTACTACGAACTAACACCACCGCTGTACATGTATATGCGAAAAGTGCGATTTCAAATGTTGTGCAGTTGTCCAGATGCCACCAACATGGATTTTAAAAAGACTAGAGAGAAGTATTGTGTTGAGGTAGCTGTTGACATGTCTTCGTATTATACAGCATATATGGTAATTAGCATAACTGTAATTCGCATAATAGTAATTATCATAATGACAATTAGCATAGCGATAATTAGCATAATGATAATTAGCATAATGATAATAAGCATAATGCATTATGCCCAGAGCAACAAGAAAATAAAAAATGAAAGCCCTCTGAAGAGCGACACCTGGTGAAAGACATTAGAAATTCAAAGGTGAGAATGACGACAAAACCAACATAAACAATGACGTCTCTGACACTTATTACACTGACGTATTAGATATCCCGTAAGACCATCTATTTACGTACCAAATTTTATACGTTCAGTCAAAGAGTCGCGGAGCTGGAGCTCCACAAGCATAATTCAAAAAATGACCGTTACAGCTTGCGTTCGATTTCGCCCAAGAACAAAAGCCCTTGGGCTATTGACCAACTTAGGTAGAAAAACGTTGATCAGACGAAAACTGAGATCTCTAGAACAAATCTGATAGGCTAACAAAGCAGCTATAAATAAAGACAACAAAAGAGCAGTCACCTGAGCATTAAGAACCATTCCACGAGAAAATCAGAAGAAATGAAAAAATCACTCCAGGGTCATCTTCCATATTCAGTTTTAACTTTGTGTATGTGATCACAGTGAGGCACTGATACAAAAATCACTAATTTTACACTTATTGGCCTCTTGCTTTGTTACCTACATGCCTTCAAAGGTTTACGAAGAAAATGAAAGTTTTTGCATAGAGAAAACAGCAATTTTCCAATATAAAAACAGGTAGATTGAATGCAATTAGAGAAAACACATAATGTGATTAGGAAGTGGAACATGAGGACTAACAAATAAAATTGATATTGATGACTTCGCCGTATTCTTCACGTGACAGAGTAGGTAAATCCGTAATTGATATTAATGACTTCGCCGTATTCTTCACGTGACAGAGTAGGTAAATCCGTAATTGATATTAATGACTTCGCCGTATTCTTCACGTGACAGAGTAGGTAAATCCGTAAGCACTCTTTTGTTGTGTTAAAAGTGAGTGTCACTCAAGTGTATCTACAAGCCAGTTTGCGGGGCTGTGGACATTGAAATTTATGTTTTTGATTAGATCTGGACATGTGAACAAATTTTAAAAATCTCGAATGGACTCTTGTTCTAAAATAACCCAATGTTGCGTATTCTACATTTTTTTAAACGAATGTGTTTCTAACTTTGTTACATTTAAGATTGTGTCAAGAAAGATAATTAATGGAAATCAACATTTTAATGACCATAATGGTGTCTGACATATCTATAGTACCAGTTCACCCACTAAGGGTTAATAACTTATTGTGGGTCACAGGTTACGCATATACAAGTGATCTCATATTTGCCTAGTGCCAATACCCAAAACGGTTGATGTTGTTAGAGACAATTTTTAGGCTGACATGAATAAATAATGTAATTTTCAATGAAAAAATCCGATTTATGAAATATTTCAAAAAAATTAAGCTTACATTTATAAAAAATATTTTGAATAAAGGGTTCGATACTGTATGAAGCGGTCGAACCGAAATAATTTTTTACTTTGCAGCCAGATACCTACTTCACAGGAAAGGCGTCAATGTGTGGTATACAAAAATGAAAAAAAAAATCAAAATCGCATTGTGTACTCAAATGTTATCGCTATTTATGTGCCGAATTTTGACATTATTTCGGTTGAGTCGGCCATCTTGCAATGTCAGTAGCATTGGTTACGTACTTAAAGGGCTTAAACATTATTTTCACAATCATTCCAGCACTAAAATGGACTGTTCTATAACCCCCTCGACCCCCTCACCCCTCGACCCACGATCCCCTCGACCCACAACCTCCTCGATCCACGACTTGTGGCAACAGAGGTATTTTTTGCTTTTTGCATATTTCATAATCATATTACGTCGCCGAGTGACATTCTCATAACACAGACCTACGCGCGATTCTGCTCTGGCTCAAGTCTGGTGATTAAAAACAGTAAGTGGCGTGAGAACGTGATCTGAAATAGCGCATTGTGAGCGCGCCATCGTTGTCAAGGAAATAGTTCCATGAGCGGCTACCAATGGCCCAATTCTACTAACCTTGGCTTAATTAGATGTAAGAGTGGAAAACGATAACGACGCTTGAGTGCAGCATGCAAACGACGTTTCGATGTTAATTAAAAGTCATCCTCAGCTACAATTGTAGACAGAAATAAAATATCATTACAGAATTAGATTAATATTGAAACGTCGTTCTCAAATATGCATGTGCCATCGTTTCCTCGCTGGAAGCGTTTTGGCCAAATTTCATGGAATTTCACCAAAGAAATCTAGTTATAGAAACTGCCGCCAGGGGCCAGCAGTAGTCAAAGTATCTGGAAATTGAAGACGACTGATTTGATTACCATAGAAACATATTTGAAAAAGTAATGAAGCCCTTTTATGAGCTTTATGAGATACAGCTACACATTGCCCGCATTTGACTGTTGCTTGAAAACAAACAAAAAGCCCATTTATTTTTTTATTTTGTTAGACAGCAAACCGCTGAAAAACATCATCGAAAATCACTATCACCCCGCAAACTGGCCCCCAGAGCACCTCAAAAATGGCTAAAAATCAAACACACAAAACTGGGCAAAATTTAACGAATTTTGGCAACCCACTGAAGGTTAACGGAAACACCTTTGAAAATTCCAAGACTGTCTTCTGATATAGAGGTTCAATGTCTACATAACCATTATAAATACATTTTCTTTCCCGTTCTTTTAAGCCTTTTTAAAACAACTTTACTAACTGAACCTTTTTGAACCAAAAATGAGCTATTTTGGGTCAAAATGTTTGTGATGCCATAACTTAAAAAGTAGTGTCCTAAAAGTTTCAAATAAGTATTTTGAACATATCCCACCAGGATGTATGTTCACACAATTTTTTCAAGATCTGACTAGGTGACCCAGGTGTCGACCTTTTGGTATTCTCGTGGAATGACTCTTCAATCGCAAATACACGATAACGATAACTCGTAGCAAGAAACAGGTTTCATGTGGCTGATAGCGCTTGAAAAGATCTATGCACATACCAAATTTCAGACGGATCTGTCAATACCGAAGATACGGCACAAAAACTCAGTTATTTGCTGACCAGTTCTCGGAAATCTCGAATAACTGCAGCGACCTGTAGCGTGCGAACAAAAACCAACCAAAAACAAACAAACAAACAAACAAACAAACAAACAACTAAAAGTTTCTGCAAAGCAACGTACTTGGGACATATTTCATTTCACCATGTAACAGCAAATAAACCGTACTTGATTTGTTGACGGTACACACCTTTTCAAGTAAGGTGGCACTGCACAGCTAGACTGAACTGCAGTGTATAGTTACAGGAAACCATAGAATCATACGCAAGCGCATCCGAATCATACACAGAAATTACCAAAGGACAAAGAATTCGTGCGTGTGATTTGATGCTCATGTGTATGATTTTGTGTTCGTGTGTATACTATAATATTTGTGGCTCGTGCGCATGATGATTTTGTGTTCGTATGTATAATATCTGTGGCTCGTGCGCATGTTGACTTTGTGTTCGTATGTATAATATTTGTGGCTCGTGAGCATGATGACTTTGTGTTCGTATGTATAATATTTGTGGCTCGTGCGCATGATGATTTTTGTTGATATGCTTGATTTTGAGTTCATATGCATGATTCATGGGTGTCTATGCATGTTCCATTGGTCCATAGGTGGTTCTTGCGTAAGAGGTGATGCTCGTGCTTAAGAAACGATGTTCTGGCGTGTGATTCTATGCCACCCCTGAATTAGAGTGCAGTCGCGGTCAATTTGCACTGTAGCGTTAGAGTGTATTCTCAGAAAAGTTGCACTCACTAGACATTAAAAAGTTTGGGGGCATGCAGTTTTGAGATAGGCTACATGTATAATAGTAAGCTCAGTGAATCTACTATTCTTGTATTTGTGAATATGTTGGGAATGGGAAAGGCCCACTAGTTCGCCTATAGATACAGTTGTATTTAAAATGGCGACCCTTTATAGCATTGCTGCATTTCTGCGTAGCAACAGAGACATCTGCTGAGATTTCAGGTAGCCGCCAAACAACCCAGGATTGCAATCAAATCTAGTAGAATGTATTACATTTTTGGAATGTGTAGAAAATGTGCTTTCAGAATCTAGTATAGGGGCCTGAAAACTGTCAATCTTGCGTTTTTACTACCTTTTCAGAGCCCTTTTAGTGGCAGTGGAATAGTCAAACCATGACACAGAACACATTTGTCTGTGGCGAAACGACCAACAGCGTTTCAGTATTCATAAAGTTTTAAACACAGTGGAAGAAAGAAAACAAGTCCCGTGACGTGTGTATTGCCAGTCAAAGCCCAGCGAGAACTGTGTAGTGCCTGCTTAACTAGAAAGACCATATTTCAGCTTCGTCTTGGCACTACAAGTCTTTTATCTGTCATCAATACAATCAGCTGATTAGTTTTTCTTATGTTTTTTCATTTTAGGTAATAAATCAGCTGATGATAAATAGCCCGGCCTGAAAAACAGGACCGGACATGTCCGAACATCCCGAAAACATGGACAGACATACCTAAAAACCAACGAGGTTCACGTTTTTACTTAATAACGTGAACGAGTAGGTAGAAATGAAGTACTTTGAATGAAATTTTGAAAATGTGATTTTTTAAGCATTAAGGCGAAATTTGAGCACCGAAACATTGTCAAATTCGGGCACCAATTCTTCTCTGTCACCAAAACCACCGCAATACTTTTTGTTATACGGTTTCAGTGTTTCAATAAAAATCAAAAAATAATTCTGACGTAGATCAGCTGATGGCAAATAATCCGACCTGACTGGGCATGTCTGAATACCACATAAGTCAAAACAGTCAAATAATCCTGCCTGTGTGGGCATGTTTGAATACCAGTAATGGTGGTAAATAATCCCGCATATGTGGGCATGTTTGAATACCAGTAATGGTGGTAAATAATCCCGCATGTGTGTGCATGTTTGAATACCAGTTATGGTGGTAAATAATCCCGCATGTGTGGGCATGTTTGAATACCAGTAAGGTGGTAAATAATCCCGCATGTGTGGACATGTTTGAATACCAATAATGGTGGTAAATAATCCCGCATGTGTGGACATGTTTGAATACCAGTAATGGTGGTAAATAATCCCGCATGTGTGGGCATGTTTGAATACCAGTAATGGTGGTAAATAATCCCGCATGTGTGGACATGTTTGAATACCAGTAATGGTGGTAAATAATCCTGCCTGTGTGGGCATGTTTGAATACCACTAAAATCAAATAATCCGGCCTGGGTGGACATATCTGAATACCACTAAAGTCAAAACTGTGCCAGGGTTCATGTTTTTACTTCCTACAGTAGACGATCAGATAGAAAGGAACTATTTTGAATCTTTTCCTCTGTTCGTAGAATTGGCGAAAGGGAGTAAGAAAGGCAAAAATCCAGCAACGTGTCCACAGCGAGAGCTGTTCACTGCCTCCTAACGAAACGTTCCTTCACAACGTCTCGTGAAGAACCAAGACGACATTATAGACCGGGATCCAAGACCATTTTTGGGCAGGAAAAGTTAACCAATTTTCTTTGGTGCCACAGTGCTCTGTGGGTATCCTAATGCTTGGAAATGGCCGTCTCGCAGGTTCCCTCTGGTGGGTGTTAAGTGACAACACATAATGTAGGGAGAGTCAGCTCACGTGGCTTGTCCAAATAAGGAAGCCAACACTATCAAGAATTCGGTTTGAGCAAAAGCGACTGCTCGCTGACGGCCGGAACGAGGTTAATTCATGGGCGCACCCGTGGGGGGGGGCTCGGGGGATCGAACTAGCCCCCCAATTTGGCGAATTGGGGGGGGGGCTTGCCTCAGCGAAACGAAAAGTCCTAGTAAAGAAGAAACAAATCCACAAAGCCCAAAGGGACACAAACCGTAGGCCTGAACCTAGTCAACCCGTTTAAGGGACACAAACCGTAGGCCTGAACCTAGTTAACCCGTTTAAGGGACACAAACCGTAGGCCTGAACCTAGTCAACACGTTTAAGGGACACAAACCGTAGGCCTGAACCTAGTCAACCCGTTTTTTAGTCCTCGCTGAGTTTTTTCAGTCAAAGGTCGGCATACCGAAAAATTCGAGCCCCCCTATAATTTAAGCTGGGTGCGCACATTTTATGAGGCCGATTTTACGAGACAAAGGTGTCATTCAATTTTCGTTATTCAATCACCTAAAGAGGACGAAACGCAACATTGTAACAAACAATCTGATTCTTAGGACTTATCCTGTTGAACACATACGAGGGATATATTTCCCAGCTTGAAGCTTCACGTTATTGGTGTTGCAGTTGGAAAAAGACTACCGAAACTTCTATAAGTTCAATCATTGATCAATATCCCCCAGCCGACTTACTTATTGTACAATACAATATCTGGAACCCATATTTCATCCGAAGGCACGTAAAGCTTGTCAACTCCACCGTACTTTTTCGGATCCCACGTAAGCTTATGGTCATACCAAGCCTACAATTAAACAAATCGCCGGTCAAAGTATACACATTTAAGCAGCGCACATCAAAAATTCGTGAAATATGTCACTGAGCCTAATCTGTACTCAAAACAAAGTCTGTGTTATCTCCATGTCTACAGTATCAGATGAGTTTTGTTTGGGACTGTTTTTTACGCCAAGCGAGGTGAAGGCTTCTTACCCTATTTGCAATAAATTTTTATTTCCTACGACCCCCTTAACTTAGTTTACCAAAAACTATAACCACTTTCCAGCCAAAACACAATCCAACTTAACCGTACACGATAATGTATAAAATGCCAATTTAGTTTTGAAGCGATACTGTTACCTGAGAATTTATCAATAAATATTTAGCTACGTACTAATTGAGGTCATTGATGTATCTAAGTAATTACTAATTGAGGTCATTGATGTATCTAAGTAATTACTAATTGAGGTCATTGATGTATCTAAGTAATTACTAATTGAGGTCATTGATGTATCTAGGTAACATGGTGAAGTTATCAAACCATACTCAGTTACCTGTAAATGTATTTTATCAAACTTGAGTCAGTTAGCTGAAAATATATTTTATCAAACTTTACTCATTTACATATAGATGTTTTTATCAAACCGTTAAAATGCCGGCAATCTAGTGGCGTAGTGAGCACCTCCTTGCTCCCCCCTCGTCAACACTTCACTCAAGTGGCGCCCACCCCTACCCCCGGTTTGTAGCTGTGTAACCCCCCAGTTAACAGATGTCTGGTGTCCCCCTTGGACGACACCTGTTTTCACGCTAGGCGGCAACAGCACAGAATCAATCAATAGGTATGTTTGCTGTGAAGTCAGTACCATTGTGTTGAACTGTGTTCACCAAATTTCTATCATGAACAGAGTCATTAATAAAATTTTCTTGCATCAATTGACCTTGAATGTATGCCTTTTCACACCGTTAATGAGCTCACTGTCCGAAATATTCAACGTTCGGGTGGCCGGCAACCGGTGTGGAGATTAAAATTCATAGCAACCTGCAGGGACATTACAATATGAACGCAAAATTACGATGAGTTTTGACCAAGTTGATTTTTTTTGCACTGAACAGAGGACCAAAACGCCTTAGGTGCCTCCCTTCCTATGCCAGTGCCTCTCACAACGAATATAAACTAGAAAGATTATTGTCAGGGCGTGACAATAATGGACTCTGCGCATGCGTATTACTGGAATTGTTTTGGGAATTTACTGATAGCAACCCGTTTACCAATATGAAAAGGAATTCTTAAAAAATGTAAGAGAAATTACATGTTAATATTTTGATGACCTTTCCACTAATTGACCTCTTCCGGTGCATTATGAACCCCGACGAGGAAATAATTGGAAACTCGATTTAAAGTGTGGTTAATGCTAAGAATGACAGATGTTTTACTTTAAGCCCTTCAGAATACAAGATGAATGAATTGGCCAAACTCTCAGAAGAAAAATGCACCTAATGACCCCATGGGTGCACCAAATGACCTGAAAATCAAGAATTCCAACTCAATCGCTTTTAATAAACAGATATGTAATTTTGAAGTTTATAGCTCAAAATTTTAGTTTGCACTTAATGACCTTTGACCTATTTTTCTTGATTCGTTAGGTCTATTGCGTAATAAAGTAGGGTGCTGAATTGGCATGTTGACTTACATCAGTGTGCTAAAATTGTAAACAATTCCTTGAAAAACGTAAGATATAACATTTTGAACGTTAGATGACCTTTGCACTAATTGACCCTATCCGGTGCATTATAAGCATCTTAAGGAGAATTATGGCAAAGACCATGAAAAATGTATTTAATGCTGAGAATCACGGTTGTCTAACGGTTGACACATCAGAATACTTGGTGAATTAATAAGTCAAATTTTCAGAAGAAAAATGCAACTAATGACCCCATGTTTGCACTAAATGACCTGAAACTTTGGATTCCGAATTGAATTACCTGTGCCAATCAGACCTGTGGATTTGAAGTGTCTAGCTCAAAATCTTAGTTGGCACCTAATGACCTTTGACCTGCTTAACCTGATTGGATGACCCGATTACTTAGAAAAGTAATTTTTAAATTGCCTTATTGACTTATACCTGTGTACCGAATTTAAAAATAATGGCTTTTAAAATAAAGGTGTAGCATTTTGAAAATTATATGACCTGTGCACCAAATGACCTCCTCCGGTGCAATGTGGAACATGATTATATAACGAATCAAAATTTATGTACTGTCAAAAATCATATGCTGATTTTAAAGAACGTACCTGCACCCAATTTGGAGTTATTAAGCCTGAAAGTTGGTCTGAAGAAGAATAGGAAGAACTAGAAAGATTATTGCCACGGCGTGACAATAATGGACTCTGCGAGTGTGCAGTACTGGAATTGTTTTGGGAAGTTACTGACAGCAACCCGTTTACCAATATAAATAGGAATTCTTTAAAATTGTGGAAGAAATTTCATGTTAATATTTTGATGACCTTTCCACTAATTGACCTCTTCCGGCGCATTATGAACCCCGATCAGGGAATAATTGTAAACTCGATTGATATTGTTGGTCATGCTAAGAATCGCAGATGTTTTACTTTAAGCACTTCAGAATACAAGATGAATGAATTGGTCAAAGTTTCTGAAGGAAAATGCACCTAATGACCCCATGGGTGCACCAAATGACCTAAAACTTAGAATTCAAACTCAGTCGCATGTAGTAAACAGACATGTAATTTTGAAGTCTCTAACTCAAAATTTTAGTTTGCACTCAATGGCCTTTGACCTATTTTTTCTGATTGGATAGGCCTATTGCGTAGTAAAGCAGGGTGTTCAATAGCGGATTTGCAGCGACGCCATATTGAAATTAGGTTAAAATGGTGCATTGTGGGTGCTGTGGTCAGGATTCCGAAGGCGGCCATAGTATCAAGCATAATACGCGGAATGAGCGCGAAGAAAACTTACGGCGGATACACTTGTTGTGTTCCTGGCTGCTTCAAAAACAACAAGAGAGATAAAAATCCGAGTTTTTATGTGTTCCCTGCAAACCAAGAACTTCGTGAAAAATGGATAGACAACATTAGGAGAGCTGGGAGTAAGGGGAGATTTAGCGCATTCAAACCAACGCGGAGCCATCTAGTAGGCAACACGTAGCCCCTCGGTTGGTCATATAGGGGCTACAATACTTCCATTCGCTTTCTGTACTCATTTCGTTACTTCAGTGTATTTTAAACAAGTCGTGACCGGATTTGGATTACCGATTTCGAGTTTTCACCTCGTCAAAAATACATTCTACACTTAAAACTATCATTTAAAAAACGCTTACTTTCATCGCTGGTCCTTTCTACTTCTATACATATCTTAAGCTTAGTTGTGAGAATTAAGTTGACTTTGGCGAAGAATTACATCACTTTTTTGGTTGCCGTTAATTTTATCACCGCGTGCGCGATAACCATAAAGCATGTCAACTGAATCACGTGAGTTAGGCAAAGGTTAGCGCGAGACTCAGCGAAGCGCGTGACGCTAACGCGTGACACTTGTAAAATAGCATGAGAAGGTATCGGGTGAAACTTGTAAGATGTGTGTCTCTTAGACTTTTTATTCGTCAGCATGCGTAATTTCACGTAACTTCCTCAAAATGGCACCCGGTAACTGAGAGAAACTCGAGCAAACGCGACAGATTTTCATCGATTTGTTCAAGTTTTGCTGACTAAATTGTATCCAGAGTCGTGGTATGTGTTAATTATAACTCCGTGTTCCTATATGTATGGTTCATTTGATTTTATTTGCTGTATTTTGAAATGAGTAACTTTTTGTGAGGACGTACTATCGCCCCTGAATGCCTGCGGCATCCAGTGCGGTGTAATTGCCATCGTGTGTGCAGCGAACATTTTCCTGGTGGAAAAAAGACGTATGAGAACAACATTCCGACGGAGTTTCCTCTTAAAATTAACGTCTCTAGCATATCCACGGCGAAAGCTACAAAAGTTAAGCAACCCAAGAACTATCAACTTGTCTGAAATCGGAGGAGATTTCGAAATCAACGCCAATAGGCCCAATACTGAACATGACGACAGTCGTGCCCTCGGTCACACGGTCACTGATCATAGCTACGTTGTGTTTACGAACGAGAAAGAGAGAGGACTTGCTTGGTATTATAAAGCAAAAAAATGAAACATGGTTTTTAGTTTGCAAATCACTCCAAATGCACACACTATCCAGCGGGCTCAAGACATGCCTGACCACAAGCTATCCCATGAGCCTTCGCGCAGGAAGTAACTCGCACATGCGCAATGCGTAGTTCGTTTGCGCTGCAAATCCGCTATTGGCATGTTGACTTACACCAGTGTGCTGAAATTGAAAAGAATTCCTTGAAAAACGTAATATATACACGCGCAGAGTAATAAAATTGAAGAAAACCAAGGAACAACAGTACTCTGCGCTTACACGCGCAGAGTAATTAAAGAAAATCTAGGAACAACAGTACTCTGCGCTTACACGCGCAGAGTAATAAAATTGAAGAAAACCCAGGAACAACAGTACTCTGCGGTTGCACGCCCAGAGTAATTGCACGCCCAGAGTAATAAGAAGAATAAGAAGAATAAGAATAAGAATAAGAATAAAATTGAAGAAAACCCAGGAATAACAGTTCTCTGCGCTTGCACAAGCAGAGTAAATACACGTGTATGGCAGATTCGGCTGGTAGTCGCGTCTACAGTCTCCATGTAAACAAACAGCGACGCCATAGACGAAGCATACATGTCAGTCACAACTTATGTACGGGATTTTTCGAAATAAGTAATGATCGTCTATGTGGCTTTGAGAGAATGGTACTTCGTAGTTTTGTTTGCTATATGTCTAAAATACGACCTTTTTACGTCGTTTTTGAAAGCTAATTACACGTTTCCATAGGCTCCCTATTGGTGGTTAAGGCAACTGAGAACAGGCAAATAGATCGAAGTGCAGTTTGTGTAATGCTTCGTAATCAAAAACTACGGGAGAGGCAAGATTTTTTATTTTAGATTACGAGAATGTTAGGAATGACTTAACAACTTACTATAAGTTCAGTTTTTAAATAGGTGCAATATGGCTGCTACAGAGTGCTAAATTTGGCTGAAAATAGCTTCAGTGAAAACCTTCAAAATAGCCATTTTTGCCGCACAAAATCAAAGCATACAAATTTGAACACGAATTTTGAAAGATATGCCATCAAATTATTCAATAACAATCCTTTAAAATGGTATCATTCATTTGTTACCAGCTAGCTATTCTTGCTAGTAAATTGCATTCAACATGCCTACTTTGGCGCCTTATTTTGTTGCAAAATGGAGGTACATGCCATAAAAAGAGAAATAATGGATGGATGAAAATTTTTAAAGAGCAAATTTTTTCTACATCGCACAAAACCAAACTCACGTGCTAAGTCTCAAAAATCTGTGATTTTGGGTATAGACTCTTTGTTTTTATATGAAGTCACTCTTAATTTTGTTGAATATATTCTGAAACAATTTCGTGCTTAATTAGGTTTTCAAGCTATACTCCCTCACCAATTTACTTCATCAATCACGTACTAACTTTGAGTATGGAAAATAAACTCAGTTACATGTTGATTTAGTGTATCTAAACTAATCAAGTTAGCGACTATCTAGCTTACCAGGGTATATTTAGCTACGTTGTAACTTATTTTAACAAACTATACTCAGTAACTTGCTAGTTTAGTTTGCCCAACACCACTCAGTGACAGTCTAATTTATCTGATCAAACTGTACCCGCTTACCTTAGTTAAAAGCTAAATTGGACAGTAACTTTACCTGTTGAAGCCAGACATTGGTTGTCATGATCTGATTTCTTTCGTTCTGAAAAAAAGAGGAAACTGATTAGTTTGCTTTCTAATTTAACTGGTTAAGCTAAAGGGATATATTCCAGCATCAGGAAACGTTAAAGGGAACAAAAAGACAACGAAAATTGGGATTGGTCTGGAACATGCTCATCTTAAAAGCCACGCCTCTTTTTTCAAAACCTGTACAAACGCATTTAACGGGTCACTTCGACGCTGTTTAGCTGTCGACGTTGTCTTGCAAACAGAAGCGCTTTGGGGATAAGATACGACATCAAAGGCATCTTTAATGCAAAAATAAGGTTTATTTTTCATTGCTCATCTCTATTTATAGCCTTAAGGGTCTACTTTTGTTTTTATACATTTCTCTACGCGACACCTGATTGGTCGCCCATATTTCCTTTGTTCAGTTTAACGTGGTCTAGCTCATTCAGCCACCTACCTCGTCGCCTATGACCATCGTGCGGAGTCTTATTTAGTTTTTTTATTTACGTCATAATAAATGACAGTATTCGCAACCCTCCTCTTGTTTTACTCTGCAACATAGCTCGTAGCGTACCCCGGGCAAAATAGATTACGATAAAAACATTTTTTTTTCTCTCATTACAATCATCCATAACCCCTACATTTTTACAGAGTAGAAGTGCTAGAAACAAAATGTGGTGTCTGTTTAAGCTTTTTCTTTCACTCTTTCCTACTAAAAATAAAATGACACTGATTGGTCAGTTTTAGGCTTGCCTTTGTTTTAGTCTTGGTGATTTGGCTAACCAGGAGAAGGCTTTTGAGTAGCATTTCTGAGAGCACCTACGAGTAATTCTAGCTCGACCAACACAGGTTTTCTTGAAACTTTGTGAGCGCCTGGACTACCCTAAAATATGCTTTAAGACAACTTTGATTTTTTGAGACAAGTCTCGTTTACGTTTTTATGCTGCTCTTGTCAACTTTGCAAGACTATTGAGACATCGAAAAAGTTAGGAATGTATCTGACCTAAGATCCAGAAACACGTTTGACATTAAGATACACATTTGGCTTTTCGAATTTTGAAAGGGATGATTTTGGTCATTTTCAATGAGAAAGGCAGCAAAGGATATGGCATGTGTACGTAATGTTAAAATTTTGGTCCTTTGCCAGCTTACTGGTTAACATGTACTTTTAATGAGTATTCCTTGCACTATTTGGGTACTCTGATACAGTAGACATCGCAGTTTTAGAAATAGATGCATGACAAGTATCACGATTTGTACATATACATGTTAAGTACATTTCAAGGTATTCTGTTTAAGTTGGAAGGTTTTAGGACCATTATAAACCCCAAAAGGGGGTATGGGGGGGAGGGAGCTGTTCCCCCTTTCCTTAACTCCAGCGATTTTTCTATGTAGTCTGCTCACAACGTTCACTTTAGATTGATAGTGATGGTGCAATAGCCGCGAAGTGTATGGGGCAAGAGTGAAAGTGGTGATGATTGTGGAGGTTCGGGGGCAGGGGGTGACTGGTACCTCAACAGACTTCAAAACGCGATTATACTCATACACCGAGGTTTGCTTGTATCACACAGTGTTACTCAAATTATTCCTAAAATACATGCGCGCACCCAGGGGCGGGGGGGAGCTCGGGAGGCTCCCCATTTGGTGAAGTGGGCAAAGACGTCCACCCCAGAGAAACAAAAAGTCCGAGTAAACGAGACAAAAGAGCACTAAAAAGACGCAGACGCACAGTTCACAGTTGGGAACGTGGTACCCCATTTTTGGTGTTTTTTAGTCCTCCCTATCTTTTGTCAGCAAAAGGTTCACATCGACAGAAACTAGAGCTCCCCCATTTTGAAGGCTAAGTTCGCGCATGAAATGCATTGTATCCGTATAGCTGCCTTTGTTAGATAATTCTCATATAACTGGCGTGAAAGTAAAAGTGTCCCCTTGTATAAAACATCCTACTTCCATTTGTTGAAACATGAGCATCCAGATAATAGCCGTTGTGCCTGCATAGAAACATTTGCAGGTAAGACATTCTTTACAGTACAATAATCTTGCTATAGAGATGGGTGATATAAAGAGATGCTTTGGTGAAAGCCTGCAATATGTAAAAACGTCGGAGGATGAAATTTTTAAGTCCAATGACCTAGATCTTGCTGACTAATTAGTGTCAGTAACACGATGGTGGTATCCGGGCTGTTGCAAGTAATCTGAAAGATTGGCTGCCAGGTGTTATTTCCGAAATACTCAACATATGAAAAAATGCATTTACTTAAATAGTAACCAATGGTTCAATTGTTTATTGAAGGGGAATGCCACCCGATTTAAGAGGCAGTCCATATAAAAACCAGTAGATTTTCAAAAATCAGTCTATACGTCAAAATTTAAAACAACTTCATTTTTTGTACATGAGTAGGTATCCTAACAGAAACTCAAATGCCAAATTTTGTGCACTCAATGACCCCTAATTTCACCTCTGGAGCATGATAACACATTTGGCACAATTGGGCATATTAGCCGTCTCAAAAATTGCATGTTTTCAGCAATAAAAATGCGTAACATACAAAATAGATGAAAAGCTTTTTTTGGTGGCTGAAATAACCAACGTATAGTGTGCATAATTCTGTGCCATTTATTAAAATCTGACAGTTTTGTGCTAGACAGTTGAGATAATCCACACACCACTTTTTGGGGCTAATCTTAGTGGCCATTTTCGTAACCTTACTGCCATAAAACACCTTGTAGCCTTATGTGAGGTTTTGAACATAAAGTTAAAGAGTTAGTCTTGATGACTGAGCAATAAAAAATCTTGCCTCAACTTTGCACCTTAGTGAAAATTGTCTTGCAAAACTGTCTATTTTCATAGTTTGGAAATGACGAGCAGAGTTTACAGACCATTTGAACAAACTTTTAGGCAAGAAGTCTGCTTTAAATAGTTATAGAAAACAAGTCTAAACTCTTTCAAATGAAAACAAGATGTTTTCCGGGTTTATTACACGGCTAGTATCAAAACTGAACCCGATGACCTTTGCCCACTGAGGGAGTCACAATCTGCTTCTTGGCATAACTCGTTGTACCGTGTCAGAAAAATATTGATTAAGTAATTAGGAAGAATATAACCATTTTAAGTTGCCCAAAATTGGTGCATAAGTACTTTTAAATCATAGGGTCAAACTTGTTGACATGTATTTTAACGTTGAAATCTATTTTTAGATGATGTTTACAGCAGAGGTTCTGGGATCAAAGCACTCTAACTCTAAAGATTCTAGAAATTTCTGAGAGCAAATTGTAACAGCCAATGATATGATTAGATAAGATCATGTGATTTTTATTTACCAATCACTAAATAAGTAGAATATCATAATATGGGCTAAAATCAAGAAGATATTCAGATGAGCTATATTAGTTGAAGCATAAAGACTTGCTACAGTGTACAGAGGAAATTGTACAACAGAGCCATCTCGTGGACGATTCTAGAGAGCACCTTGGCAAGAGTTAACGAACAGTAAGTTAACGAAGACCCTGTCACTTGCATCGTGGGTAGTAAGATACTGCCTGAGGTGTTGCGTCACCAGAGACTGTGACCAGCAAGAAGAATCGTGGGTAGAAGAAACTGCCTGCAAGTTTTGCGTCACCAGAGACTGTGACCAACAAGTACACTGTCGCAATACAATGTGTGTAGTTCGAAGATTCACCAACAGTACTGTCATCCAACAAGTGGAGAGTCCTACAGCTTGGATAGCAGATGAGACATTTGATTATTTTGGTTGATTGATTAAAGTAATCTTTAAAGAGGGCGCTGGCGTAGGTACTCTTTTTGTAGCTGATTACTTAATTAACAACATGTTTCACTTGTCTAATTGGTGGTTTTCATATAATTAATGGCTTTAATCATTCTGTCTCCATCTACGCACAATCTCAAACCATAGCTACCTTTTAAACAAACCCACAGTCAATCTCTGACATTTGGGGGCCAGTCCGGTAGAGTTTAAATAAAGGTTTACGTGTTTGTGTTCAACTGTTTTGAATCCAGTAATTATAGTTCGAATATTAATTAATAAGGTGCATTCTGGGAGTAAACCCTTCCTCTAAAATGTATTTTGAAAAGTATATTGCGCAAGCGAAACAGTTCGGTCATACCGGTGAAGAGTTAAGGAAATGCGCAGAGCTCTTGCTGGCAGGTCTTGGAGCGTTAAGAGCGTACCCATAAACGGGAACTGGAACAGGCAGAGCGTGCCCATAAACAAGAACAGGACAAGGCAGAGCTTGCAAGAGAACAAGAAAAGCGGGCCCAAGGGATTGATATTGAGAAGCAGAAGACACTGCAACTCCAGATTGAGCTCAAAACGACACCTAGTGGTGGGGCTGTAAGCAGTGGTGTACGTACCAGGCGTCACAAACTGCCAAGGTTCGACGAACGCGTCGATGACATCTATGCATTCCTAGCCCGATTTGAGACGTTCGCCACAAGCCAGAAGTGGGATTAATCGGAGTGGGCTGTGGACTTGAGTCCATTGTTGACAGGTAAAGGTCTACAGGTGCTCAACAACATTCCGTCCGACCAAATTAACAACTACGATCAACTAAAGGTAGCGCTTATGCACAGGTAAGAATTAATCGAAGACTGGTTCCGACGGAAGTTCAGAGAGTGCAAGCCTGAAAAGGGTGAAAACGTGTTCCAATTCGGGGCAAGACTCAGAGATTTACTGATCCCAGAGCAGCTTCTGGAAGTTCGCCATCCTAAGATGTCTGTATTCCTGAAGGAAAGGAAACCAAAGACCTTCTATGAGATGTCGGCCACTGCTCAACAGTATATGGACGCCCACTTGACGCCCGTTTGTGACAGTTACGTCAACGAAACAAAGGTACGCATTATACGTGACACCGGTTGCAGTAGTGCAACGGTGAAAACGTCGTTAGTCAAAGATAACCAACTGATTGGGAAACAACACATCTGTGTGTTAATAGATGGGACAGCACGATCCTTTCCCATAGCGTATCGAGGTAGACACTCCATACTTCGTTGGTGAAATCGAGGTGATGTGTATGCGAACACCAGTCTACTACCTCATCACAAGAAATGCTGTTGGAGTCAGCAAGGATCCTGGTCCCAATTGGCAGCCACAAGGTAGTGTCATGTCCGCAGTCACTTCTAGAGCACAGGCTAAGAAGAGAGAGAAGCCCATCAAGCCTTTGGCGGTAACTCAATCCGGAGTAGAAAATCTCGACCTCAGCAAGTTGAAGGACGAGCAAGAACATGATCCTTCCCTAAGTAAACTCATGGAACTTGTTGAGAAAGACAAACCAGCAAGAACACGTGGTAGAGGTCAATACTGACATGAGAAGCAAAAAGGGCTCCTGTACCAAGTGTATGCTGATAGCACCAAAGAGTTGCGTCAGATAGTTGTCCCAATGAAATATCGACAACAGACCATGACTCTAGCTCACTGGTCAATCGTTGGTGGGCACCTTGGTGTGAATAAGACCAGTGTTAGAATAGCTAGTAGCTTTTATTGGTCAGGAGTTGGCACTGATGTAAATCATTTCTGGAGATCATGTGACATCTGCCAGCGAACTACTCCTAAGGTGCCATTGGGTGAGATGCAACGTATGGAAGAACCGTTCCAGCGTATAGCTGTTGATTTAATTGGTCCTGTGTCGTCAATCACAGACAGAGGCAACCGGTACATTCTCACCATCGTAGACTACGCCACAAGATACCCAGAGGCAGTACCCCTACACAGAATAAAAACTGAGCGATTCGCAGAAGCACTGTTTGAAACCCGCTGTAGAATTAGGTTTCTACGAGAGGTGCTTAGTGACTGTGGGAGAAAGTTTACCTCGGAAATAGTGAAAAAAGTTGCACGGCTAATATCCATAAAGCAACTCTTCACAACTCCGTACAATCCGAAATGCAATGCATTGTGTGAGCGTATTAATGGTGTACTGAAGAGAATGCTTAAGAAAGTTTGTCAAGAACGTCCACAAGACTGGGACCGGTGCTTACCAGCAGTACTGTTCGCCTACCGAGGGGTACCACAAGTGAGCACAGGTTTCTCGCCATTTGAACTGTTGTATGGTAGAACGTTGCGTGGGCCCATACAATTGCTTAAAGAATTGTTGACTGGCAATGAAACACCAGAAGTACAAAATAGTTGTGAGTATGTCCTCGACTTGCGACATCGTCTGGAAGAGACATGTGAACTGGTGCGGGAAGACTTACGAAATGCTGGTGAACCATACAAGCACCATTATGACAAACAGACACGAGACCGTCGCTTCGAAGTTCGAGACCAAGTCCTAATATTGTTACCAATCGACAGTAACAAGCTGCTACTGTAGTGGAGGGGTCCCTATGAAGTGACTGAGTACTCAACAAAATGGACTACCGAGTAAGGGTTGGTGGAAAGACCAAGACATACCATGCCAACTTGTTGAAACTATACGTATTTCGTGACCAAAGTGGGGCCTCAAGTAAAGATGATGTAGATCAGAATTCTGACATCGCAGCCATAGCTGTACTTCAGCCTGAAATGGACAATGAAGTTGGTGTTGTAGATGATGAACACCTACTGGAGTTGGGATCGACAAACCAAAAAGAACTATACAAAGATGTCAAGATATCAGACAAGCTCACTAATAGCCAACGAAGGGAGGTGACAAGTCTGCTAGAAGAGCACTTTGACACACCATCTATTTGAAATGAAAAGGAGGCTATTTTGGTAATGTCCAGCAGCATTACAACAGCAATAGAAAATAATCTAAAATACTTGATACAAGTAAATCATTGAACAGTAGAATAAAACTCATATTTTCGGATGAATAACTAAACGCCAGAAATACATGTAGGTTGACATGTGCCGTAAAGATGCTTCAGGCACTTAGAAAGAAAAACATTATAGGGGAGGGAGGCACATGACGTAGCCAAACTTTTGTCTCCCGGCTGCCCCATCCCCTTTTTCTCCACAGTCGTCCAAAATTCCATCAACATATATCAAAATTAGGTGAAACACCAACATCTTCAATTCAGAATTATTACAAATTGACATAACACATGTGGTGCCCTTTTTCATTCGGAGGTCGAGTTTCGAGTTGCATGAAATTTCAACAAAGCACGAATTTCTGTGACAATTTTTCCCTCGGCGGTTTTGCACCTTCGTCAAGAAAATTTCAAAATGTTTCTGTGTTAATATGAAATTTCAATTGTAGTCTGTTACGATTAGTAAGATAATAAGCTTGCGCCTGCAGGTGATAACAGGCCACTGTAACTTGCGGAAAGAAAAGAAAACAACATGCCCAGTAACAGATTTCTGGTGCCCGAAATACTGGATGAAAAAGTGAAACACTAGAACACCATCTCCATCGGTGTTTCACTTACCAAACCATTACAAAAGAATACTTTGGATAAAGCAGTTTCAGTGAAAACTGTCGATGCTAACAAAAACATTGAAACACTTGCAAAACTGCTCAAGCAAGCAGGTAGACTTGCTGAGTATGATCAATAAAATTAAAGCAATGTGTCTGTTGCAATGGGCCTGTAGAAGGCCTAAGTAATGTGTTAGCTTTTATGTTTTGCGGACTTTATTTCGCAAAGTTCCCACACCACTGTTCTATTATCATTATTAGCTTGAACCTCAACTTTATTAACAATTGCCAATACTTTGAGCCCCTTGACAACAGTGAAATGGCATGTACACGCCTATTAAAGATTTTAACTTCGACAGTAAAGTCTAGAAAGCGAATGCAGCACAAAAATCTTCCTAAATGTTTTCCTAATCGAAAGAAACGTGTTTATAAAATTCCTTTGGCGAGGATATTTGTAGTGACAAACCACTAGGAATAGTGATTTTGTGTAAATCACGAATAGTGCTCTTCATGTTTGCCAAGCGTCCATACTTTCTATTCCAGTCAGCGTTATTATTTTTAAACAAAATCTCTGTCACATTTTTGGTTGTTTGTGCAGCACGTTTTGATGCTGCTGTGCCTTGAATAAAAATGGTAGTTTTCTTGGCCAATTTAAAAGTTTAACTACTTCTACTCAGAAATAGTTGACAGTGGCGGATTTATAGAGGGGTAAAGGGACAACCGTGCCGGATTTATAGAGGGGTAAAGGGACAACCGCTCAGGCTGGCTGTGCAAGAGAAGAGTCTCTCTCAGTGGGTCCATTTAACAAGAATAAAGTAAAGGGTGACAGTTGATTCCAGCGTTGGTGATGCTCCAAGAAGTACCATTCTTTAACATACAAGGATGTTCGATTTCACTAAAATACGAAAAGAGTAGGATTTGATTCCATCATCGGGTCTCCCTCCGAGATAACTTCCTTAAGATGAGATGATATCAATAAAATAGGGTGTCCATGGGTGCCATCAAAGAGATGGCGCCTCTTAATATGAAAACATACATAATATCAAAAATAGAAAGTGAGGGGAAATTCAAGCTCTGCCCAGGGCTCTTTGCTGACAACGGATTCCTTTGTTGTAAAATGATATACAGTTTCAAAAACAAGACAAACAGCGACAGCTAACACCGTTATCCCATGCCAGAGAAGTGAACAAGAGCACCGACTCCTTCAATTAAAAAATAATCCTTATTTGCTCTGGAAAGTCTGTGCACAGCAACTTTACTGGGACGTTTTCAGGTGCATTTACGTTATGTTTTTCAAACTAGGGTCACGAAATGTGCCAAACAAGGTGCCTCTCTTCTACGTGTTTTACTGCAGCCTTCTCTTCTCATCTGCAGCTTCCCCTTTCTACTACACCCTCTGCCGGTAAACACCAAGGTTTTCCTTCTGGCGCCGGCAAATTATTGAGGGACATGTCCCCTGCGCGCTTCCTACGGACCTGCCCCCTGCAACGCCATTTTTGAATACTATTGTTAAGAAGTGTTTTTCCGCGACCAAAGTGCTTTCAGCGATACACCATGCACCAAGCAATCTGTATTTGCAATGTCTCTTCATCAGTTTCCTTTATTGTTAAGAATCAGGGCAGTCCAATTCAGTTTAATCCAGCCACTTGACATCATGAGCAAACAACCTCTATTAGCAGCTGCCTCTATTAGTAGATGTGTTCCTCTGGCGAGGACTGCAGCAAGTTACTACAATGCGCGATTAATTTCAGCTTACTCTGTGTGTGACGTCGATGATACCTTGTAAGATTATCGTACTGGGGTGACAATAAAAGTGAGGTCTTGATCTCAGTACAAATATGCTAAGTAAACTTCTATGTCCGCCTCAGAGAAACAAACTGTTCGAGCAAACGAGACAAAAGTCCACTAAAAAGGCGCGAATGCAGAATTCATAGCTCTGAACGTGATACCCCGTTTTTTTTTCTATAGTCCCCCGTTTTTATGTTAGTGAAAGGTCCAGAATGTCAAAAATTCAAGCCCCCTATATTTTAGGTTGGGTGCGTGCATGTGTGATCGTTTAGACTTTTCACAAAGTCATCTAGTTGAAGGAGAATGCCACCCGATTTAATTAGTCTTTTTTACCGTCTTAATCGGTCTGTATCCACATCTCCTCGCATACGGTCGACCTTACCTTGCCGAGAAGTGTCGCGTTGATCATGTGAGGAAGGTGAGAAACGACGCAGCGACGTCAGTGGATCATTTGCAGAGTGAATGCCGCTATGCTGCGGTGCATCGTTTCCGCTTGTCCGATCTATGCAGTTGTGAGGAAATCGGGTATATCGTTTTATCGACTTTCTCGAGAGTCACGAAATGCTTAGGAAGTGGCTCGCGGTTGCGAGGAATGAAAAGTACCCTGTTAATAGCAAGTATGACACCGTGAAACATCTCCGTGTCTGTGGCTTGCATGAGTCGTCGTCAGTGAGTCTGACGAATGCCGGCTTACCAAAAGAACTACCCATACGTTCCGTTGCCTGTGCATGTTCACGGCGCCTCTCTATAGTATTGCTTAATCACTGTATTCCGGTTCGAATTGACAGCCTGTGAGACTTAACGATCCACCTGCGAAGTCACCGTCGGAAGAGCTCTCGTCTAAGTCGGGAATGCGAGTTGCCATGTTGACGTTTATTATTCTGCGTTCTGTTTCAAAATGAATTATTCTCACCCTAAACAATGTTTATATATAAAACTGAAACAAATTCTGTCTCATTAGATACAGTTTGTCATGCCTTTGGAGTATTCGTGAGTGCAAATGTTTTGAGAAGACAGCAACGCGGCTTCACATGCAATTAAGGTAATTGACGGGCCGTGTAAGCACATGCTAATTCAGTCTTTGCTGACAGAAAGCTGTTGTGAAACAATAACTCGATTTTATACGCTATGGTCAGATGTTAGGAGAATCTCTATTTAGATATACATTATTCACATCATTGTTACTGTTCAACTTTTGCCCTGACGGTTCTGCAAAAGGACAACTTGACTTCGCGGCCACCGACAAGTACGTAGATTTTCAGTTTCGTGGCTAATTCAACAAAATAATTACGTGCACATTTCTTCGGGCTCACTAGTATATTCTTTTCGTGACTGGAGGTTTAGTTTCCAACTTACGCTGATTTATATTCGTGATGTTCTGTCCTGGCGGTCGCGACGGGCCAGTGATCGGGTTCCGAGGTACTGGCTGGCATAACAAGCGTTTTGTGTGTTTAGAACTGAAAAAAATCGCAAGTCTAAAAGTAAAATACACAGCTATCTTTCATGTTTGTATTTCACGGAAGAATGATGCGAATTTATCACCAAACAGACCCAAACTCCCGCGATCGGCCATGAGAAATTGGAGGCTACCGAATCTAGGAGTCTACACTCCTTGACCGAACTCTGTAGGCTACCGTACGTTCAAATACCTCTAAATCCGTAACTGTGAAATAGACCAACACGTTTGTTCAAGAACTCGATCTATTTTTAAGGGTTTCACATAGAAATTTGATGATTTACTGGCGTAGAACGATGCATTCAAGCGATGAGTTGACATCAGTAAGCGTGTTATAAACGGCTGAACAGACTGCGTTCGAATCGATTACGTCATTGGCTAATTTCAACACCTCCGTCTGCCGTCAGGTGGCAGGTAAAACAACTGAACTTGCTGTTATCGAGTGGAACTACTCGATCTAAATTGATACAAAATAGGTTGTTTCTTGGGTGGCATTCTCCTTTAAGTGGCCTAATTTTCAGCCACAAGATACGAAACAAAAAGTAAGTATGAATGTCAACAGTCGGAATGGTTTTGATTACAATGTTTGTGTTTCTAAAAGATCAGGTAGGTGGAACCCAAACATGAATTATCACGTGTCGTAGTTACTGTGTCCCGTTCATTTACAATAAAGTCCTGGAAAAATGTCATGGCTTTATTTCCGAGCATGTTTTTATATTTGAGTTTAACCTGATATTTGCCTACCTGCATGAGGCTATGGCCTTCTATTCGGGAGCCTTGTACTTTTAAATATTCCATGAAACCTTATTTTGACTAGGGATACTATGCTTGCCATTTCAACCTTACAGGACGTGCCGATTGGTTTCATCAATATTTTATACCTAGTCAATATATTGCAATTTTGGCAGTGTTTTATCATTGTGGTTATGGCCCATTGCAGGAAACGCAAGGAAAAAACGACAGGCTTTATATCCGACGAAACAGATGACCTTTACTCGCATACCTTTCAGGTTGCCTGTTTCCAGCATAATGCTGTCGTCCCAGGTGTAGATGACTGGGTCAAAAATAGCTACTCATCAGACAAGTTGGTCAAATGAACCGATTTTTATTATTCACCGACATACGACGGGTTTCAAACTATCTCACTGCTCAATAGATTTGAGGCAACAACCTTGTCAGCATATATTTTTACTATTCACCCGACCCATGTTTCAGCCATGTCGTTGGTCAATAGTTGTGACTGAAGGTTATCTCAAACCTTATTTAGTGGCCTCCATTCTAACTCGTATATCAAAAATAAGAGGCTTTTTCAACTTGTAGTTGTATATATTTCCGAAAGAAAAAGATGAAGGATTATAAAATTATGGTTTATATTTATGTGTCATTATTATTATTGTTATTGTTATTATTATTATTATTATTATTATTATTACATTAATAAATTTTAAAGGCAAAATTACATTTTTAAGAAAGGTACATTCATACCAAAATAACCCCTCGGTCGATATTTAATGAAACATTTTTAAATGAAAACTTCCCCTTTTACATGCACCTCAAAAACGCTGTAAGAAATTTTCGATTAGTCTTTTACTTTGGTTGTTGTAAAAAATCATCTCAAAAACTTAAGATATTTTATAACAGTCATATTCGTCTTTGTTACATCACGCAAAACCAGGCCTTTACATAAGAAGTCCTAACAGAGCGTTTGAAATTGATTAATGAAGTAAGTTTGGGAAGCTTCAGCGTAATCCACCGAGCTGTTTTCGAGAATTCGTGTTCCTAAGTTCAAGTTAAGTTAAATTTTGTGACCTTCTCCTGTCCGACAGGTGAGGTTAACTGTTGATCTACAACGCACCACGTGCCGGGAGACTGATATGAAACCGTAGAACTTTAGTCCTGGAATGCCAACTCCCGTACATGACCTATGAATTCTATTATTACAATCACTCTCCTCTTCTTGGCTTCAACAAGGTTGCGTACGTCATAACAATCGGAACTAGTTTCATTTCGTTTTTCATATTTCACTAGCAAACCCAATTTGCTGCGAAGCTGTAATCATCTCCCGAGAGATATCGCAAAAAATCAGTAGGAAATAGGCGCGTGCGCCTCTCACGAGCACATTGTTTTCAAAACGACAACAGACTTTTCTTTGTCACAAAAGGCGGAGCATTGCACAAAAATAACGTTTATTTGTTTGTGTCTTTCACTTAAACGGCCGTAATGGGCAAGATGAGAGTCGGTAGATTCCGGCCAGATTCTGCATGCACTCCCGCCGTTGTTGGCTCTACAAGTGGATATAAGTTTCACGACGAGGTGACGAGCTGAGCTACCCGGATTGGGTGAAGTTTCGGTGTTTAGCGGAGCTCAACACACAGATCCTTGCTGTAGAGTTGACGATAATCTTCAAACAGCTGAGCTAGCTTTCTACCTGTATGTACACTTTTACGTGGCTTTTGTAAATACATTACATACTTTGTGTACAATGGCAGATTTTTAAGTGGGTCCTTAGTTTTCACTTTAAAGAATAGCTGTGCACTATGTTAGAGCACGGTCAAATGTTCTGGAAAGAAAAATTATTTGCACTGCCCATGGGCCGCACACCCTGGCCTAAATCTGACAGAGAAGCTTTAAAATAAAACGGTCTCACAAAGAAAAATTCCTGCCTCTTGCTATGAACACTAATGTTCACTTAAAAGTGTATCTATTTCACCTCCGTCGTCATTTCCCATACACTAGCTGCTACCCGTGGTTAAGCACGAGTAACGGCTAGTAATATATACCGATGTATAATTTTGGATGAATGCCTCACAAAATTATTCACATCAAGTGTGACGGATCCATACTCTAAAACCTTTGTCTTTACAGGGTAGAAATCTTTCGAATCCTTAAATACATTTCCCGTATGACTTAACTAGTTATGTATGTAACCTCTCTGGTTCATTTCCTTTTTATGTTACTATTACACGCTGTTATTTTTCACATTTTGGTAACACTCTTGGTTTTTAGAATAAAAAATATTTTAACCAGTCAGGTATGCGAATTGATAATTAAATAATTATCTTTTGCTTCTGCAAAAATCATCAATACCTGGCAAAGAGCTTTCTAATGATATTGATCTTATGCAATTCGATGAAAAACGAGTTGCGAGAAGTTTTAATGACAGTAAATTCCATGGCAAGTAAATACAGCGGAAAAAACGAATGCAAACAACTCTCACGCAAGCACGGCGCAACCTCAGCGACCGCGAGACCGAAGTTGGCATTAGACGGCTAAAAGAGTTCTATGTATGAAACCAAGTACGAAATAGACAGCAGAAATCGAGTCGGTGGTTAAAGCGCGTCGTGAGCATGAGATCGAAACGGCGAATTGCCAAATTAGATATAAAATATATAAATTTGGTGAGGATTTATCCCTTTTCACAACTTGGTGTGTTCGTGAATACAAGGTCCGACATAGAGGCACATTCGAAACTAGGTGCTGTCTTCGTTTTCCCAGCAACTTTCTATCATATGTGCTCCTAGTTGACTAACTATTATGACACTTCGGTGAATGAAAGTACTGAAGGTACATAAAGAGCTGCTCTATTCCTGGCGAGTGATTCAATTTGAGTGACAACCCTGTAACTTTTTTCTCACTGCATGGTATTTATTTCATATTCGATTTTCCCTTGTTGACTACAAAGTTATACATTCCTTTCTTCAGTTCAGGAAAAAACGATCAACAACAACCCGCACTTTGGAACACAGAACATACATGTAGAAGTACCACTGTAATCAAGTGTAAACATACCACAGAAAAATTAGAGTGATCAAACGCAAAATTGGCGTAATCAAACGCAAACTTAGTGTGAGCAAACGCAACATTAGTGTGATCAAACGCAAATTACCATACAACTATCACTGTAGTCAAGTGTAAACATTTTCGTGCTTGAGCAATTTTTAAAAACTGATACTGCCACCTTGTAGAAGTGGGAATAATGGCAAGGTTGCAGTTAACCCTGCATCTGCTCTAGCTTGCATATGTCAATTGTATACCACTCAATTGGGCGATTAGCTCGTGTTTTAAACAAAATAAAACAATTTACACTTCGTTTTGCTCAGCTCGACCTGGCATTAAGAGCTACTAAATTGCTTCACATGTTTCGCACACTTTCCAATTAGTTGACGATACGTCTCATACTACAGCCACTTGAACACTTCAAATTGGCCAATCTTAATCCACAACATCTGTATTAGGCCATTGACTGTTTCTGCAATGTGCTAAAAGCAACATGTTTAGATGATGAAAGACATGTCTATCGTACACTCGCTGAGACTGGTTTAATTTGTTACCGTAAACATTCGGGTGAATTCCCCGAGCACGGAGAATGCCACCCGATTTACTTGTTTACCGTCTTAATCAGTCTATATCCACATCGTATCTTATACTGTCGGCCTCACCTTGCCGAGAGGTATCATGTTAACCTGTGAGGAAGGTGAGAAACGACGCAGCGACGTCAGTGGTTCGTCTGCAGAGTAAATGCCGCTACATTGCCCTGCATCGTTCCCGCATGTCCAAAATATGAAGCTGCGAAGAAAGCGGGTATATCGTTTTTTCGACTTCCTCGAGAGCCCGAAATGCTTAGGAAAGGCTCGCGGTAGTGAAGAATGAAAGGTACGCTGTTAATAGCAAGTATGAGGCCGTGAAACATCTCCGTGTCTGTGGCCGGCATTTCGTCGACAGTGGTTTCTCTGACGAATTCCGGCTTACTAAAGAACTATCTTTACGTTCCGTTGCCTGTGCATGTTCACGGCGCCTCTCTAGACGGTATTTCGTGATCAGTGTATTCCGGTTCGAACTGATAGCCTGTGAAACCTAACGAAGTATTCTCATCCTAACCAATGCTCATATAAATCTGAAACAAAGTCTGTCTCATTAGATACAATTTGTAATGCCTTGGGAATCTTTATTTAGAAATAAAAAATACAATATTCAACTTATTGTTACTGCACAACCTTTGCCCTGACGGTCTGTGGAAGGGGAACCCGGCTTCGCGGCCCCCGACAAGTAAGTAAATTATTCGTGGCTAATTCACATAAATAATTACGTGCAAATTATTTCTTTGGCTCACTGTTATAGTCTTTTCGTGGCTGGAAGTTTAGTTTCCAACTCAATGTGGTTTATCTTCGTGCCAGTCCCGGCGGCCGCGACGGCCCTGATCGGGTTCCGAGCCACTAGCCGGGATAACGAGTCAGTCCGGCCGCAACGGACATGATCGGGTTCCGAGCCGCTGGCCGGGAAAACAAGCGTTTTGTGTGTTTAGAACTCAAACAATCACAAGTCTAAACAACACAGGTCTAGGTTTTCCTGTCTGTATTTCACGGAACTATACTCCGAATGTATCTCCGAACAGACCCCAAACTCCTGCTACGGACCTTGTTAAAGGAGCATGCCACCCAAAAAACAACCTAATTTGTTTCAATTTAGATCGAGTAGTTCTACTCCATAACGACAAGTGCGGTTGCGTTACCTGACACCTGACGGCAGACGTGGGTGTTGAAGTTATCCAATTACGTCATATGTTTCACACGCATTCTGTACAGCAGTTCATAACATTGGTTACTGGTGTCAGCTTATCGCTTGGAATCATCGTTTAGCACCAATAAATCATCAAACTTCGATGTAAAACCTTTGAAAATACACCGAGTTCTTACAAAAACGTGTTGCTTTATTTCGCTCTTAGGGATTTATTGGTATCTGGACACACCGTAGCCTACAAAGCTCGGCAGGCCAATAACAGGTCTGTAGCAGGAGTTTGGGGTGTGCTCGGAGATAATTTCGAAGTATTATCCGTGAGATACAGACAGGAGAACCTACATCTGTGTTGTTTAGACTTGTGATTTTCTGAGTTCTAAACACAAAACGCTTGTTATCCTGGCCAGTGGCTCGGAGCACGATCAGGCCCGTCGCGGCCGGCCGGATTGACTCGTTATCCCGGCCAGTGGCTCGGAAACTGATCAGACATCACGAACAAACCAGCCAAACTTCAGTGGAAACTAAACTTCCAGTCAAGAAAATACTATACTAGTGAGCCAAAGTAATGTGCACGTGATTGTGTTGGTGAATTAGCCACAAAACTGCAAATCTACTTGCTCGGCCGGCGGCCGCGAATTTAGTTCCGCTTTGGCCACAGCACCGTCAGGGCAGAGGTTGTACAGTGACAATCATTGTTTGAGTAATGTAAATGTAAATAAAGATTCCCCTAACACCTGGTCGTGGGGTGGAAATCGGGTTGTTTCACAACAGTTTCTGCCAGCAAACACTAAATTAGCATGAGCTCACACGGCCTCGCGGTGTCCCGTCAATTAGTTTTATTGCACCTAAAGCCGGTAACGCAGTGATTTATTCATTGCTGGCTTCTCAAATCATTTCGTGCACTCACGAACACTCGAAAGGCATTACAAATTGCATCTAATGAGACAGACTTTGTTTCAGTTTTATAAAAGTATTGGTTAGGGTGAGAATAATTCATTTTGAAACAGAACGCTCAGTAGTAATAAACGCCAACATGGTAACTCGCAATCCCGACTTAGAACGAGCTAGAGCGGCTCATCAATCCCGACTTCGCAGGTGGATCATTAAGTCTTACAGGCTATCAATTCGAACAGGAATACAGTGATGAAGAAAAACTAGAGAGGCGCCGTGAACAAGCTCAGACAACGGAACGTATGGAGTTATTTGGTAAGCCGGCATTCGTGAGGCACTGTCGACGTCGTCTGCAGGCCACAGACACGGAGATGTTTCACGGCCTCATACTTGCTATTTACAGCGTACATTTCACTCTTCACTACCATGAGCCACTTCCTAAGCATTTTTGACTCTCGAGGAAGTAAAAAAAAACACGATATACTCGCTTTCCTTGCGGCTACTTAGTTCGGACAAGCGGGAACGATACACCGCAACATAGCGGCATTCACTCTTCATATGAACCACTGACGTCGCTAGCGTCGTTTCTCACCTTCCTCACAGGTTAACGCGACACCTCTTGGCAAGGTAAGGTCGACCGTATGCGAGGCGATGTGGAAATAGACCGCAAAAAAGACTAATTAAATCGGGTGGCATTCGCCTTTAAATTGTCCTGCCGAACTTTGTAGGCTACGGTGTGTCGAAAAAAATCCGTAACAGCGAAATAAAACAACACGTTTTTATAAGAACTCTGTGTATTTTTAAGGGTTTTTCATCGAATTTTGATGATTTATTGGTGTTAAACGATGAATTCAAGCGATAAGCTGACACCAGTAACCTGTGTTTTGAACTGCTGAACAGACTGCGTTTGAAACCAATGACGTCATTAGATAATTTCAACACCTCGGTTTGCCGACAGGTGTCAGGTAACGCAACCGAACGTGCCGCTTTCGAGTAGAACTAATCGATCTAAATTGATACAAAATAGGTTGTTTTTTTGGGTGGCATTCTCCTTTAACAACAATATCATCTTCATCATCCCCACTGTCATCATCATCATCATCATCATAATCACCATCATCATCATCATCATCATCATCATCATCATCATCATCATCATCACCACCATCACCACCATTATCGCCATCACCATCATCATCNTCACCATAATCACCATCACCACCATCATCGCCATCATCACCACCATCATCATCATCACCATCATCATTATCATCATCATCACCATCATTGTGTCATCATTATTGTCACCCTCACTATCATCAGCATCAACAAATTTATTATTATCACCATCATCATCGTGTTTCATTAAATTTCAACACGTTTGAGTTTGCAAGGGTGTGCTTTTTAGTTTCTTTTCTCATTCAACTCGGCTACACCCACGTGTTGGCTAGCCCCACGTGTTGGCAACCCCCCACATGTTGGCTACCCTCACGTGTTGGCTACCCCCACGTATTGGCTAACCCCACACGTTGGCTACCCCCAGGTGTTGACTACCATCACGTGTTTGTTGATTTGCAGTGAGCAGACGACTGATACGCAACATGACAACATTTAAAACAAGATCAAAGGTGAGTTCAAGAAATGCCGAACTCCTTTAATATAGCAACTTTATAATCAGCACAGAGTGGACAAACACATGAGAATGTTCTCTATGAACTAAATTTTTTTCGCTTTCGATCCCAACCGCCTATAGCGATAGTGAAGTGATTACAGACACATCCAAGACAGCGAAGGAATCGATTTATTCCAATCCACCCACTAAGCTTTCGTTAAGAGCTACTTGATTTAGTTTGCACAAGAAAATATCTTCTTTTATCCCTCCAATGAGCTATATACACATTAGCTCATTAAACCCTCGAAGACGAAATGTAATTGGGAGGCAATCAAGATTTACTCTTAGCTACAGGTAAATGCAAGGGTCAAGGGTCAATACAGCGAGTGAATCGAAGTAAGACAGTGAAGATTGTGATTGACCATCGCCACACGTAGCATGTTAACGTGCACTTCAGGCATATACAACACTTTCAACTTTGGTCCTGTAGTTGGCATGCACGCAAACGATTACAAATGGTCGTAGACCACAGAAACCTAAGGACCAATAAACGTATGGGATCTACCTCTGTATATTTTACCAAAAGGAACCAGAATACAGAGTGCATTCGCAACATGTTAAGCTGTCTCCAAGTTTCAAAAAAAGAATCCGAATTGGTTTGTATACATGAAAACTAAAGGGATAACTTGGTTTCAGGGCCGAGACGCATTTCAAATTGATTAGCTTTAACCGAAAACACGACCCGACCGGTGCTGTGTGTGATTTTCAGTAATAATAAATTGTCAATTCCGGACCGTCGTAGCTTCTCTCTAAAATGGAGGCCGGAGAATATAACACCTGCGCTCAAATGTTTTGGTATTTACCTGTTGGATTTAAGTGTCGGCGATAAAGGTTAGGACTGATACTACCGAGGTCGGGACTTTCAACCTGTACGGGACTGTTCTTGATAAATGAGTTTTCTCGATGATTGCCTCACTTATCATTTATCAATGAGCTTCTCCTTATGTATCTAGTTAAAAATAACTTTGAGTAATTTAATGAATGCATATCAGCCTGAGAGTGCTGGTCTCTAGTATAAATAATATACGACTGCTTTCCGTCATAGACGACTAACTTTTGATCGGATTTAGAGCAGCGGCCGTTATGAATCTGGTCATAAACTGCTTCTCCGTCATGATTTTGAGGTGACTTCCGACCTATGAAATTATTCCAAACATAGAAATCACTCCTCATGAGTTAGAAACAAGTCGTTACTTTCTTTGACAGGACACGGGTTTGCACAAAGGAGAAGTTTTCAATATTTGTTTTCTCAATCCATGTGGCTGTACGGAAAATTTAATGCAACAAAGGTTGCATCTTCGGAGGCATTACTTTATTCATGTGCTTTTTGAAAGTGTGGCGTGTCCATGACAATTTCAGACAATTGTTTGAGACGACAACGGAGGCGCTGGCGAGTTCAGCCTCCCGTTCAGTAAGGCTAGGACCTCGCTAAAAGGCAAGACTTCGCGAGACTACGTGAGATATTGCCGTGCACTTTAAATGAGAACACGTGACTTTGACTAGGTTTTAGCTAGGTCCTAGCGTAGGTCCTAGCGTCTACTGAACGCACGCCAGGTTTCATTAGTAACTACACGTATTGCATGAAGATATCTCGAATGCAGTGATGGTGGTTAAGAATGGATAAATACGATGACGAACACGAACAGAGAGATGACGACGATATGGTTGTCATGAACTCTATGTCTTAATAACTACTTACAATGTCCAGAAGCTGGGATAGTCTTAAACCTATGTAGACCGGAAGTGTGTCCGTGTTGTTACCAACTGGTCTGACCATTGAATTGTATCCACTATTGATCAACAAGTCGTCAAACAGTCGTTTGGCATCCATGCTTCCATCTACTACCTTACATAACATGACGTAGGGGATGACGTAGGGCACGGCGAATATCACTAAGTTTCTCCACATCATTTCGTTTTGAACTTAGTCGATTCCTGAAAAATAGACCGTGAGATCATTTTGGGTATGTTATGAAGCAAGATTTACATAGTTGTATTATGAAGCATAGTTATAAATCAACCACAGGTTTAGAGGGATAGTCGATGGGATACGTTAGAACTTGGGTACTAGTAATAGGTGATCTTGTCCAATACAACCAGATGATTGACGAAAATCCAAGTCTGGGCGTCTCTTGGTGGTTTCAGCACAGATTTTGCGAATCACAGTATCTTTTGTTGATGGCATATTTACTCGACGCCTTCCATGATAGGCGCAATTCTCAATACGTTCGGTAGTATCGCAGATGATTAGCACGTCGGCACTGGCTTCTGGTATTTTTCAACAGTAATCAGTCTTTTCAACCGTTGCACTTGTTTAACCCTTGTCACTCTGAAATCAATGAATCGCCCTTTAGGTCTTAACTACAAGTCAGGTCAAGTGTCGGACAACACACGAAGCCAGGCGTGCAGTATCTTGTTACATCACAACGTAACAATATTTATTTCGGTTCATCTGGACCTATGAAACGACGATAACCAACACCGCGAATTCCGCGCGTTGGCATGTCTGGAGCGCATGTCTTGGGACGTCTGTCGGGTACACATGGTACGGGAGGGGAAGGAATGGTATTGTGAATCGATTTGTTGTTTTATTTAACAACATGTACTTATGCATGTGTCAAAACACGAATTTAGGTGGCATGCATCGATTCAGTCTTTCCTTGTGGTTGCAACAACCGTAAGCCAGAAAGCCATTTCTTAACAGATGAGGTAGTATATTGATGCATTTCTCAATATCAGTTATTCATACTGTGTGAATACAGAAATAAAGAATACAGAAAAAAGTCACGAACAGTAGAAAAATGCACCCCCGCAAAGGCAAAACTACAACTTCCCGATTCACATTTCTTGAACATATCGCAATTAAGCACCGATTTTCCTGAACAACTGACCACAAATTATATCCACATATACACTTCCTCCATAAGTCATGCCAGTTTGTTTTCATAAAGTGCTACCTGTTGAGAATTCGACCAGCCAATCAGAAATTCCGGTGTAAAAAATATCCCGAGGAAAATTAAATGAGTGAACCTGCGTGTCCTATACCCCTACTAGAGAACACGCAGGGAACCAGCGAAGTAATCACTCAGGCAACCTTCGCGAGATCCTTGCACTTAGGGAACTCAACCAGGTGTTGTGATTGTAGTCCGTTAGCCGTTTATCCGCGGATGTTAATCCGTCAGCCATGCCATTTGAGTGCGTAAGCCATGTTTCATTGTGAGACCGAGCACGAGTTCACACTCCCTTGAGGGATGTTTAAAAGTGACGAACTATGTTAGTCGTGTGTGCGAGGGTTTGACATCCTCTATATGTGCCTAGGGTGCCATGAAATACTTGACTACTGAGCATGGCCATCCAGGAAAATCGATGTGTAGTATTGAACATCTGGCTGTTTTATGTCAGCTTTGCTCGCAAAAAGCTTGATCGGAGTAAATCGATGTCGTGGTTACTGTACCATCGTTCACTACACGAGCGATGACTATCTTGTGTTAAAGAACGGCACTTAGTGATGATTCTTCTCGACTTCTATCCCGAGGGTTTTTTGAAAAGTCGCTCGATATTTAGTACTTGAGAGCTGAGAATGGCGACGTGTTTAAACATGCTGAAATCTCGAAAGGTCAAAGGAACACGATAGGAATGTACTTTCATTTATTCCACTTACATCTACTTAACACCAGAGTTCACTTCCTCATCGTGTGTGCGCTTCAATGGTTTGATTCATTGTTCCAAGCACGCGTTGCATTGTTTAAATGCAATTCGTGCCTACTCAGTGTCAGCCCTGAAAACAATTAATGCGGTTCGCGGGAAAGACACTTGAGTCGCAGAAACTAAACTGTGGTTAATGAAATGTGAGCTGCGGCTCACATAATCAGTGGGTCCTGAGCTGTGCGGGAGACTTCACGCCACGCATATAGCTGCGGCTCACATAATCAGTGAGTCCTGAGCTGTGCGGGAGACTTCACGCCACGCATATAGCTGCGGCTCACATAATCAGTGGGTCCTGAGCTGTGCGGGAGACTTCACGCCACGCATATAGCTGCGGCTCACATAATCAGTGGGTCCTGAGCTGTGCGGGAGACTTTTCACGCATATAGCTGCACTTCTAAATGTAAACAGTTCCCAAGTTTAAGTTACACATTTTCATGTAATTTCCCAATGGATTGGCGACAAATGACAAAAATGATGATGCATAACAATTTTAAATAAAATACTGTCGGGCATTTTAAGAGACACATAAAACAATCTAATCTATCAAAAATAATTATAACTAGCAGAAACAATAAGATTTTTCAAAATCACAACGGCCCGTAGTATTTGAACACATACCGCGGCCGTTTTGATGTATACTAAACATGTGATGGACTTAAAGTAGAATGCCACCCAAAAACAACCTATTTTGTATCAATTTAGATCGAGTAGTTCCACTCGATAATAGCAAGTTCAGTTGTTTTACCTGACACCTAACGGCAGACGGAGGTGCTGCAATTAACCAATGACGTAATCGGTTCGAACGCAGTCTGTTCAGCCGTTCACAACACGCTTACTGGTGTCAACTTATGACTTGAATTCATCGTTTTACGTGAATAAATCATTAAAATTCGATGTAAACCCCTAAGAAATACAACGAGTTCTTGAACAAACGTGTTGTTACGGACTTAGCTACAGAGTTCGGTAGGCCAATTTACCGTGACCATGGTCAATCGCGGGAGTTTGAATTTGTTTGGTGATATATTCGAATCATTCTTCTGCGAAATACAGACAGGGGAACATAGCTGTGTGTTGTACATTTAGACTTGCGATTTTTTCACTTCTAAACACACAAAACGCTTGTTACTCCCCTCCAGTGGCTCGGAACCCCATCAGGCCCGTCGCGGCCGCCGGGACTGGACATCACGAATATAAACCAGGTTAAGTTGGAAACTAAACCTCCAGTCACGAAAAGACTATAATAGTGAGCCAAAAAATAATGTGCACGTAATTATTTAGGTGAATTAGCCACGAAACTGAAAATCAACTTATGTGTCGGGGGCCGCGAATTCAGGTTCCCCTTCCACTGATCGTCAGGCAAAGGTTGCATAGTAACAATGATTTGAATAATGTAATTGTATATCTAAATAAAGATTCCCCTAACATGTGACCATGGCATATAAAATCGAGTAATTGTTTCCCAACATCTTTCTGTCAGCAAACACTGAATTAGCTTGCGCTCACACGGCCTCTTGCCCTCAATCTAAAGCCGGTAACGCTGTGGTTTATTCATTGCTGGCTTCTCAAATCATTTGCACTCACGAATACTATCTAATGAGACAGGCTTTGTTTCACTTTTATTTAAGCATTGGTTAGGGTGAAAATAATTCATTTTGAAACAAAACACAGAATAATAAACGTCTACATGGCAACAATCCCGACTTAGTTGAGAGCTCATCCGACGAAGACTTCACGGGTCGGATCGTTAGGTTTCACAGGCTATCAGTTCGAACCGGATTACACTGATAAAGAAATACTAGGGAGGCGCCGTGAACATGCACAGACAACGGAACGTATGGATGGTTCATTGGTAAGCCGGAATGCGTCAGAGAAGTCACTGTCGACGAAATGCCGGCCACAGACACGGAGATGTTTCACGGCCTCATACTTGCTATTAAAAGCGTACTTTTCATTCTTCAATACTGCGAGCCACTTCCTAAGCATTTCGGGCTCTCGAGGAAGCCGAATAAAACGACATACCCGCTTTCTTCGCAGCTGCATAGTTTGGACAAGCCGGAACGATGCACCACAATATAGCGACATTCACTCTGCTGCAGATGAACCACTGACGTCGCTGCGGTGATTCTCACCTTCCTTACAGGTTAACGCGACACCTCTCGGCAAGTTGAGGTCAAACGTATGCGAGGCGACTTGGATATTGACCGACTAAGACTGTAAAAAGACCAATTAAATCGGGTGGCATTCGCCTTTAAGTTTTCAAGCTGCTTCAACTGAACGGGTATATTGGAAGGGTGATTATGTTTTATTAACACAGTGTGGTCAAGTTGCAATAATGAGGTGAATAGTAGAAAATGTAGGGCATAGAGAATCCTACACGAGTCTCAGATTGATGACATGGGCAAAACCTCTTGGAAATTTCGTGAAAATCCCGGAAAAACGATTTTTGCCGAAAAACTCGACGTGTATAAAACTTTCAACCACATAACCCAACTTTTGTAAAAACACGCTTGCGCAATGTAAGGTAATTCAGTTACTTTTTGTTAATAGTTTTGTTTTAAACTCAGCAATTGTAAATTGCATTCAGCTTTCGTAGCAAATATTTAAGTTAGAATCTAGTAAATAGTCTTTGAAGTTGCATATAACATGGTCACATACTTAGAGCCGTGGTTGGTTGTTAGCAGACGTTTCGACCTGGTCCGCCAGGTCTTAGTCCATGAATGAGGGATTTCCTGCCTTTCAATCGGGGGGTAAGTGGAGTCCTCTGTCTCGGTTCACTCCAGCATTCTTAACTAGCGAAAGGCGGGAAATCTGTCATTCTGGAGGACCAGGTCGAAACGTCTGCTAACAACCAACCACGTCTCTAAGTAAGTGACCATTTTATATACTACTGTAGCTCTAGAGACTGATGACGAACCTATTCTCCAGTCTTCGAAGTTGTAATATTAGAACTTAAAAAAATGTTTATAAATAAGTCAGCAAGGCTTCCCCGCGCGTGAGCACTGAATTGGCCTTGTGACAATACAGCTAGACAGTCTCACCGCGTTTCTTGAGTTAGGGTTCGTTTCCGTTTGAATGAACGTGGATATGCCGATTTCCAGAAGTTGTTTGCATGTCATCCCGACTGGGAATACGTACAGTAGCGACACGCTATTTGTCAATCATGTAGGCATCCGTCAACAGGTGTTTGACGAACTAGACATTGCGGTGCTCAAGGCAAATGACGGCTTGGATAAGCTCATCGAATTTTTTTGATTCCAAATTAGGCAAAGATGATTTATCAGATAGCCTTGAGAAATTCGATGCTTTCGAGGATTACGAGCGCAAGGATGGACAATCTGTTACTGAATACATCCAAGTGTTTGATCAGTAATACAACAGAATAGTTAAAAAGGGTATGTCACTGCCGTCGGAAATTCTAGCTTTCAAGCTGCTGCGCAAAGCAAACATTTCAAAAGGTGAAAAATTGCTAGTGCTCACCGGCATGGACTACAGCAAGAAATCCGAGCAATATGAACAAGCAAAAACGTCACTCAACAAATTCAAGGGCGAGACTGTGAGCGGCGGGGCTGTAACTGGTAATAATGGCATCAAACTCGAACCAGCGTGGTTAGTGGAAAACGAAGACGTACTCCTTGCCGCGGGTTAGGCGCGCCGACCTCCGTGGCGAGGCCGAGGTAGAGGTGGTCGCGGACGAGGACATACACAGCCGGGCGTCAGTAATGACAGGCAACCGGATGCGCGACCCCTTAATCCAATAGGATCAAACGGAAAACGTATGACATGCATGTGCTGTGGTTCCTACAGGCACCTCATTGCCAAGTGTCCCGACAGTTGGGAGAATATGTCCAACACTCACAATTCTGAACATGCTGTGCTTTTTACCGGGAGCAAAAGCGGCTTAAGCCAACTTACGCGTGAAGCGCAAAACTCCGTAGTCCTGGACAGCGCTTGCTCTAGTACTGTCTGCGGTGAACAGTGGTTGGGTGATTACATCGCGTGTCTAAGCGAGACCGGCAAGCGTAACGTGAAGCGTAACCCAGGCGTTAGATCATTCAAATTCGGTAGTGGGCACAGCCTCCCATCGAGGGCCAGCGTTGAGATCCCAGCTGTGCGGAAAGTCTGTCACGATCAAAACTGATGTGGTTGAATCTGAAATACAACTATTGTTATCTAAACAAGCGATGAAAGAAGCTAAAGTGAAACTAGATCTAGAGAATGACACCGCTGAGATTATGGGCGAGCGAGTCAATTTGCAACAAACGACATCGGGTCATTATTGTGTGCCAATCGTTCCATCGCGTACTGTGGAAGAGCACGAAGTGTTCGCTGTTAATCTTCAGCATCTTACCGCAACAGATCGCAAGAAAGCTCTTTTCAAATTGCACAGGCAGTTTGCGCATCCTCCCACTGACAAACTCGTTGGCTTGCTTAAAGACGCGGGGGTGTATGATGACTGTTTCCTGGATGATTTGTCTGCGATTCGGGACAATTATGACTTGTGTAAAATCCACGCGAAAACGCCCCCGAAACCAGTCGTTGCGTTTCCTATGGCCAACGATTTTAATGATGCTGTTGCAATCGATCTTAAGAAGTGGAAATCGCGCTGGATTGATATGTGGTCCCGTCTGACAATCTCCGTGTTTATTGACAGAAAGAAACCATCCGAAGTAATTGACAAAATAATGACTTACTGGGTTGGTGCTGGATTTGGCGTTCCGAAAGCGATATTGTCGGACAATGGCGTGGAATTCAGTTCGGATGAAACTCGAGAAGTGGCCAGTATTTTGAACATGAAACTGCACACTACTGCTGCCGGTAGTCCATTTCAATGGTTTGTGCGAACGCGTTACCGATAGTATGCTGATAAAGCTTGCGGATGAGTTCCCCAAAACCGATTTAGCTGTGCTGCTGTGTTGGGCGAATGTTGCTCGAAATTCTCTGCATATGTGGAACGGATTCAGTAGTTATCAGTTAGTCTTTGACAGGAATCCGAACTTGTCCAATATCATGTCCGACGGTTTGCCCGCTCTGCAGGAAATTACCTACAGCGAGACTCTTGCGAAACACTTGAATGCGCTGTACGCCTCGAGAAGAGCGTTTGTGGCGTCTGATGCGGATGAGAGAATTAGAAGGGCGTTGCGTCACAAAGTGAGATCATCGGAACAATTGTTTGAGCATGGTACTGTTGTTTATAACAAGCGTGAAGACCGAGAACGATGGCTCGGACTCGGAAAAGTTTTGTTTCAAGACGGCAAGGAGGTGGTCGTGCGCCATGGCGGTTTAATCGTGCGCGTGTCTCCTACGAGACTTGTGAAAGCCGGTGAGGCACTTGGCACCCAGTCTGATGATAGTGATTCTGTTTCACAAAATGACATTTCCGATCATGGTAACGCGAACGATTGTACACCGACTAGAAACGTTGCGTGTAGTGAACAGCTTGGTGCCTCGAATAGTGACAGTTGTGAGAATAGAAGTGACACTGCAGTTCGCCCCGACATACGCATCAGGTACAAAGTCCTCCCANCAATTTCAAGTGTCAAATTCGGAACACGGCGCATTCGTAACGGAACTATGTCTAAGTATAGGCTCTCCCGCGATATCCCAGGCGACCGGCAGTAGCGCTGCGCACTACGACTCCGTTTCCGTCGTCTGCTCCACTGTGCAGTGAAGAAAATTTACTTCATTTTTAAAGAAAATGGAGCCTGAGTGACGATGAAAAAACAAAAGCTGCTGGTAAGATGTTAATCACTCAGAAACTCGCAATACTCTCTTTGTCAAACCTTATCTTAAGACGATTTCCAAAGCAATCCCGTCATTATTGCTAACACGAAAAAAGGATTTGGTCTTTTGGGCTTAAGAATTGATGGCACAAAATATAAAACGTGTAATAAGCATTACAAAAAGAAGTAGGTTTCGCGCGCAAACGCTGTGGACCTTTTTTCTTGGATAATACTTCAGGAATCAAGGAAAATGCTTGATTTTAGAGGTAAAAACAGAAAAATTTCCTGGGCGGGAGGGGGGTTTGCCCCCCATTCGGTGCTATGCGCGTCTACAATCATGGTTCAGTTTGCGCAAATGCTTACAGCCGGACGAAATGTTGGGCCTCCCCTTGTGACATCCTAGATCCGCCACTGTCCCAAATCGCGTCACAACGAGTCCGAGTGCGTTATTGCGAAACACGTTGAACTTGACAAGTTGAAAGAATTCGGTACCTACGAAGAGGTAAATGACAACGGACAAAATAGCATGTCCACCACCTGGGTTTTGTGGAGTAAAGGTGATCAAGTGCGAGCGAGATTGGTCGCCTGAGCCTTTGAGGAGCAGGCGGACGTGCCTCGGGACTCGCCCACCATTGGTAAAAGTGCATTGCGGGTGTTTTTGGCAGTGGCTGCTGCAATAAGTTGGACTCTCAAAAGCACTGACATCAAGTCTGCGTTTTTGCAACGCGATATTTTTATCGTTCCGCCGCCTGAGGCAAAATGCGCCCAGAAACTGTGGAAGTTGAACCGCTGCCTATATGGATTGAATGATGCTGCTCGTCAATTCTTTGAGAGCGTGTGTGAAGAGCTGCAGAAGTTGGGTTGTACCCAGTCATCCCATGATCCCGCCCTGTTTACTTTCCGCAAGGACGGTCGACTAGTAGGTATGTTATGCAGTCACATTGACGGTTTTTTGCATTGCGGCGAGAACTGGTTTGACTTGTTGGTCATGGCTCGTTTGCGCGAACGCTTTACGGCTGGAAAGTTGGAGGAAGGCGGCCATTTCAAATTTGTCGGTTTTCATGTAAAGCACATATAATCACTTGTTAGGGACATTTGCGTTGTCTTTGAGCGAACTAACAGGTGTTATTAACCAGTCGTGTCGTAACACATTCCAGGTCATGCGAGAAAAGGCGAACGTCAATTCTGGATTAATTTCGTCGACTTGTAGGGAGATACTCCCCCCATATCACAATCAAGGCGATGGAAAAGCAACAGACACATTCAACCTCTTTAAAATCTGGCCCCAACGATTTCCAGCCCTAGCTTCTTACGGTCCTTCTGCACATTGAAGTAAAATGTCCTTTAGAATGAACGAGTACGGACACGTTCAGTGGAAATATATTATAAGCAAAATGGAGTACACACTTATAAAAAAATATGTTCAACGATACATGCAAAGGTACGGAAATTAATATTTTGACCACAATGAACCTCAGTCGGACTATTTGATTTTTATTCATATCACTAAATTGATATTTTTGCTTCTTTATTCATTTGAATTCCATACTATACTAGTACCATTGCATACATCCACCCTACGTCAATATTTCGATAGACGGTAAGGAATGACGTAATGGAAAGTACTGGATCTTTTGTGGAATAAATGGAATTTTGATGAGTTTTATTTATTCATTTTCTCATTCATGTGGTATCTCTCTTGGAAAATATGTTTTATGTGATATTTTCTCAAAAGTTGGCTTTGCATGTTTTTAAAATTGGCTGGGTAAAACGTGCACAAACCGATCGTGATTTGATAAAGGTAGATCTCATTACAATTTATAGTGTGGTTTTAGTACATATGTACCTACTCTAGTACATATGTACCTGTTCTAGAACTTATGTACCCATTCCAGAAGTCAAATCAAACAACCAAACTCATTACTTTGTATATTAGATTTCTATGTGTATTGAAATGATTGGAATTGCTGCGGAAAAGAAAATAAAATTCAAACGCGGCGTCGCTTAGCCTTCCTGTCTCGTGCGGTCGAACAGTACTGCAATTCAAATATTAATCTTAAATGTTCTTTTTAGTAACTAAGACCAAAAACAACATAACCGTGGTTAAATTGCTCGCAGACAATTTAACGATAGCCTGTCGGTTTCATTTTCGTCAAAATCGGTACTGAATTGTGATAAGCAAATCACTTTGTTAAAATGTATTCCCAAGTGACGTCCTTTAAAATTGACATCATTTTTCAAAATAGACAGAACATAATTTACAAGTTTCGGAATTCCAAACTTCACCTGGCTGATGAAATCCTCGTCAATGTCATTATTTTTTCCACACCCCTGTAAACACTTCGGAAAATACTGTGAGGCATGATACAGATGCAAACACATTTTTATAGATTACATTTCCGTGATCAAATTTTTGATAAAAAGTAGGATACTTGGCACATTGACAACAAATCTCAGTATTTAGTCAAATAACAAAAATTATATATTTTAGATCAGTGAAAGCATGTATATTGAAAGTAAAAGTCATATATAATTTGTTTTTTACTTCTTATCAATCTGCCATGAGTGGAGTCAAGTGACCATATCTTCCTAGTATATTTTAGCAAAAAGGAAACTCCCGTTGATAACAATTCAACGAAATCAATTACAAGAACGAAATTGTTTCAATATAAGCATTCAAGTTCAAAAACGCGGTTGCAGCTTACTAAGCTATCTTTTCGTTTTCTTGTTATGCAAATTTTTATATTTTCTGAAAATCATGAAAGTCCTACTTTTGATAGCCTACGACGTAAAAGTAGAATACTTTAAAGGCAATTGCTAACATTATAGGTAGCTTGGAATTCAGGGCACAAAGCATCAGTTCTGAAAGTTTCTTAGGAACCCGATTAGTCTATTGTGAGATATGATATTCCGAAGTAAGGCAAATTTGAGGGTTTGTTTCTAGGGTCTTACATAACCATAAAGGTACACTATCTGCCAAGGAATTCTTACTCTGGTACATATAGTACATCAATAATCTGCATCTAACAGAACTGGGTTTCTCTGATTGTGTGTGGCTAATGATGGTGTTTACAGCGCCTTCTGTTGGTCAACATATGTGAGACTTGAATATATGTGAATTTAGTTTTTACCAAAAATGTGCAACTTTAAACAAGGGAACTTTTTGATGTTGAATTAGATATGCTTTATATTGTCACACAAGAAAAAAGCAGCAGCAAATTATCAAGTGAAAGAAGTCGAGAAATATTCTAAACCTCAGGGGCCAAAACCTGCCATATGGATACAATGCGGAAAAAAAAGGTGACGCAGTCACTAGGTGTGTTCGCAGTGTAAGTAGCAGGGGTCGTAACACTCAACTAATCTTCGATCCTCAATCATTCATCCTGTGTTAACAACTACTTACATTATCACGTGCCTGCTATTGCAACACAGCAATTTCTGACGATAACTCGGGTTTACTATGGGCGCTACGAAAAAAATGAGATAATAGCTACACTATCCTTGGGAGGGCCTAGTGGTTTAGGTGTTCGTTTTCTTTACTCAAAATCGTGGGTTAGAGTCCCACTGAGGCACACTTCTAGACCCTTAAGTCAGGATAAAGTTCAGTATCTGTCTCGCGACTAGAGAAATCTTTCCAAAATCATGTGTTCTCATTTAGAATACACTGCAATATCTCACGTAATCTCGAGAAGTCTTGCGTTTTAGCGAGGTCCTAAGGTTGATCCGGGCGTTAATGAGCTCTAGCCTGGTCTCTAACTCCTCAACTCTGTGTAATCTATATATTAATAAAGTATAAAAGTCGTTCCAGGTGACCAGTGCAATGGGCCACCCGAGCAGCCTGAGCACGTCTGCTACAACCTGTAACAAATCGTCTGCTACAACGTGTACCAAATCGTCTGCAATTCTAACTTTTTATACATTATCCTTGAGGAAATGTAAATTTGGTGGTAATCTTAGGAGAAAAAAAAGCGTTAACGAAAAAGGAGGGTTGTTAATAAGTGTATCCGTGTGAGCCTAAAGGAAGTTTATTTCTAAACTGAATGTATGAAGAAAATGTTAGCGTTCAATTAATACCATTTATAATTACGTTTTCTATTTTAGAACATCTCAAATTCAATGAAGAATGGTAATTAAATCTTCGTGACATTCTCTTAAACCAAATTACGAACAATTCCCTTCAAATGGCACAGTATCGAAAGCGTAGTAAACAGGTGGTTAGGTACTAATGAATTGATGAGCTTGTGTAAATCGACCGACATTGCAAACAAACTCAAAGCTGTAACGTTGGATGGTCTTTAAAATCTATACAAATTTCAAAAAAGTCACTGCACATTTTAATCGTTCATATCTGAAAAAAATTATTTCGCATAATGCCTAGTATACCCCGTTGTCTGGACATTGACTTGTAAAGATACACGAGGAAGCGGAATGTTTAATGGATACACACACAGAGACAAAAGCGCAACCCCGCGATTCCGTTGTTCGTAATGACAAATGAACGACGACATCTCGTTAAATATGGTAGGCTGTGCTAAGTGCAACACTCGCTCTAATTCCCTCTAAAGGTGCCCATGGGACTGCCTGCGTCGGTTGTAAATTGAAGAAGATTGACAATGATGCCAAACGTGTTAATGTCTCAACAAAACATCAGTGAAGATGCGTTCAAGACAGCGGTGGTCATGCACCCCTATAAATGTTCACAACATGTTTGTTCGCGGGACGGTTCCTGTTGTCAAGTTATTGGTGGAAGTTGACAACAGGAGTCGTTCTGTGAACACATAATGTCGGCGGTTTACGTAACTCGTAAGCCAATCGATGGCATGCTGCAGCTGTGTAACGTTCATGTTTATACATGTGGGATTGTACCTCTAGTCTCACTTTTATGTAAAATTGCAAGGTTACTAAGCGTTATTAGATTGTTGCCGTTGGCGACGGAGCAACGGACTAAGAAATGTTACAATCTGTCTGTGTACACCGTCAGCCCCGACTTGAGTTCAGCAACCAATACAGATAGGCTTACGATTCAAGTCGCCAGTCAGATTTCTTGAATCCTAAGCACTTCTCAAGATTCAAATGAAATATCAGCTAGTCCATTTCAGCGATTTTTAATTCACATAAAACGCAACTTTATTATGGATGTAAAAATAAAAAAAAAACTCAATATACTTACGGAAAATCATAACATCAACACCCTCACACACAAGTAGTCAAACGGTAATGAGCGGAGTTCTGTCAAATATATATCCCGTTAATCCTAATAAGCCAGCAGTCGTCTCCTCGCTCTCTTCAGCAAGACTTTTCTAGCATGCAATACGGATTATGGTGCGTATATGAATGTAAAAAATATCTTTGGCCGTCATAAATACCGTCATTCAATATAACAGATTGCTGTCAGATGGCACCGTTGACGTGGTCCAGGAGCCAAGTTCGACAAAACAATCCTCGCTGTCAAAGCGTATGCAGCTTGATGCACAACACTTTCAAACGTGCATGCGTCGTTTTAATATGAATCATTACTTTAATTTAACACTGGTAAAAGTTTGCAAAGGCTACAAATATGTGAAACACGTTTTCTACATTTCCTGTTTCTAAGATCCTAGTAAATTTTGTCTCGCATCCAGCTTCTATCAATATCAGACTCTGTTGAACATACCTGGCATGTCGTTCCCCGTTGGTCAATTCAGCTGAACACGAAAACCATGCATTCGCGACCTTAACTGGTGTAACTCGAGTAACTTACTGAATGTTAAAGGCGGGTAGCGCCTAGTGGTAACTGCTTCTCACGAGCTCAGTTGTTGCAGCTTACAGTTTAGCTGCGCTTCTATTTTCGTATTGAGCAGCAATTACGTCTCAGATATTAGAGTCAGTGAGAGAAATAGGAAACAAAGTGAAATGCTGAATTACGCATACAAATTAGATGGTAGCTTAGCCTGGTAAAATCTGACTAAATAGCTTGTAATACTAATCAGTAGAAGCTGGATTCAAGAGACAATAATAAACGCGACATATGCCATCTTTCGGGAACATTTAATGTACACTCAGGTTGAAAACTGCTTCTTCACGTGACGTGGTTCTTGCTTAGCTCATATTCAGGCATAATTTTCCGGCTAGGCGTAATTGAACCGAACAGCAACACTTCTGCAACGCTATGAGATGTCATTTGTTCAGATATACGCCTCTCCATCTAAATTAGTAGCCCTACATGTCTCAGTGATATGTATCTCCGTCTCGTCGAGATATTCTTTGTGAAGACAGGCATTTGAACCGGTTGGCAAGAAATTTAGACTCAGCAATGTAGGGCGGTCTTTGATTCTGTCCTTTTTCTGAGGCTTGACAACACTTGAATAATAAAAAAACACAATTGGTAACAAAATGTCTACACTGAAAAGCCACAAGAGAGAATTGCAGCTAAATATTAAACGCAAGTTCCATTCAAATTCGTCTCAGTGTGAACTCAGCGGGAGAGGGCAGATACATATGGCTCAGTTTTGTCTTAAACTTGCATGCACACATGCAAACTAATTGATAAGTTCACCACTGTCGGTGGTGATATCTCGGGAATATTTGTCATGTTTGTCACCACTTTTTACTGAGACACGCAAACGACACACATAGATTGTATTGTCAGGAACTACTAACTACAGGGACATCTATCGGGAAACATACATAACACCCCTTTACGGTAACTAAATTGTCCATGCAACAAAGACAGTACCAAAAAGCACGTCTTAATCAAGTTTTATGACTACAAATTTCTACAAGTCAAGCCTCTGCGGCTGCTTACGTAGATCGTCTCACAGTGCTGGAGATTTAACGGTAACTGATACATTGTCGGACACTACGGGTTCAGTTTTGAGCACATTGTCACCTGACACATATACAGACGGTACAGACATATTTTTTAAGTATTAAATTATGTTATGCAAGCTATACTGCTTCGTCCTTTGATTCTCGGGTCAGTGACATTTCAGTTATGCTACACCTAATGGTTTATTTGTACCACGAGATTTCTTTGACTTGTTGCAACCAATGAGCTATAATACAATCTATTCAAACAGTCTCTATTTAAAAATTAAGCCTCTTGTTAGGTTTTAAAAACAATGCATCAGATCTGCGCTTAATCACATCGCAAAGTGTATTGTTTTTCGCCGTGCCTCATTATATTTATGCCTCAAATGCATTGTTTTTTAACCTAAAAAGAGGCTCACTACTAAAATGGTGACTGTGAATAAGGTGTATATGGAGATGACACCATTTACTACGTAATACAACACTGCGTGTATTATCTTACTCATATGGAGTACATTAGCCTGCGCGAAAGTAGTTCACTTCTATGCTTTTGCTCGGTAGACGGCGCTTTTGTAAACATGGTGGCTCGCTCTGATTTCGGCAGTAGGCCTATCGCGTTTCTGAATCACTGTAAATGTTACTGAACAACTGTTTTAAATGCCGACTCAGATCAATTTCCGAACCGGGAATCTAACTGGGGCCAGTCATACACGCCTGTACGTTGTAGGCTACTTGCATAAAAAGTGAGGGAAAAGGGGTCTGAATGAAAGGTACATTGGTGATTTTCGACACATCACTGTGACTGTGGCCGCTTGGACTTCGACTTCAGAGTTCAGTCTTATCACACCTAACTACTTTGGAAACAAGTCGGATATAATGTTTCCTGGTTTTGAGAATGACGCGATCAACATGTTGCAATATTAACTTCAGTGCAGGTTCACTAGTTATAGCTCACAGAGTCAGACTGTGTGAGCCAGAACACACCAGTGACAGCAAATGTCTAGACTTGACCAGGCGAATACACGTGTTGTTGGTCACTTTATACTAAGGAAAAATGGGAAACGAACAACAGGACAAGGATATGGTCGAAAAAAGTTGATGAATGTAACAACTGAATAACATTCCTATTATTCAGTGGATTAGACAGTGACCACCGTCTCTAACTAGCATTTTGTTTTGTTCAAAACCCACACAGCTGCAGAAATCAGCAAGAATGGATGTCAGCAATCTCATTGCTCAGTCTTAAGATCGACAGAAACATGTACTAATGGATTGATTCGCCATCTGTTTCTAAGAAGCCAACAGGAGCAAACAGTTAGTTGACCATGGGTATTCAGTATCTGAGAATTATCAACAATCCAACCCTTTCTTGTCAAAAATGTCTAAAGATACAACCGAGAAACTTGATCGGAAACTGTTGTTTAAAATCAGTACATATTTGGATGACCTTTGCAAGAATTCAGGAAAAATGTGCTTCAACTTCCCATGAGGAACCTGGATGACAAGCCGCTTCTTTGGAAAATTGTGAAAGAAGTGGACAATCGTCCACATGGGCTACCACTTCTGTTACTATGTGTCATTCACTACATATCGGTATGACTAAGAATGAATTCACTGTAGCCATAATGTATGGGATACATGTAGATGTTTGCCAAAAACCCTCAACTCTGTGCTGTACAGAGGCTATTGACTGCTGCGTGCATTCGTCATCATGCTGACAATGGTGCATGTTTGAACATTTTTCATGGCAAGAGATGGATCACGTTTATAGCTTATAATTGTTTTTAACATATATTTTTAGCAAACGTGACGAAGTTGACGATAGCAATTAGATAGGTGATTACAAATTCTCCAGATTGAGACATCCTCCTAAATTCAGAACACAGAAATCATTGCTGAAATTTAATTTTTTCATCTTGAAATTTGAGGCCTGAGTGATTTTTATTTTTTTGTACTTTTCAAATTCTTAACGCTATGTTGTAGCATAACAGGTTGCAAGATTACTCTTGTAAGTTCATAAAAAGTGACTTTCATGACAAACATTTAACAATTTGTTACCATTCCCCTTGAATTTTTGACACACAATTGTGTGAATTTCTAAAAATTGTGACAAGCTCCCACTTTGAACAAAATAATTATTCACTGTCCCAAACTAGAGAATTTTTGCGTAATTAATTTTTGAATTTCTTATGTAGTTAACTGTAAAACTGATGGATGAGTGTTCTTGTTTATGAGAGGATCTGCTTTAAGAAAAAAGGTTATAAAAGTGATGACAATTTATTGTTTAGCTTTTGATCTTAAGTGATGGTGTGGTAGTTTTCACCAGCTTTAAAAATGTCAGTGACAAAAGGTAGAGTTCATAAGTGACAACAGATATCAATAGTCCATTTCAGTTAGTGACTCTGAAGCAGATGCTTATGGTGGCAGTACTCGTGTGGTTAAAGAGTCATGACATAATGCTTTCGATTTAAAAATCTTGAGGAACTCTCTGATATGTAAGCTACAACTGTTTTTCTCACAAGAAATGATGTTTGTGTGTTGTCAAAATCATTTGCATGCTGAGTTAGCCACTGAATGATCTCAGTGATTCGTATGGTTAAGGGGGTTTTGATCAAAGAATAATATTTATTTTAATTGGCTAGACTGATACATACCCAGGGAACTTGTGCCATGTGATAAAATGTTATTGTTTACATATGTTTTGGAAAAAATAAGTGGCTTAACGAGATCATGAAATGTTACAATTGTGTCTTTAGCATCTAACGTCAATGTATAATACAGGATTACTTTTACATAAACATTTAAAATGTTATTGATTTTGAATTTCCTATATATAGTTAAGGTTAAGAAGGCATGCCTACGTGATGTTCTCTGTACATTTGTTGATTTGATAACACTATCAATGATGGCGTTACTGTATCAAAAATAAAAAATTAAAGGGCAATTTTGATAGTAAAATCACCGATGAAAATCTTATTTTAATGATGTGGATTTTCGACTCTGTTCCAATTTTTGTACTTCAGGGTGACCTAAAAGGGCTGCTGGGTTCCTTGTTAATTCCAGGTTGTATCTCTTGGGAGGGATTTTTTATTTAGTGCATCTGCATTGAATAAATTTATGTTTTTGATTATTTTTTGGCATCTTTCCAAGATTTCCGTAAAATTCCAGACTCAGTCGCTTTAGCGTATCTAGTAGGTGGCATTTTCAATAACTTTATCCAATATTTTACAAGAGTGACATAGTTATTTGCATAGAGCGGGTAAATTCCCCATTCACCCAAATACAGCTGCGTTTAAGCAAGAGTTTCCAACTACAAGACTAATTTTACAGAATTTAACATATCCCCAGATTTCCGCCCGTAGCACATAGTTGGCACAGGAGTTTTATCAAACAGTTCAAGTTATAGGCTCAATGGTAATTCCGTGCAGCGGTTTTTAATTTTAGAGATAGACATAGCAGCTTTACTACCTTGACGTGCCAGAGTTTTAGCGGCTTTGGACCTAACTAAGCTGGGTGTAAAAGCTATTCCAAGATATTTATATTATATTTTTATCAATTTTTTAGATTTTGAAAAAGTTCTTCAATATAATTGGAAAAATAATGCATCCCACTCAATAACAATTAAATAATTATCAAAATCGGGTTAAGCAGTGCAAATTTATCGCAATTTTGGTGACAAAATTTGGGTCATTTGTTTGGATCGCGTCGGTCATCTTGGACAACAGCGGCATAAGTTACGAGTTTATAACCGTGTATAACCTATTTTCACCGATAATTTACGATGGAATGTAGTGAGAAAAATATATATACATGTACCTACTATTCTGAGCGATTCAATAATTTTCACTAGATTTCAGCCACGCAGATGTTACTTATTAAGTTATAAATGTGCTCACAATTCCCGTAACAATTCCGGCGGACCAACAACATGGCGACTTACGCTAAACTGAAGGGCATGCTCAATCGGCTATTTTGTACTTGGTGAAGATTTAACTTTGATACATTTTGATGAAAGCTGCTATAAAAGCAAATTTACACAAAGTTTATGTTTTTGTGCAAAAAATATACCGAATACTGTAATTATTGTAATGTGAAATACCCATTCAGTTGACCATACCCTCAGCTTAAGAGTAGTTGAAAAAGTTTTGAAATCGTTTTTTCTTTGAAAGTCAGTTGTGCTTCAAGGTTTGATTATGTGCCACAACATAATTCATATTTTTCTAAATTTTACGTATGGATCTTTCTTTTAATACATGCTTGTAAATCTTTGCTTTCTTAATTCAAGTTATCAACAGCAGAATGTAAAGGTTCTTAACCAGAGTAATAGGCCATGTTGGATTGTGAAGTTTACATCCTCCAATCCTTTTTCCAGGCAAGTTCTTATTTTTTGAAATCATGCTTGTCGAATTCTAATGTAAGGAAACACGTGGTCGCCAAGGTAATAGTAAGGCATATCCACTTTCATATCATGTAAATTTGTCGTGTTATTGTATAACGTTTGTAATGCTTAAATATTCTAAGGTATTGTGAAGTCTAATTTACTTATTTCGGTAAAAGATAAAATCATTTTGGCTTACTCATGAACTTTACTATACTGGGATTATTTCAGTTTTGACTTACATGTATGTACAGTAGATGTAACCTTCAACTACCTTGAAAGTCTTTCACTGTAGAAACCAAACATATAATTCCGACTGAAAGCACTTGATTTTAATTAGAACTGTGGATTAAATCATAATCGTCCTCGGATTTGTTCCTGATTTCTATGACTCAGTGACCAAAGCATTATAGAATTAGCTTTCCATAATGAATGCCTGTAGTAATATGTTCACTGGCACCTTCAGATAATATTTCTTGATGCCTCGGGTTTATTACTTTTTCAATAGATTAACACATAAATTTAAAAAAAACAAGTTCAGAAGACTTCCATTTCAAGTGTTCTTGAAATTCTGTCATTGAGATTGTGACCTCCATTCAAATTACAATTATATCTATTACTTAATTAAAAGGTGACATCCTTCTTACTCACTGCTGGAAATGAAGAAAATGAAAACTGTAATATTTTGATTAGACTTTATTATCTGTGATACACTGGTGTTTACATCTCGTTAGTAAAAAAAACAATATAGCTATGCCAAAAAATGGAAGGCCTCTTCTCAGAATTAACTCGGTTGAAGTCGAATAAGATCATTACTGCTGGGCTTTTCTAATTAACCAAGATGTGCGGACAAGAACTGCTCTGTGCAACAGATTCACACAGTGCTATTATTTGTGTTGAAAAGCAGTTATTTTGGTGTGAAACTATGTTTTTAAAGTACAAACTCACTACGGTCTGTCAGTAGGCCCACAGCACGATGTGAGAGACATAATATTCACATAGGTCTGTCTGTATGTCACACAATGTCATTGCCATGGCATCTCAAAAAGGAATTTGCGGATTTTATTCATATTTTGGACTGAGGTGTAGGCTAGGTGGGATATCTCCAAGCGCAAGTTGATATTGTTCTGAATAGGGATTCTTTCATGCTCTTAAATTCCCCTTGTATTTTTTACAAATATCAATATTTTAGTTTCGCGAAGCAGTTAGGCTAAATTTTTAAAGGCGAAGACAACCTTTTTCATGTCTTTATTAGCAAAATAAGGTTCGTTGATTATCCCAGACATATTTTCCACTTTATTACAGCTTTTCGTAATTTGCTTACTTATTCGGAAGTGACGTTTTGGGAGGCAAGAATTTCGCGCCAATTTCTTTACAAATAGTCTGACTGTGAGAGCTGCCGAGTCAGTCATTGTTCTATCTCAGATGTGATAAGTTCGGTCGTCGTTTGCTTTTGTTTACGAGTCAGTCAACATGCCACACTGATGCTGCGTACCGGGATGTACTAATTATCGTCTCACGGACAGAGGAATAACCGTCTCACTTGCCCGAGTGTCCAGCGACACACTGCCGCTGGATGGTGACCTGAGCACACAAACTGCTTACACCCTGCCGTGTGACTGCCTCGCCACACACCTGGCACCTTCTTAATAGCTCCAATACTTTAGACAAGTCCACAATAAACTTATATAAGTTTGGCTCACCGATCATTGAACAACGAACTGTCCTCTTCAGTGGGTTTCGAACGGAGCCTGTATTCAGTCCCTCTACTTAACATCGCAGCAGGGCTGCTTATAGGCTTTAGGTCATAATAATTGTTTGATAAACTATTGCACAGCCATGTATATTGTTTGATAAACTATTGCACAGCCTTGTATATTGTTCGATAAACTATTGCACAGCCATATATATTGTTTGATAAACTATTGCACAGCCTTGTATATTGTTTGATAAACTGTTGCACAGTCTTGTATATTGTATTGAGAAAATACGAAAAACGGCATTTTGGAAATGACAAAATTGATGTCGTCTCATCATATAAGTACCTGGGTATTTGCCTTACACCTAAATTAGTCTGGACGCAAGCTACGGAAACTTTGTCTCGCCAGGCACACAAAGCAATTTTTTCAATTAAACGTTTTCATTCAAAATGTGGACGACTTTCACCGAAAATTGCACTCGAGATTTTTGGGAAGGTATCCAATTTATGTAAAGCTGTTTGTTAAACTGATCAAGTATTGGTTTAAATTGTTAAAAATGCCAGCACATCGAAATCCAAAATCTGTCTATGACAAGCTTGTCACAGTGGATGAGGCTGGTAGGAAAAATTGGGCTTCACCTGTTAGGAATTTGCTGCAAAGGTATGGTTTTGGTTTGGTATGGTACAATCAGGGAGTTGGCTGCGAAGCATCGTTTCTTGTCCTTTTTGAGAAGACAATTAAAGATTGCATTTTACATGACTGGAGCTTTACTGTGGAGAATAGCTCAAAACTTAATACATATTTCTCATTTAAAATTGATTTTGAAATGGAATGCTATCTGTTGCGGGATATTCCATATATCTTTTTAGCAGCTATGGCTAAATTACGTTGCTCCAACCACAACTTGATGATAGAGAATGGTAGACATGCTCTCGTGGACCAAAAATACCGTGTGTGTTGTTTCTGTGTGTCCCTAATTGAAGATGAATACCATTTTATATGTGTTTGTAAAATGTACTGCTCTCTGAGAACTGCATTTATACCTGAGTTCCGCTGGCGTGAACCAAATAAACATAAATTTGTAAAACTAATGAAAATGTCGGAGCCCATTGCTCAGATTAATCTAATGAAATTTGTATTTCACGCCACTGCTCTCAGGGAAAAGCTGCTCAGCGTTATCCTGTAAATTTTATGTAACATGTGGGCCAAGGCCTTCAATGTTGAAATACATGCATTTGAATATTGTTTGATAAACTATTGCACAGCCATGTACAATGTTCGGTAAACTATTGCACAGCCATGTATATTGTTTGATAAAATATTGCACAGCCTTGTATATTGTTTGATAAACTATTGCACAGCCATGTATATTGTTCGATAAACTATTGCACAACCATGTATATTTTCTCAGGCAAAGTTGTATTTTGCCTATTCTATGTATTTTTAAATAAATTTTAAAATAAACTGTGTGATTAGATAAATTTCTTACCTTCTATATTATGAGTTTTTCATCTAAAATATTTGCAGTGTAAATACAACCAGCCTATTGGGATGCGTCTTTTTGACAAAATTCGTTCTCAACCAATGTAACTTACAGTATAGGACTTTTTTGATTGTGCTCTACATGAAAATCCGTGTCAAAGGGAAGGTCACAAGTAGTTCTAGTCAGTTGGACAGTTTCATGATGCCTTCTTAACCGAGGTAGCTCAACCAGCTAGTTCTCTATTGTGTTTGCAAGGAATGGAAGTAATTGAACCTTGCGCGTCAGTTAACAGATCTAATCGGGTTTGACTTGAATTTTCACCCAACACAACTGTGTTGGTTCATCTTCATAGTTGAAATCACAGGAACTCATTGCTCAGGTGTACGCCATAAATAAAAGGTTAGCTTATAGGCGTAAATAACGTCATATGAATCTCCGAAAAGACTCGAAAAAATGTCAGTTTATTGCCGCAAATGTTCGACTTAATTGCCAAATAATTCTGGCAAGATGGCTATCTATGTTTGGCAGATCCGGAACAAATTCTGTCGAAGTCTATTTGGTTTATTTTGAGAACTACTATACGTTTGCAATTTAGGTTCTTTGTGGCAACACAAAATTCGATTTCTCGTGTACCTTTCTTTGGCAACGATGCATTTGAATGATCTCGAAGAAAGGCCCACCAGTATCGATTTTCGATTTACACCCGTAAGTCTGCTTTGACTCCTCGTGTGGAACGCTAACTTACGAGATTACACTCTCCTCAAATAATTTCGGAATAAAAATAATTTCCAGAAACCAATGATTTTGTCAAGAATACACGTAATAACTGTTCACGCCGGCGAGGAGGTGTTTGAACACGGCACACACCACTCGTCTTTGACAATGACTAAGATGGTGGAGCTCGTTAGATTTTTAGGTCAATTTTTAACACTACATTTGGTCGTGACATATACTGGTGACGTTAATGTGTTTGCAAGACGTGTTTAAAAGTATTCCTCAGCCATTACCACAGGTTCATTTCTCCTATAGTACATGTTAATGCCCTCGGCTCCGCCTCGGTCATTCTCATAATATCACATTGACCTTGGGAAAGTCAGAAACTACTGCTTTTTTATTAAAAGTTGGAAAAGTCTGGTAATGCTACAGATTGTATTTTCTGTACACTTGCAGTAAGACAGGCTTGCCAGTTGTTTCCAGTTTTGTTAACGTTATTTGTCAATATAGGTAAAATACATATGATAAAGGATCTAGTGTCTATTATCACGGTTGGCATGTTAAAATTTTAGTTTTTGTCGTTTGCTGATGACTTGATATTATTTTCTGAATCATCTAACAACCTACTAAAATATAAATAATTTAGCAGAAAAATGGTATCTTGAGGGTAATCCTACTGAAGTCACATCAGAACATAGGTACCTTGGTATTAAATTTACACCGAAAGAGATACGGACAAGTGCTCAAAAATTCAAGCAGAACAAGCATAGAAAAGAATATTTTCTCTAAAATCGTATGTCAAAATTTGTTGACACACCAGCTGAGATGTGCCTCAAATTAGCACACTCTAAGATAGCACCTATAGTTATCAATATAGCAGAAATATGGGGGAACTACATGGGTGACGATATCGGAGTTATGCATAAACATTTTAGTCAATCTTTGTTTAATTTAGGAAGAACGGCACTCAACCTTGCAGCCAGCGATGAATTGGAAAGATCGACTATTAGGGGTTGTGCATTATTAAAATGACATGTTGGTGTAAAAGGTTCTTGAAGTAGAAAAACGTGCATTTTTAATGAAATTTAGTTCATGATTGAAGCCTACATGAATGTCAGAAATCAAATCTTTGTCATTCTTTCGCATTTTTTTCCATTGTTATTTCCTATTGGCTAACTCGCGTCTGACGTCACTGAGGCTGCACGTGGGTGATGGCAATGAGATGAATTAAGCCTATTATAAATAGTTCATTGGGTGAAGGCCTCTCGGCTACAGAATTATACTTTATGTATATAACTCGTCTGCGATCTCGGCTTACAAATTTCATAATATAAGTTTACTGTTGTGTCGTGTTGACTATTAGCAGGAAGAGATAACCAGGAAGGGACAACTAGCTAAACCGCCGTTTTTGGCCTCCTTCCCCGGACTAATTTCAGGACTTAAGTTTCGTTTAAAAAGAAACAGATGATTTCATCAGAGAGATTAAAGCTTTTTCTATAGAAGGATATCAAAAAACTCACTTTGCAACCTTAAACAGTGGTGTAATTGTACTTTGAAAATATCGACTTCAGCGCACGCAATCGCACCTTCCCACACGCAGTCACGGGTATTTAAGCTTTTCCGTCGATGTATAGATGGCGCAGTAGTCAAGTACTCCCTCATTTGCATATCAAATTTGCATGTGGGAGTTCTGAGAGTCTCGCAAGTTTAGTTGCTGTCGAGCGCTTGAGTGGATAAAGCGGTGACCTCCCGCTGAGATCACGCACTGATGAAGATACCACAGCTAACTCGATCGCTTCGCAATCAGGAGGTGAAAACACTCCCATGACCGTAGTTCTAAATTCCAGCTAAGCAAGCCCTATTTCAAGGGGCGGACTTTGAATAGTTTTCATTCCCTTACAGTGGGTTGCAGAGAAGTTTAGAACTAGGTCAACATCGAACTTTCTGAGGCTAGCTATCGTGTTGACAAAAGTTTGAAGTGTCAGAACCATAGACTGAGCGCGCGAGAGGTCTATGATTCCTGTTCTAATCCAGTTGACGAAAAAA
>NMRA01000480.1:313532-328507 GCA_002633005.1 Phoronis australis
AATCTTCAGGGAATGACCCTATTAAAATGAACTTTTCCCGAAACCGTTGGGGATCAAAAAACGATCTTTGGAGCCAGAACACGGGCATAGGTTCGAGCTAAGCCGCACGTCCAAAATGAATCGTAGCGGAGCTGACCAGCGACTAGCATTAGTTCATCGAATTGCACGTGCATGGATCAGACTTCCCGGGGACCGCCACGACACCGGCCACCGTGGCTTAGGGTTAACGCTACTGAATTTCTGCTTTTAAATCTGGATTTAAGCAAAATGACAAAGTCCACGCATACACACACGCAAGTGTATCCAAATACAATTAAATGTATTTTCATGTGAAACCATACTCAATGTTCTTTGAACATTGACTTGGGTGAGTTCTTAGTTTTCTTTGAATCATACTCGATCAAGTAGACTACTGCGTTTCAAGTCATACACCATAGGCACCTGACGTTTCAAATTGGAAGCTCGCGCCGTATGACGTCGTATGACGTAGGCGATGCGAGCCTCATTTGCTTATGTTAGTGACATCTGTTGGTTCAAAAAGAGGCTCATGCCCGAGTACATGCCTGGGAAGAAGCATCTTTTGGAAGGGTAAACATGTCACGTTCAAAGCATCCCAGTGCCAGTAATATGCAGTCTTTGAGGACCAGAGTGGTGTCATTTTATAGCTATAAAGAGTTTATAATCTTTCAAAAATAATGCTTGGATTCCAGATAACTTGAACATTTACTTTTGAAATCACGTTTGAAATCACGTTAAAATGCGCTAAAACAGTTGTCCCTTCCTGGATATCTCTTCCTGCTATTAGTGACACGATGCCGTTCTGCATTAGCTCAAGGCACGGGCCCTGGCCGCGTAGTTTTGCCTTGCGTAGTCTTGCCTTGGTGCAAACGGATGTGTACTAAATATACAGACGTTGCGCCGATGTGAGTAAAAACTGATAAAAGAAAATCTGTCACAAAATTAGTGTCATTATAATACAGTCTTCTTTGAGTGAACTAAATTATTTACCGATGTTTAAAAATTGCGTTCTACCGTTCACTCTGCTGCTTAGTGTGGTGCGCCGGGATGCCCCAACGTCACAGGGAAGAAAAACAAAAAGCACGGCCAAAGACCTATATCTCTTTATGTTGTGCAGCTTCAGTGACGTCACTACAACGGTGCTCGCAGTGGGGTTTTACAGAACTAATGAATTTTTGTTTTTCAAAGTAAAACAGAAGTATACTGTGAGAAGATGTGAATGTCAGAAACCAATCTGTAGATTTTCACAGTTTATATTAAAATACTGAAACATTTAATTCAGGTCTCTTTTAAGCTCTTGAAAAGCTTGGAAAATAGGCATGTTAAAGTGTGATATTCTTATCAACACGAGCATTCTGAATTAGATAAAAAAGTTGAGCACTTGATTTAAAATAGTTTATTTTCATATGGTTTGTGAATTGTTAGGTGCTTCCAAGGTGCTTTTGCATTTTAAACGTTTTAAACAGCGCTGCAATGACATTGAACACCTGATGCAACAAGAAAGGGCATCTTATTAATTAAGCAAATTAGATGTATTTATAGTACTCAATCCGACTCTCATGCTAGAGCCTAAAATGCGCGATTTTGATGTGCTAATCAGTTTTTGGTTGAGGTGGAGCGATGATTTTGGTGTGACATGAGAGTTATTGAGAGCGAAGGCCACTTCTTGTTAGTATGCTCTCTGTATGGGGACCTTCGACTGAAATTTTGCGTTCCAATAGGAATGATTAGTGATAACGGGTCAAGACAATTTGGACGCAGAAATAAGACCCGACATGCTGTCACACTGGGTCCAAAACGTCATAATGGCGTCAAAATGACGTAGTTGCGCCTTTTCGTAGTGCATCTTGTTACTGTCGATGACTTTTGTTTTTGTCCCGCATTCATACAGTTTTAATAACACACCGGTTAAATGGGCTGGATAAGTGTTTATTGTACATGCATGTGCTTCAAGCCCTGCGGCTATTAAACATTACTGCAGAAACAAAATAGTTGCTGCTACACCACTTGCATGAAAAGGCTAAAAATCGTTCATGTTCCTGCGTGATACCTGCGTGCTGGCTAGGCACGTAGGAAACCAGCGAGTGACACGTTGATGAAGGGGTCACGTGCAGGAGTTGGTATTCCGTATCTAGATCTCTATGACTTAAAAGCAGAAAACAGTCTTGCCATTAATGACCTGAAAACAAAAACGAATGGAAGGGCTTTTCTGGGAGTTGTGTTCCAAATCATTTTGTGGCCGTGACTTGGGAAATGTGAGCAAAAATGCCTTGTTTGGGGAATGGAGATTTATTGAGAATGGGATTGAAGCGAATTTGACACCGTGAATTGCAAAAAAAGGCCAACAATTCTGTTCACCCTCTCAAAACAGAACAATGTTTTGGAGATTACCCTAACCTAACACTTTATCAGGGGAAACATAGTTTTGAAACCCACGTTTTTGATATTTAATTAAATTTTGATAAAAAAAATACTCTGACTCACATAAAAAAGCAAAATGTCGAGACCCACCCAGGCATTCATAGACTGGGTGTAAATAAATGTTTGATGCTCCTTGTAATAGATTTAGTGTTTTCAAAAACAAATGAATAACTATGGTGGACAGACGGCGAGTAAAATACCAACCGATAATTATAACATCCACTCGGTGGAACAAAACTTGGCTTAACATGTAAATGAACTGGATGATTGAAACCAACAAATGTAATCTTAATTTTACGTGTTTGTTGTTTGTTTTACAGGGTGTTCAGGAGTTAGAATATCGCTTAAATTGGCTCTTTTTACTTTTTACGCCAGATTCGTTCATTTTTATCCTTTTTACCATACGTGTTAACTGTTGATTACCACCGAAGAATTTGGAAATGGAGATTTTCTCTTCAGTCCACTATGGCTTGGAACAAGTTTCAACTTAAAATTTACTCCTTAATACTAGCTTGTGATAGACCTTAGAGAACTGCATTCGGAACCTCACATATCAGAGTTGGCCAAATGGACCCAAATTCACATAAAACTTTTAGTTTTTCTAGGATATTTTTCTAAAATTTTCAGTTTTGCCATGAGGGATCATCAAAATTAAGGACCAAGGATTTTTTTGAAGAAATAAAAAGTTAAGCATAACGGAAACGAAAAGATAAATAAAAACATTTTATCATTATAATCCTCGAGATTTCGTCTGAGTTATTTACATCAAATGAAGTTTGGTCAAGCTATCGATATTTTTGTGCTACGAATGAAGCTTTATATTCAAGAATTTTTAGAAAAAACACAGTCACTTGACTCAACTAATGCCTAATTGTCGAAAAGTTACTTTCACAAAACATGTACTGTATTGATTGATATATGGTTTGGTGTTTGTACGTATGTTGATATTTGTCTACAGCCGAAGACTTGTCGATAAGGTCTTGCAATACCTTAACTTTTGCTCAGTTGATCGACCAAGCAGCGGCCGAAAGACCTCGGACAACAGGGCCTACTTCAGTTGTGAGACAGTGAGAAGGTATTTTGGGAGGAGAAAGCCCGTATCTCTGGGCTGAGCAATATATTTTGCAAAAGAAGCCCACAAAATTTGGGTGAAATTGCCAAAAAAGGTTTACAAATTCTTTTTAGACTCATTTTAAAATTCCCAATGACCAAGGTACCTTCAGGTTCTCGTACTTACTTGTAAGACATATAACCCAAGTTACAGTTGAGGCACACGTATCGCCTACACAAGACCAATAATGTCACAAGGAAAATCAAAAACACTGCCGTCGCCAAAACAATTGGTATTGTTACGCGTTTGAAGTGGACAAGGTGGTGTTGTTCCTTGGTACCTGCAACGTCACAACATGAATCACTAGCTGTGGACTAGGAGAACAGGTCATTAAAGTCATTATCTCTAAGTGCAATCTAATTCAAAAACTTAAAAATATATACCAAATTAAGTAATATGTCACAATAATGTTCACATCCTTCCTGTTACCAAACTAAAAGCCTGTTTGAGCACAACTTTGTACACCGGCCGAGATCGGAAAATCGTCGACTATTCCAGTCTATTTCCGTGACCTAAGTTCCTATGCAACAGTCCAGGAATGATTCCTGAATCACGACCATGTTGTCCTTGAAACTTATTGACATCACCGTGGGCGCAAATGCGTTGTTACTTTGTTTCCTTGTTTTTGATTCTCATTCTTTTTATACAAACTTGTTTATTTATTGTCCAAATTTTACCTGTTCTTTGCATATGACGAATGGTATTTAATGCATAATCTTAAATTTGTGAAGTACGTCGCATCTCCCGCAGCCAACGCTCGGCTTCTGAAGTCAGCCCAGACTCATCGTGATGTTACGTCAAATTTCAGCAAAAGTACCCATTTAGGTAATAAATTAGAGAAAAAACTTTCTAGACCAGCAAATGCATTATGTTTATCGCCATATCCCGAACTGATGCAAAGTACCTGCCTCGAGTGAGTAATTGCCGTGTGACTACCCGGCTGTGTGAGCCGATCGCAGTACGTAATTAGCAGCAAATAGGCACCGGCTTTACTGGCCGTTAAAATGTAAAATAAAAAAAAAACATCCACACACGGTGATGTTTCAACAACCAAAAACAAGTTTTATCTCAAAACAATGAGCTCCAATATATTGCAATAACACGAAGCCGTGCTGTCCGCACACAGTAACCGGCGACGTAATTCCCCTGCAGTTGCCGTGACTCTTCGCCGGGTTAATAATTAGCTGATAAATTGCCTTTGGTTTTCAAGTATTAGGGGAAATGTATTTTTAAACTTAATAAAAAACGTACAATACATGTATATACCTCTGTTGTCTAAATATAAGAATTCCGTGCCCATACGAGGGTGGGTGAGGGTGTTTAGTGAATTTTAACCAATGAGCTGAATGTTGGCTATGGGAAAATAATGCAGTGTTAGGTTCACGACACAGTATTTTTTAATGTCTTTGTCAGGGGAATTTCACTTATTCAAGGCCCGAGTAGCTAATTAATGAGTTCATCTTGCGGAGCACAGGCCGCTGCTGGGCGTCATGATCAGCTCGCCCCAGCGCTAGGGCATCCTTACAAGCAATATCCCACGTCAGGGCATCCCCCTTTGACAACAAACGTGCTTGAATTTTTGGAACTCTCAATCCACTAATGAAAGTGTCCCGCAGGCTGCTTGCCAGCCTAGGCAAAATTTTAAGTGCAAAGATATAGTCAGTGATTAACTCATTACTAGCCTGCTTCCTGTTGCGAAATTCAACACGGTAAGCAACTGAGTCTTGGTAGGTTCATAGTATTTGTCCAGCACGCTGACAAGGTAATCGTATGATTGTTCGGTTGGCTCGTTTGGTGCTCAGTTATTATAAAGGATCTCAAATACTGGGCCGCCGATTAGTGTAAGAAAGTCATTTACTTTGTCGTCGTCCGCGATTGTGTTCGCTTTCAACCAAACGTTCAAACGTCTTTTATAAAACGACCACTTGACTTGGGTCAAACCCGGACAGATTACCCAAATATCCGGTCGAGTGACATCCAGAAGCCATCGTGGTGAGTACCGCGAAATGAGTTCAGACTCGTCGCCAATTTGTGATGCATTTATATACACGGTGGCCAGGATCATTTCCGGCATTAGATAAAAAAGCAACAAGAGACTTCGTCCATGAACGGAAACGGAACTTTTTTATTCTATAATAGGTGGCGCTACATACTATACACGTTTACACCCAGTAAAACACGCTGAGCCTGGCCCGCCATAGTCGGCCTTCTTATTCAATGGTTGGCATAGGACTGGCTGGTTCATAATTTCATGGAAGCGTCTGAAACTATCTTTGTTTGTATACGCATTTATTATTTGAACCATTTACTCAAATAAAACAGTCGGGGACGACATGCCTTCGTCTTTGGCCAATGCAGTGGTCTCGATCGGTCCGCACCGTTTCATCGGCTGCAGGTCCGAGTTCAGCAAATTAACTTCTGTCAAAATTTATTTCGCCATATTTTGTCAACAGTTTTAGTGCAAATTGTCCCTATTTTAATTTTATTAAAGTTAAGGTCCGCTGTCGATTATTTTATCCCCGTTTGTTGGCTGGTAACAGACAATGCTCCAGTCGCACAGCCGGCGTTCTTAAGTCTGGGTTCCTGACTCGCTGGTTCCCTGCGTGCCGCTAGGTGGTCGATAGCCAGCAGGTATCACTAATCCTCGGGAAAATTTTTATATCGGCGTTTCTGATTGGCTGGTCAAATTCTCGACAGGCAGCGCTTACGCAAACAAAGTGACTGATGGAGCAAGTGTAAATGTGATTTGTTGTACAGACAAATCGGTGCATAAAACTTATGTTCAGGAAATCTGCAGTGGCGGATTTAGAGGGGGGCAAGGGGTCCATGCCCCCTAAAATTTTCCCAGATTCCATTTGGCACTTCGGAGGTGCAAATGTCTGACGGGCAAAATCCTGGCTGATAGTCTGTCCTGTCCTCCCCAACTCAAAATCTTGGACCAGCCTCTGATCTGAATCCCAGAAATTTTGGTTGCGCGTTTTCGAAGTGCATCTTTCTACTGTCGATGAGTTTTATTTACGATACTGTCCTGTAATCATACAGTATGAATAACACCTCACCGATTAAATCGGCCAGATATTATTGTACATGTACGTGTTTCAAGCACGCGGCTATTAAACATTACTGCAGAAACGAAATAGTTGCTGCTACACCACTTGCATGACAAGGCTAAAAATCGTTCATAGTCCGCAATTTTTTCACGTTGTTGTAGAGATAACCAATGACTGCTGAGGTTCCATCAACCAACGGTAAAGCGCGTGCTACTGAGTAGATACCTGCGTGCTGGCTAGGCACGTAGGGAACCAGCGAGGGGTTCCTGGATGAAATATACTTCCGGTTTCGCGGTTAGTACAACATGGCGGTGTGTTATTCGGGTCGGAATCGTGATTGGCGCGTTTATTTAAACTTTCTTCGAGTACGGATTGTTGGTTATGTGACAGGTACTACTTGACTCCTTATAATTTCTTCTATTAACCTTTTAATAAGGGTTAAAAACGTGCGCTACGAAGATTTTAAACGTGACTCAAGGGTTGCTCACTGGGAAACAAGTCATCAGGCGTCACTCACTAGTTGGGGAATGGGCAACATGTCATTAAACGTGGTTCACTGTATGGGGACTGCGTAACAAATCACCAAACATGGGTCACTTGTAGTTGGAACTGGGTGACAAGTCATTAAACGTGACTTACTAGTTGGGTACTGGGTAATTTACGAGTCACGTTTAATGACTTGTAAAAAAAAAAAAAAACAAAAAAAACAGTGCAGGTGGTCTGATGTCATTTGCGGTGCATCAGACGTGCGCAGACCTCATGGTTGGGCCCATTGCACAAAACACCTGAGCAAAGTCACGAGACCCCAATTATGGCTCCTCGTGAAGAAAGTTTTCAAGTCTGCCAGTCTCCATTAGGAAAACGGACAGACGTTTCCATTTGTTGCCATGCACTATATGTTGTAGGCATGTAAAAATGCCATCCAGTAGGTTGCTCCTTAGCCTATAAAAAGCTGGGCAAGACTCTACCAGGTGTTTAGGAGATTCTACTTCAGTACCACACTCGGGACACACAGGGCTCCCCATATGCCCAGTAATGTGTCTGTGTCGGGCTAGGTTGCAGTGGCCCGTCAAAATTTGAATGACGTGTCTTATACCCAATCTATCTAGACTCAGAAGGCTGTTTGAACCTTTTGGTTCGATCACGTTGGGAACATTCTCCTTGGTCTCTCTGCAGGAGTTAAGTGATGCCCACTGGGCTGCTGACTGGGTATGTACCCAGTTGCGTATACTCATCCTGCAACATCCGTAAGATACCGGGATAGCAGGTTCAGGCACAAAATGCAGAACGCTTGCTCCTATCTTTGCTAGTCTGTCTGCATTCTCATTGCCATCAATTCCCACATGGGCCCTGACCCAGCGTATATTGACGGTTCTTTCAATTGCAAGCTTGTTAAGCTCATTAATACAAGCATTAACACAACAAGAGTTGACCCTTAGTTTCTTTAGGGCTTTTATTGCTGCCTGGCTATCTGAAAAGATGGTAATTGGCCGATTGCCAAGTTCAGTGTTATATTGTTGTGCCAGTTGAGCAGCTCTCTTAATTGCAGTGATCTCAGCCTGAAACACCGTGGCAAGATTGCCCAACGATACCCAGTTTTCTGCGTCTGCAACAGGAAGGTTTGGAAAGTAGACCCCAGCACCTGTCTGGCCATTTTCCAGTTTAGAGCCGTCCGTATAACAAACCACCTCATTCTTGTGTTCTGCGGTAGGCCATCCATCGCCAATTTCCGTGAAGAAATTGTTTGTATGATTTAAAGTTGTGACCTGGAAATCGCTAGGCATGTTCCATAGTTGCCCAGTCTTGGCCATTAGCTTATTGCAAACATTCCTGTGGCTTCTGTGTGCAACGGAGTCAGGGATGTTAGTTTTCACCCACTGACCATTATATTTGAGACGAAGTGCAGCACACGCAGCTTCACCCTCAAGGTATATGTTCAGTGGTGGTAGACCGATTAGCATTTCTAGGACTGCAGAAGGCGTTCCTGGAAAAGCAGAGGTTATGCACAGACAAGCTAGACGTTGCAGCTGCCTAAGTTTGTTGATAATTGTAAACTGTTTTAATGCCGTTACCCATATCGACGAAGCAAAGGACATTATAGGTCGGATAACAGCAGTATAAATCCAGAACATATTCTTGGGAGACATTCCCCAAGTTTTACCCACCGCACGACTGCATCTCACCAATGCAGATTTGGCTTTTGAGATTTTTTCTGTAATATGCGGGGTCCAGGAAAGACGATGGTGTAAAATGACACCTAAGTAAGTCGCCTTGTCTACAATATCAAGATGTTTACCATTCAGCGTTAAAGGCCGCATTGACCATTTAAGCTTCCAAGTGAACATAATCACCTTTGTTTTGCCACCACTAATTTCTAAGCCGACTGACTTAGCCCATGTGGCTGTTGTATTCAGTTCTCTTTGAGCAAGATAGCGACATGTGTCAGGATCGATGCTAGACACACTGAGAACAATATTATTTGCATAGGCTTGAACATATAAGCTTGGACCCATGTCAGTAGATAATTGTCGAAGCAAACCATCCATAACCAAGTTAAAGAGGGTGGGTGAGGCAGCGCCACCCTGAGGTGTTCCTCTGGTGATGTGAACCGCCACTCTAACATTGTCTAGACAAGCAGTCACAACAGATTGACTTCCAAGCATGTTAATGATCCACCTGGTAAGACACCTATTCACTTTAAAGTGGTTCAGTGCAATTCGAATCGCATCATGCTTAATATTGCTGAAAGCACCAACAAGATCAATGAAGGCACAGAGGGCAAATTGTTTATTAAAAACAGCCCTTTCCAGTCTAGCAACCAGATGATGTAGAGCGGTCTCCGTAGAGAAGCCAGGCCTAAAAGCATACTGATTGTTCTGAAGTTTGTTCTGTATTCCTTGTTTATCAAGATGCCACAGAATGAGCCTTTCCAGTCCTTTGAGAAGAAAGGATGTTAAGGTTATAGGCCTAAATGATTCAGCCAAAAGGTATGACTTGTCCCCAAATGCCTGAACTAGCGACCCCCGTTTAATGACGTGTTCCCCAGTCCCAAGACAATCAGTGCAATGGGCCTTCCTGAGTGGCGTGCGTAGGTCTGGTACAACGATATTTTAAACTAATTATTGAAATATTGGGAGGATATCTTATTCCAGTATTTAGCTATCCCTTATTCTTGATATAATAGAATCACAGAAATGATAATTTAGCATTTCCCATAAATTTAACATTTCGTCGCTCAAAATGGATCAATTTTCCTTGCTTCAGTTCAACGTGACCTTTGACCTCTCATTTGACCTTGCATAATATCAGAAATGAACTCTCCGTCCTAAAAACATTGGAGGCCGATATCTTGAATTATAAAAATGCTCAAAGTTGCACAAAGCGCAACCAAGTTAATTTTATTCTCCGAACCACATATAATAAATTTCCAAAAGAAAACTTTACTGTAAACAAAATTGCAGGTTCAACTTTTTAGCAACTAAACTAACTAGTGAGTCACGTTTGATGACTTGTCCCCCAGCTCTCAACTTGTGATCCACGTTTAACAACTTGTTCCCCTGTGCCCAACTGGTTACCCACGTTTAAGTGACTTGTTTTCCAATCCCCAGCTAGTGAGTCATGTTTAATGACATGTTACACAGTCCCCGAGTTATGAAACACCTTCAATGACGTGCTACTCAGTGTCCTACTAGTGAGTCACGTTTAATGAAATGCCTCCCAGTCTCCAATATGTTAGTTACTTTAATGACATGTCACCCAGTGCCCTACTAGGGAGTCACGTTTAATGACATGTCAACCAGTGCCCTACTAGGGAGTCACGTGTAATGACTTCTTTCCAATTCCCTAACTAGTGATTTACGATTAATAATATGTAAACCAGTCCCCTACTAGTGAGTCACGTTTAAGATCGTGTTATCCCAGTCTCCAACAAGTGAGCCACGTTTAAGATCATGTTATCCCAGTCTCCAACAAGTGAGCCACGTTTAAGATCAAGTTATCCCAGTCTCCAACAAGCGACTCACGTTAACTGACGTGTTTCACAGTCCCCAACTAATGAGTTACGCAGTACTTTGCGCGTAGATGTGTTCTTGAAGGAAAGAGATTATAAATTAAAGTACTAACAATGTTCGCAAAAATCGTCACCTGGTTTTGTGAACAGGTTTCAAAAACATTCTAACTTTTCATTTCGTAAACATTGCTTCTCCTTGGACGAACCCAGGGTTGGGTTGGGGGGGGGCTCGAATGAGCCCGCCCATTTGTCGTATTGGGCCTCAATGAAACACAAGTACGAGCAAAAGGGACAAAAGTCCACAAAGTCGACACGAACTCGGCGCGGGTGCACAATTCGTAGGCCTGATTATAGTGGCCCCGTTTTCTTTTAATTCTCTTTGATATTTTTCAGCATAATATCCGCATACCGAAAAATTCGAGCCCCCTACATTTTAGGCTGGGTGTTCTCTGTCATACAAGGACAAAACTCAAACAGTATTTGTTTCATAATTATAAGCTTAACATTCCAATACTCACAATTTGTCATTAAGGTTTTACTTGGTTACTTACTAGTTCCGTGACATGGATGCGTGTTGCATCTCCTTGTTTGTTTCCTATCACCATCGCATTCAACTCCTTTAGAATTACAACTTCTTGAACGCGTCAGAGAACCTACTCCACAGAGCTGTGTGCAGTTACTCCAAGCTGTCCAGGTGGACCACGTGGGTATTTCTATAGCACAAAATGGTCTCCTGCAAGTTCGTGAGTGCAAAGCTGTTCCAACACAACCAACTCCTTCCTGTGGGACACCTTTCTGCTTACAAGTTCGTGTTCTGTAGCCGTAACCCTTACAATTTTTTGGACATATAGACCAACTAGTCCAAGAAGTCCAATAGGACTCAAATAAACATCTTTTAAAACACGGAATAATTTCGGAACTATTCCGTGCGCCATGGGGTTCCCTAGGTCTCACACGCGATTGACTGGATTTATTTCTGGTGGCAGCACGTCCTTCTGTGACGCACGTGAAGTTGCACGAACCGTTTGATCTCCAAGGAAGCCAACCTTTGTTCACTGGCCCCGGATGTGGGCGACTAGGGCGTTCCATCTTTCTCGTAACATTCCTTTGAGAGGTCTGGTTTGATGAAATTGTCATGTTATGAAACGATCGCTTGTGCACTAGGGTAAATTTTACAGTTATGTTTTTGCTGCACTTGAGATTTCCAGAGAGAGTTCTGTTGCGGAGTTTATGAAAGCGAGATGAGTTCAAACCGCTATTTGGAGAAAACGAAATTAAGGAATTTGACGTATTATCTGTCCAACTTGCTAGCTGATTCACGTTTGGGGAGGAAACTGCGGTGGAGAGGTATTGATGACTGTTGTTTTTGCTAATCGATCTGGTGTCAATTGTTCGAATTATATTGCAAGGTGTACCCGTCACAGACTGATTTGTTAATAAAACCTGACGGTTGTCGGGGCTGTATGTAGAATTTGAATTTCTAAGTTTGATAAGACAACTTTTCCCCATACACTTTATGTTCTCAGTGCTGTTTCCCGAACACTTTGATTTTCTTATGTTGCCGTCAAATGACGACACACATAATCTGTTTCGAGAACGACTACCACCGTCACATCTAACAGAACGACTACCACCGTCACAAGTACCAGAACGACTACCACCGTCACTACTAACAGAACAACCGGACCAATCAGACCACCTAGTCAACTGATAGCTCACGTCAGTGTGATTGCTCAATCTCCTGACCTCACGCCCTTGATGTTGGCGTCGCGTATCTGCGTGAGTTTCATTCAGCACTCTAGTACAACGACTATCATTGTTTTGTTTCGTCCTATTGTCACGGTGGTAGCCCGGACAAAAATATATGTTGAATTCAGGCCTGCTATCATTGAACTGTTTTCGATAAAGTTCAGCCAAAGTGCTCATGTTCTGAGTTGACGATATTGTTTCAGAAATATTGCCGCTGTTCGGTAAGCATACGCATGACCTGTTGCCATATTTCTTAAAAAATTCGGTAAGATTGGCACATGGAGATGAAATATTCCACTTAAAATTCAAATCATACCCGAAACAAGTTATTTCTTCAATTGTGCTCCCTTGACAACGAAGATTTTCTAACGAAAGCAATGAACAATTGATCTCTCGTTTTTGTTGATTTTCTCCCTCACTCGTTAAACAGGGACTCTTTGTACTTGTAAATGTCCCGTTGCCAACAACAGCATTCCAAAGTGACTCACACTGATTACCACGTTGTTGCTGGTACCATGTGGTATTGTTGTCGGTGTTGGCGGGTGCTGTGTTACGACGCTGCTCATATTTACCACCATCCCAAAAGTAGCGACGCCAGAAGCTTCTCGATGTCCAGTTTCCGGTAGTCAGATCTGAGATGCTGGGAGTATGGGATAAGCTGTTATTTAACAAATCGGATGCGTTACCTTGTGCGCTAAGCCCGCATGGTTTGTTGGAGCATAAAATCGTCTCTGAGTCATTTTCGCTGCAGTGGTTACCAGTAAGATTAAACGAAACACAACGCTTGCTACGACGACGAAAGCCCTGTCCACAACTTACAGAACACGTTGTCCATTTCGTCCACGAGGTTCCAAGAAAAGTAATGTCTTTTAAGTCGCATTTTTTGTCATCAGTTGCGTTGCCAATGCAGTTTTTGTCGTCTAAGAGTGGATATGGCTGTGAGCACCCCCTCGTACGGATCTGTCGAAAATCTCCGTTCTCCCAAAAGCACTGGCTCCATGAACTCCAATTTCCCCAGTTTCCTTGAACGACACATGAAATGTTACATATTCCAAAGTGTTTATTACCGCCCCAACACACTTCCTTGCCAGATGGTGGATTGGCACAAGTTCGAGTCCTCACTCTGACGCCCATCCCACATGATGGAGAACACTTGGACCACTGTGACCACTCCCTCCAACCACTCTCCTTGTCAGTTTGGTTGTACGTTGTATTTGTGGAACCTGTGTTATACTGTTCCCCGTCATCTTCTTCCGTATTATTTACAACTGTCAGCCCACCACGGAAGCAAGACACATGATTCTCATAAGTCGTATCGTTTAATGCACAAATACTTTGATTCCAACTAGTGTTATGAGTTCGGAGGTAGGTATTCGGTACAGTGGCATTTGTTAAAGAGTTTGATTCTCTGTTGCTCGATGCGTTGTGGTGTAGGTTGACATCACCATCCAAATTGAATGTTGTACGGCTTGTTAAATTCTTTTCCCAATAGTTTAGAAGTTTGTTTTCCTGCATATTTTTATATTTCAAGTTTTCGACATGGGCTCTGTCACTTAAATATTCAAGCGAATTGTTTTCCCCGCCGCCAGTCGATTTGTGAATTTCGAGATAGTTTGACGTTGATTCTGTTCTGTTAACGCTGACACCAGTGTTGTTCACTGCTCGTGAGTCTGCAATGGTTACATTGACATCCATGTTGCGCACTGACGGTGAGCCTGTCTTGCTGCCAGTATCCTTGTTGTTTTTGCTGGTGTTGCTTATCGATTGTAAGCCAGGGCTAATGATACTGAGGTTGGCGTTGCTCACTGGAGAGCTGCATCTGCACAGACAATTGACAGCCGATTCCTCACTGTTCGAACAGTTCTTGACTCTATTGAACAATGTCCAATTCTCAATGCAGCAAACTAGACATTTTAAGTGGTGTATAATGGATGGAGAAGACGAGTTCTGATTGATGCCTTCAGTTTCATTCCCGGTGCAGGTTAGCATAAATGAATGACTGTCGGGCATCGCAGGTGTGGTAATGTTGACACATCGCGACCATGCATTGTGCCACCCCCTGGAAGTTTTGGTATAACTTGCTTCTGACGCGTTTATGGAATATTTGCCGAAGTCAGCAATGCAATTGATGCAGCCGGTATCGTTCGTTCCTGACGATGGCAAACAACACAAAGTCTGACATCCCGTGCTTGTATTGGTGCAGTGTAAGTGTGCACCATGCAATGATTCTGTGCATGCGTGTGTATTGTTGCACAACGAGCGTGAACTATGCAAGCTGTCATTGCATACATGTACTTGGGTACAGCAAGCCGTGTCAGCGTCTATCTCACCAAGAGCTGCAAGGGAGAAATCATTCCAGTAGCTCATATTCAATTTTGTTTTCAAGCATTAGTGTTTGTTTTTTTAGATATCTTGTAATTTACATGTTGCCCAATGAGTCACCCGTGAGGCTTTGTAAAGAGGTGATAACTCCCTTATAATAATGATATTGATTAACAGATTGCTGCAGTGGCGGATCTAGGATATCACAAGGGGGGGGGGGCAACATTTTGTCCGGCTGTAAACATTTGCGCAAACTGAACCACGATTGTAGATGCGAATAGCACCGAATGGGGGG
>NMRA01000481.1:0-122031 GCA_002633005.1 Phoronis australis
GTTGCCAACCTCATATAAAGACACCAGCAAAATTCAATAAAGATTTTGTAGCACATTTAGGAGATACAGCCATTGGTGCACAAACAAACAAAACTGCCACTAAGAGATGACACAGTAGTCGAAGTCGTCGAAAATCATCGTCAGCCGCCCTCTTCACGGTAAAAAAATATATGCCAATTTTATATATCATCACTAAAACGGTTTGGCTGACAGTAGTGCGGAGGCCAAAAGACTCCAAAACAGTAAAAATGGCCACTAAGTGGCGCAAAGTACCTTCAATCTGTCCAAAAATGGAAGAAAGCTATCATCTCACCAACAGATGCCTAATTGCCAAAATAAAAGCACGAACTTTAAAATTAATGCGTAAGTAAATAACGACATTTTTATCCAATGTTTCGGTTCATTACTCTAAACCATTGTCAAAGCAACAGTTTACAGATGCAAAACAGGCAACACAGGTAAAGAAGAGACTGTACAGGTACACATCAAAATGAATAGTGAGGGGGAGAGACCAGAAATGAAAACAGTTGGAGCTCAAATGAACCATTGTTTCACATGAGGAAACGCTCAGCATGGTTCAACCGTATATGTATAGCCTCCTTTATGAGGAGCCTGAGGGTGGCTTGATACTTGTCTAGGATCTGAATACAAGAGCAATCTATAGTGTGACCAGTTATCAAGGAATGATTGAGAACAGCACTGTGTGTGTCTTTACAGTGTTCTTTGACTCTGAGTCTGATGCCAAGAATCCTGTAAGTCATTCCAATGTAAATCTGTTCAGTCACTTCAGTTGAGTTGGTAAACAACATGACTTCTTTGAGAATTACTCAACGGCGTTTTCAGACTCGACATTCACTTCATTAGCACTCGTCTGAGGAACAAGTTAATACCAGCTGTTTGTTACCTAAAACCAACTAATGGTCAAGGCATGGTCTGCTTTCATTCCAGAATAACATACTGAAGATTGAACTCAACAACAAACAACGGACATTACGTCAACTACTTAATCAATGTGAGAAATTACGTATGTTTCCTTGACAATGCTTCAGAGTAATACCGAAACATTGGGTAGATATCTCGTTATTTACTGACGCGCTAATTTTAAAGTTCGTGCTTCTGTTCTGGCCTAAATCAAATGTGCCAAAATAAAATTTCATGAAAATCCTTGTAAGAAATCAGAAGATACAGCTGTAAGAGTAAAAGACTTGCTACTAGGGGACAAGCTGTTGTCGGAGAGGTCCAAAATTCGTCGTCATCTGTTGTCACCTTCAGAGGAAGATATCTGCCAAATCTCATGATGATCCTTGGGGTTTAGGAGATACAGCTGCGGAGGCCGGAAACTGGACACTCAGAAAGAGATGACGGCAATATACGACCACATAAATATGCGGGTGCACAACAAATGGACAGGATATATGGACTGATGGACTTTTGAAAAAATGGACGAATCCATACCGACTGGTGGCCTAATGAAAAAAATGGACAGGTCCGTATCGAGTGATGGCCTAATGAAAATATCGGGCAGTTCCGTTTTGGCTGATTGGCTGTTGAAAAAATGGGCAGGTCTGTATGGACTGATAGCCTAATAAAAAAATGGGCAGGTCCGTATCGACTGATGGACTAATAAAAATGAACAGGTCCATATCGACTGATGACCTAATGAAAAAACGGGCAGGTCCGTATCGACTGATGGACTAATGAAAAAATGAACAGGTCCGTATCGACTGATGGACTAATGAAAAAATGGGCAGGTCCGTATCGACTGATGGACTAATGAAAAAATGGACAGGTCCATATCGACTGATGGACTAATGAAAAAATGGACAGGTCCATATCGACTGATGGACTAATGAAAAAATGGGCAGGTCCATATCGACTGATGGACTAATGAAAAAATGGGCAGGTCCGTATCGACTGATGGACTAATGAAAAAATGGGCAGGTCCGTATCGACTGATGGACTAATGAAAAAATGGACAGGTCCGTATCGACTGATGGACTAATGAAAAAATGGGCAGGTTCGTATCGACTGATGGACTAATGAAAAAATGGACAGGTCCATATCGACTGATGGCCTAATGAAAAAATGGGCAGGTCCGTATCGACTGATGGACTAATGAAAAAATAAACAGGTCCATATCGACTGATGACCTAATGAAAAAATGGACAGGTCCATATCGACTGATGGACTAATGAAAAAATGGACAGGTCCATATCGACTGATGGACTAATGAAAAAATGGGCAGGTTCGTATCGACTGATGGACTAATGAAAAAATGGACAGGTCCATATCGACTGATGGACTAATGAAAAAATGGACAGGTCCATATCGACTGATGGACTAATGAAAAAATGGGCAGGTTCGTATCGACTGATGGACTAATAAAAAAATGGACAGGTTCATATCGACTGATAGCCAAATGAAAAATGGGCAGGTCTATATTGACTGATAGCCAAATGAAAAAATGAACAGGTCCGTATCAAGTGATGGCCTACTGAAAAATGGACAGGTCCGTACCGACTGATGGCATAAGGAATAAAAAGTGTAGGTCTGCTTAAACTAATGGCCTAATTTAAAATGGGCAGGTTCGCACAGTGGCCTAATGAAAAAATGGACAGGTCCTCTTATACTAATGGGCTAATGAAAAAATAGGCAGATCCGTATTGACTGATTGCTTACTGAAAAAATGGACAGGTCCGTATTGACTAATGGTCTAATAAAAAAGGAGAGGTACATATCGACTGATGGCCTACTGAAAGATGGACAGGTCCGTATCGACTGATGGCATAATGAATAAATAGTGTAGGTCTGCATAAACTAAAAAATGTTCAGGTCCGTATTGACTGATGGTCTAATAAAAAGGCCAGGTCCATATCAACTGATGGCTTAATGAAAAAAATTGGCAGGTACGTATCGACTGATGGACTAATGAAGAAATAGACAAGTATATATCGACTGATGGCCTAATGAAAAAATGGATAGGTCCGTATTGACTGATAACCTAATAAATAAGGACAGGTCCATATCGACTGATGGCTTAATGAAAAAATTGGGAGGTCCGTATCGACTGATGTACTAATGAAAAAATGGACAGGTTCATATCGAGTGATGGCCTAATGAAAAAATGGGCAGGTTCGTATCGACTGATTGACTAATGAAAAAATGGACAGGTTCATATCGGCTGATAGCCAAATGAAAAATGGGCAGGTCTATATTGACTGATGGCCAAATGAAAAAATGAACAGGTCCGTATCGACTGAGGGCCTACTGAAAAATGGACAGGTCCGTACCAACTGATGGCATAAGGAATAAAAAAGGTAGGTCTGCTTAAACTAATGGCCTAATTTAAAATGGGCAGGTTCGCACAGTGGCCTAATGAAAAAATTGACAGGTTCGTATCGACTGATTGACTAATGAAAAAATGGAAAGGTCCATATCGACTGATGGCCTAATAAAAATTTAGGCAGGTCAGTTTTGACTAATCGCCTATTGAAAAAATGGGCAGGTCCGTATCGACTGATGGCCTAATGAAAAAATGGGTATGTCCGTATAGACTGATTGCCTAACAAAAAATGGACAGGTCCGTATTGACTGATGGCCAATTGATAAAATGGGCAGGTCCGTATCGACTGACGACTTAAGAAAACAACAGCAATGCAGAGCGTTGAAATGCACCCACGTATACATCAAAAACGGTGCTGTTTCGAGTGTTTATTTGGAAATAAAAATGACGAGATGGTGCAAAATACGTCAAATACAACCGAAAACTGGTATGTGTCATGAGAGCTATCTACCAAATTTCATAAAAATACATCAAGGAACTTCTCCTTATCAATTGATGGCCTAATGAAAAAATGGGCAGTTCCGTTTTGACTAATGGCGTAATGAATAATGGGCAGGTCCCTATCGACTGATGGCCTAATGAAAAAATGGGCAGGTCTGTATTGACTGATGGCTTAATGAAAAAATGGACATGTCCGTATCGACTGATGGCCAAATGAAAAAATGGACAGGTCCATATCGTCTAATGGCCTAATGAAAAAATGGGCATGTCCGTATTGACTGAGTGCCTAATGAAATAATTGACAGGTCCATATCTATTCATGGCCTAATGGAAAAATGGGCAGGCCTGTATCGACTGATGGCCCAATGAAAAAATTGGCAAAGGGTGCGATTCTAGGGGTCATCATTTAGCAAATAAAAATGGCCACTACATGGCGCTAAATATGTCGAATCCATCCGAAAACTGGTATGTGTCATCAAAGCTATATACCTAAATATCCATCAAGTAACTTCTGAAAAACCGAGGAAAAAGAAAAAATGAAATTGCCACTAAGAGGCTATAGGCACAAAAAACATAACACAGTATATGAAGCCATCGAAAGATCATCATCAGACTTCCTCTTCACATTAGGAACATACATTCCAGTTTCCACAACCATCCTTAGAGTGGTTTGGTGTACAGAGGGGCAGACGCCATAAAACAAGACTCGAAAACAGTAAAATTGGGCACTAGGTGGTGCAAAATACCACGAATCAAACCGAAATCTGGAGGATTGCTTCAACTCACTAACAGATACCAATTTACCAAATTTTATGAAAATCTGTTGAGGGCCTTTGAAGATACAGAGATCAATGTAATACACTAAAAGTGCCACACCAGTAGTAGATCCAACCGAAAGTCATGGTACTTTGTTATCAAGTACACTTGCTTAATTTAATAAAGATCCTGTGGAAGGTTTAGGAGATACAGCAATGGGCATAGAAAACTGCCAGTATAAGGCGGAACAGTTGTCAAGGTCGTCGGAAAATCATCGTCAGCCCTTCTCTTCAAATTATGAACACACATGCCAAATTGCACATCATCCTTAGAGTGGTTTGGTTCACAGAGGGCAGATGCAAAATAACAATACTCAAAAACAGTAAAAATGGCCACAAAATGCCTCGCATTCAACCAAATGGATAATAGCGTCACCTCACTAACAGAAGCCTATCTGCCAAATTTCATGAAAATCCACTGATAACCTTTGAAGATACAGAGGTAAACGTAAAAAAATAAAATTGGCACTAGGTGGCACACCACTAGGCCGATCCATCTGATAGTCGATGTCCTTTGTAGTCAACGTCATGTAAATACACCAGCAAAATTCAATAAAGATCCTTTAGGGTGTTTAGGAGATACAGCCATGGGTGCAAAAAACAAAATTGCCACTAGGAAGTACCACAGTAGTCCAAGTCATCAAAAAATCATCGTCACAGTAAGAACATACATGCCAATTTTCCAAATCATCCCTATAGCGGTTGGTTGATAGAAGGGCAGATGCCAAAAAACAGGAGATACAGCTGCAGAAGCCAGACGCCGGACGCTCAGACAGAGATGATGGCAGTATGCGACCCCATATAAATATAAAGAAATTTACACAAAGATAGACAGGTCTCTGAGTTTCCCGATTCCATGTTTAAAATTCTGGAGAATAGGTTCGTCATTGGTCTCCATGTTTACAAGTTTGAATTGTTCTTGCATTTTTTATGTGGTCGTCTGTTTAGTTCCAGAATTTAGGTGTTAGAAATCTAAAACTGTGCAGGCCATATTTTGTTGTAATATCGACGTTGAGAATAATGGTTTGAAACTGACACACTGGCTCGACTGACTGTATAGGAAGAGTACCCTTATCCAAGTACAACCGAAACACTTTCAACAAGTGCTCCCACTTTAAAACCCAAATTCAAAAGATTGCGACGTTTTAGTCAAACCAAACAAACCACTTCAAAGCTTCAGCGTACGTTAACGACCCAGCATTTAACCTAATTTTGTCTGGAAAAAAGGATATGATGTCATATCCTGTGGTGTGAGCAGTGTAGCAATGGCCAGATGTTGATTAGGCCAACTGAAAGAACACGATGAAGGACTATTTGAAAAAAGTTTGATTGTGGGAATATGGGTTGTCAGAGCTGAGAAGAGTTAAAGACATTCATGGCTTCATAAGGTCTCCCTTTTTATGCACAAAAGCTACTTATAGCAACATGAATTTGATGGTTTAAACAGTGTGAGGTATAATTCGCCGAAAAGCACCCGGCGTATGGAGGGCCTATGGGATGACTACAGTACCGTCTCTTCTGAGACCAGGGACCGGTCTCCAATCTTTTTACTCGAAATGGAACTCGAAATTAGGTTTGGCATTTTCTACTCTACTTTTGGGCGAACTCAAGGCAAGTGTCTATTATCCTATGCTCGAGTACACAATAACTTGCGTAGATAATATGTTTCCCTTAGTTCACAGTTTGTAAACCCAATATTAAAGCAATAAGTTCGAGTTTGAACTTGAAATTTCGAGTTTTTACTCGAGTTTGTAGTAGGAATATTAGGGTCTTCAAAGGCAAACTTGAACTAGAAACTCCTATGCATAAACTATAATGTATTCGAGCACAGTCTGATAACCAATTATCTTAAGTTCGCACAAAAGGAGCAGAGAAATTGCCAAAAATAATTTCGAGTTCGTTTCGAGTACAAAGATTAGAGACCGGGCCCAGTTGAGGTGAATAATACTGCCGACGTACTGTATACTGACTGCGGTGGAAGTACACTGCCTACGAGCTTGCTGGCTATTTTCCACCATACAGCATAAATTAACCGGTATCTGTAATGCAGTACGTTATATTATTTATGCTTAGACTAAAAAATAAACAAGGCGATAACCAATTTTTTTGCTAAATGAAAAATATCTACCTTCCAAAAATCGGCAACAAACACTTCAAGGAGGTCGCCATGTTTGTTTCCCACAATGCTATGCGCCTAATATTCGCGCCAAATCCGAAGAACTTCCTGTTTTCCACTCAATGAGATGAGCTGACAACCCAAAATGGTTTTGGAAAACAGTGGAAAATACAAAGCCGACAGAGAAGAAACTGGTGGATTACGGTAATAATTGGGTTTCGAGTTAACACGTTTGCAAAAATTATTTGTGAGTAGCTTGCTCTTTTCGAGGAAGCTGGCATTGATCGCAGACCTGCACAGCCACTAGGCATTGACCATCGCCTTTGGCCCGAAAAGAGGCGATGCAGCTCCTATAGGCGCTCCATTGATACTGGAAGCAAGTTTGGGGTGACGGACACGAAACTGCCTGGCGACCGAACTTTGGGCTGGGGGAATAGATATTCAGGCTCACTCGCTCAGCGGGCAAGTGGGGTTTCGAAACCTGGGTATATCCCTGCTACCATGTTTTCAAAATCTAAGTTAGATCCAGGTATCAATCTAGTCTTGCTGGCCAATTAGCTAGTCCACCCTCCTTCCAGGAGTTAAAAAAAATTATGATCAGGCTAATGTTTAACATATTTCTGCAGATTAAAATCATCGTAACCTGACTCATTTTCAAAAGCCTAGCAGATGTAGACCAATTTACATCAGTGGCCGGTGTGTTATTGCCGCGAAGTTATGGCTGAGGCTGCAATTGCTCTAATCAATGCAATATGACCTCGGATTAAATTCCCTGATAAGCAGGCCCCTTGACGACGGTGGGCTTGTACAAATCTATTGATGAAGTACAAAGTGCCTTTACACTGTCCAAGTTTCTATCTGTTAATCTATGGGTGTCAACTGTGGATGGGTTTTTAAAAAATGTCTGAATGTATTTTTCAATTTTATTTCAAACTGCAACTCTTGAGAAACAGTATGGTGAATTTTCAGGAGTCTTAAGGATAACATTTCAGAACTTAAAATGTTCATATATGCTAATTTTTTCTTGTCAAATTTTCATTCCCTCACGTCAATGCATCAGTCGGTTAGGGTTAGGATTTTTTCAACAGTTTGAGTTGTTACGTTTGAACAACAAACACTTGCTGTACTCAAAGAGCAAATCATTAACTTTAAGTAGGCTTCCACTTTCTTCATTGACCTGACAAATACGTAATATATTTTTATTTATTTCAGCACTGATCCCACGGAGAAGCGAATAACTCAGGCACTAGTGAACGATGAGCTCGACTCCAAGTACGGGTTTGATCGTTATAAAGATCCACAGGAGAAAGTGGGTTGGCTCATCAACATGCATTCAGTGAGTTCTGTGTTTAGTACTAGTAGGCTTGTTAAGTTGACATACCGACCCATAATATTCCATTCAAGGAATTGCTGTGTAATTGTGGCACTTGGTTACCATGTCGACCAGTTTCAGCCATGTTGCTTTGGGTGCGTAGTGGGATGAGCTTTTCAATTCTAAGTTGAGACAGCTCCTCAAATCTAAAGAATGCACAGGTTAGGAAAATTTAATTGTATTAACTAGCCAAATTCAATAGTTCGAAGGTGAGTACATTGAGACGTCTGCACGTTTTTATCGAGTGTTGTCCTGACTTAACTTCGCTGCTACCGACGGAGGCCTTATACGTACTATGAAGACGATTGATGCGATTTTTGGATATGCCTTTGAAATGCGTTTCGGCCCGATAACATAGTCTAGTCAGGTTTCACCAATAAACTTCTTGAAACTGACTATATATGCTGGCTGTTTTTATGCCATCGTCGTCATGACAATTATGGTAACCGCAGTGTTGAAACGAAGGCAATATATTTAGATTGGGTTGTATGTATTGTACCTTTAGGCCACTGTGATGTCTCCATAATGCATACATCGTTATGAGTGCATGTTTTGTAAAACTTTTTTTCATACCGAAAACAGGTTTTGTTGATGTTTGGTGTAAAGGTATCAAATAACAAGTCACTGTTTAGCTGTAGTATTAATCACACCAAACTAAAACTGGCGGCCATGTGCCAAACAATACTCAAGCTATGAAGATGTGTCAAGACAATAGCACGTCATATTTCTTACAGACTGATATCTTGAATGAAGACAAACGAATCGTGAGCGCTGTCGACTTCTATTTTATACAAGATGACGGAGGACGGTTCAAGGTATGTATGTTTATTTCCGAGCTTTGAACAGTCGACGTAAGTAACTCACTGAAAAAAATTTCAAACATTGCGGAGCCGTCTGACTTCTGCTGGGGATTGGCGACTAACTGGTTCATATCAAAATTTGTGGGGGGTGGGAGTTTCCTGCTGTCTTGTTTCATGAAGTTTAGTCTTACATTCCACACTACTATTTTAAAAAAAATAATAAAATATCGCTTGAGCAAAAGTGCAAAATCTCTTAGAATATACACATATTTACTAGTTACTAAAAAATCTATAAATTATTTCTATACTGTGATGTGCTCTTCATTATTTAGCTAAACTTTATTCAACAACAAAAGGACAGCTTTCTGCCTGTCACTTTTTATGAAACGGATCCCAGGTTTCACTTAGAATTTAAGCATTACTTCACCTGAAGGAACAATAAGGTCCATCATCCAGCCATAGTGTAGATTATCAGTATTGGTCACAGTGCTTTACAGTCATAGGGCATGCTACAATTTAGACTTACATGTACCAATTGTTTTCAGCAACACCCCACATTTTCAAACTTTTTTATCCTTGGTCTTTACGAGACTTTTCTGTTAAAAATTTTCATCATTACCAGAGAAACTGCACATGAGACGTAACAAAAATGTACCTAACAGTCACAGTTATGTTCATGAATAGTATGCTGCATGTAAAAACTTTTGAGTGCGACGGCTTTTCTGAAAAAGTAGGAGAATTTTAGTGTTCAATATAACACGAGTCCTGCTCTTCACGTGTGTCGTTTATGAATGTTTTTGTTGTTCTATTTGTAGTTGTCTCTTTGTAGTAATAAAAAATAAAAACAAACCTGCATTTTACACTCTTATGTAAATGAATGTGACTGTCACAACAAACTTGAACACCAACTTTGTTTTGATATTTTCTGTTGTTCTTTTGTATGAATTAGAGATAAAGTTTCTTTGATTTTGTGCACGTTATGATGAACGGCATATGCACACACAATCCAGGTTAAATCTTAATAAGTGTTTGAGCTTCAAACTTTATTGGAAGTTTGACTGGATGATAATTTGAGATTTTAAGTTTGAATTTAAGATTTGTTGCTTCAATATTGTGGTTGTCAATCGCGAACTATGGCTATGTCCACAGCATAATTAGTTTTCAATAGCGTGTGTTTGACTGTCATTCACTTTCTGTTCCCCAGGCAACCCTGCCTTTCAAGCCATATTTCTACGTGGCTGCCAAGCCTGGGTGCGAGCGCGAGGTTGCCTCATTTCTGAACAAGAGGTTCACAGGCCGCTTGGCAACAGTTGAAACTATTCAGAAGGAGGATTTGGATTTGGTAAGCAACAGCAGCAGTCAGCAGCAGCAACAGCAGCAGTAATATACCAATCAAAATGATCACCTTTCTCCATTATGATAATTACTTGGGTGCAAGGCCATCCAGCTCACACTCTTAGCTACACTTTCACTCTAAAATTTAGGTCACATATCATTAACCCATTTATAATATATTATTAATTGCACTACCAGTCACATTGCATGTGTCTTGTCCTGTCTTTTTGTACCGTTCTAAGTATATGGGTATAAGGTGATTGACTTGAAAAAAGATAGTGACCAACGTTATCCATGGCAGTTTTTTTGCGAAACTTAATAAACAAGTGGCTACTAGAAACAAATTTCCTAAATACAGTGGCACTTTCTTGGAAGGCTGCTGCTGATATTCAGCATAAGCACTTTCATTTTCAACCACTTGCAACTGCTGTTTGCTTACTTTTTGGTCTTTGATGTTTTACACTGTCGTATTCTGACCCTTCGAAAAGATCGCTAGATTGTAGGGATAATTTGTGTGTGCCCTACATCATAAGTTCTCACGCATTGTGATTGCTTAACTCTGGTCGACAGGGACATTAAAATTCTGCAGCAGTCACGACTTACTTTGTTTTGAGTGATATGTACTGCATTCAAATTCGGCAGTGCAGAGCTAGTCTAAACTGATGCCAGTGCACAAGGCAAAAATTTTAGTGATATTGGACCTAGCATATTGTGAGAATACAAATCCCAGCTGTGGATGTATGAGTTTGGTTAAATTGAAATGCAATTAGCTATTTAGACCAGTTAATTATCAGTACGTAACGTACTGTGGTTATGGATAAAGCACACTTCTTAAAATGCCACTAGCCTTGTAGGTCAACACTCCCATAGACGCATTTTCCTAAAATGATCCTGGACGTTGTCTCACTAAAAATTGCATCAAAATTTTGTTGTAGTACAATCACTTGACTGGACTCAAGCGTACGTACCTGAAGCTCTCCTTTCTCAGTATGGACGACCTGAACAAAGTGAAGAGGGAGATAACTCCTGCGGTGAAGAAAAACAAGGAGAGGGAGAAAAACAATGATATTTACACAGTGATGTTGTCCAGTCACCTGGCAGGAGAGGACACGTCGGCTGTGTCCAAGAAGATCTCCGATCAGATGGACAATATTGTTGACATGAGGTAATGTGACATGTCTCTGCGAACACATCCAGACAATCTGGAACTGTCACGCAAACTGGCGCATTTTCTTGGCTTGTGTCCCAAGCTATGAATTGTCCACTTCCCATGAAAAGAATTTTACATCCTGGTATAATAACAATGCATGAATCTGATGAAACGGACATGTATGATTAGAATCTGCATACAGCTGGTCCATTAATATTGGAATGCCACCTGGCAGTAGCAATTAAAATTAAAATTGTCACATTGACTGTTACACTTGCACGCTATTGCTATAGAACTGTTTGACGTACGTACTGATTTCTGGGGTCTGCATTGTGGCATATTTGGTTCTGGTCAGCGACTGCATTTTTGAAGCTAGATATGTCTACTTGAAGGTCGATATCAGGCGTACCACTTTAGCTGATTAATGTTTTCTAAAAAGGTATTGCTGTACCACTTAAGCTATTATTAATTAAGTTCTAAAAAAGGCATTATCGTCCTACCTAAGCTAATAGCATGTGAATTTTGTTTAAAAAAGACGTTGCTGCACCACTTGAGATGTTTTCGTGATTTTTTATTTATTGTTGAATGTTGCACAACACTAGGTGATAAAAGATGTCTTTTGATCTTGTAAGCTGGACTCGGGATTTTTGCTGCTGACAATGCACGTCATTGCTGCCAGCTTAGCAGCTCAGGCGCTAATTCCTCATTGTCAAATAATTGACTAGCATGTTGTGGTTACTAGAAACAAAAGAAGTATTAGCATTGTAAAATTCTGACTTGTGGATCTTTGCATCACTGTTTCAGAGAACATGATGTTCCATTTCATGTGCGAGTCTCCATCGATCGTAAGATCCATGTTGGTCACTGGTACTCTATCTGGGGTCGAGGGTCTGCAGCGCCAGAGATCAAACACCGAGAAGACTTGGTCGACAGGCCGGTAAGAACACTTGCAATACAATGATAATTGATTAAATTTTTTTCACTCAGAAAGTGTTCCTGAATAGCCTTGTTCTGAAATTGAAAGAGGTTTAGAAGCTTGGCTAGTGAGTTAATGTGAATTCTTTTGTAATTTTTTTATTCGTGTAGTATACATCCAACACATACAATTATAGTATAATGCAAGGTAGGTTTCTTACACAAGCACACCATGAATAATTGATGGTGTGTCTTTCTTATGCATTCCTCAACATTGAAAGTGGTGATACCATGGAGACTTTTGTTTTGATAACACACGACTTAGAAGAGTTTATTTCTATTTTAATGTCTAATGATTTGTAAGGATAACTTTAGGTTATGATCTGTGCTCTCGCTTTCAAGTGTGGGATATTTAGCTTTAAAACCACGAATGGTGTCTCTGCCTACTGATTAGGGATTTTTTGTAGCGCGGGTGGAGGTCTCCCTTTTGCCATTCAGTGCCCAAGTTCTGAGGCCAACTGTTTGTGTGAACAAAGTTGATTCTAACCTTGAAAGGGGGGTTTTGATAGCTGGAGGGAAATTAATATTTTCTGCTCTTGTGAGGAGAATTCTTGCAAGATATTTTTAAATACCTCACAAAAATTCTAGGATGGTAATGAGGACAATCTTTACCCTAAATCAAGCCATGGAGGGCCCTGTGGGCAATAAAGTATTAATTAGCTTAATATGTTTAACCTTTTCTTTAGGATCCTGTTGTATTTGCGTACGATATAGAGACGACCAAACTCCCCCTGAAGTTTCCAGACTCGCAAACGGACCAAATTATGATGATATCATACATGGTTGATGGGCAGGTAAGTACATGCTGTTCCAGACGTGCGCGAGCTGCCCATGTGGTCCCATTGCACTGATCACCTGCAACCATTCTTATGCTTTATTTGTATATAGTTCAAAGCAAACTAAGGAGTTTCAGACCTGACTGAAGGGTCTAGTGGTGTGCCTCAGTGGGGCTCGAACTCTCTACCTTGAGTAAAGGAAGTGAACACCTATCCCACCAAAGTGTAGAAATCATTGTGTTCAGTTCCTATACATGTTTCGGTAGTACAAGATGGTGATCGCATTATTTATTTGTTGCCGATTGATTATGAAGTGAAAACTAGATGCATTTTCGCTAATTAGGTTCAATTTTATGGTGGAAAACACAAAATCCACAGAATACACAAAATGTCAGGTTCTTCGCGTTTCTCTCCAGTTATGGTAACCGAAAACAACAACCTGTTTTTATCACCTTCCTGCATTTCTTTGTTTTCTGGTAGTGCCTGCAGTTTTCTTGGATGTCGCATTGTGCAGTTCAGGGTCCTGTTTCAAGAAAATGACAAGATAGGAATTTGGTTTTACGCTTCCACTTCACAATAAAATTGCTAAAAAAATGTTACGAGCGTATCACAGTCTAAAATTAATTTATAGGATTTATCTTTAGAAAGTACCAGTTATGTGTACATTCTCAGAGACTGCATTTTTTATCAAGTGATGTTTAATTATGAGGAGGTGGGGCTCAGTGATTTGACCTCCAAACTTCCGTTTTTGAGACCTGGGCTCGAATACTGGCTGCACTGGCAGACAATCGAGCATTGCACAAAGGTGTCTCCTATTCCTTTGAACTCGGTCTTACTAATGAATGAGAACTTGGATATCACGCGAAAACAATTTCTGGGGTTGCGTTAAAAATATGAAAAATTTTAATTGTTTTTCAAAAACAGCCGTGTGGAGCTAAAGACTGAATTGCAGTCTTAAGTTCATTTTCCTGAAACAGGCATAAGCCTTTGGGGATCAACTAATCTACCTTGTAGGTAATTCGTAATCACTTACATCATATAAGTTTCTAACTGCCTCTTGTTTTATCTGTATTGTTTGATGTCTTTCACAGGGGTTCCTGATAACCAACCGTGAAATCGTCTCTCAAGATGTAGATGACTTTGAGTACACACCCAAGCCAGAGTTCGAAGGTCCCTTCACAATCTTCAACGAGCCAGACGAAGTTACCTTGCTTCAGCGATTCTTCGAGCATATTCTTGAGGTCAAGCCAAATATCTTTGTCACGTACAATGGCGACAGTTTCGATTGGCCCTTTGTGGAGGCTCGTGCTGCATTTCACGGCATCGACATGTTTCGAGAGATCGGCTTCATCAAAGACTCAATGGGAGAATACAAGGCGCGGGCTGCATCACACATGGATGCATTCAGGTAAAGTATCATTGCAGTGCGGTCTTATTTGCTTTACACTGATTTAATTATAGAAGCGCACTAGAGTGACACAGTTTGGTCTGTAGACCTTCTCTTTTGTATGTGGTTCCTATGTTTGCTTGCACACTATGAGCCATGGACTAATTGTCTTGTGGCTCCCTGTACTCGACCTTCACTTGTGTGCCAGTCTTCTCAATCCTATGATTGGCCTCTGTAAACTCTATGACTGGAGGTCGAATCATGTGTCTGGATCAAAAACTGTTTCAGTCCTGGGGTTTGTTTCACAAAAATGACTTAATATAAGGCCCAAGTCAGAAATTTGATCTTATGCTCCAAGCAAGTATTTCTGAAAAAAATTATTAAACCACACTTGAGCAAATAATAGCAAACTGCTGAGATAATTTCTATACATTATTTACAGACAGTGATGCGCTCGTAATTCACTTAGCTAAAACTTTTTGCAGCAACTGTGATGTGGGAGCGTAAAAACAAAGTTCTGTCATGAAACAGGCACCTGTGGTCTGTTTTATCGTGTTTTAATCCCAGCTGTAGTGTAGACTGTCATATCTTGTACTGCCACACAGTTCATTTATTTTTAATACCTTGTTTTGTGAACTTCAAATGAGACTGCATTAAAGTTTATGTTAGTTGTTTCACTGTCATAATAAAAAGCACATTGTCAACTTTGCAGTCAGGTTCCTCATGTCAAACGAGGCCTATGACCTCTGATAAAATGGTCTTCATACTTTTTAAATCGAATGTCTGGGACTCTAAAAGTCTCACAGACCGAGGTGAAATACAATACTGCACCCAGATCTGTTGGATATGAATTTTTTGATCTAGCCACTGGAGTTCTTCTCTTGCAAAGTGTTTGTTGGTGATTATAAATTATGAATAAGTATCATTATCTCGTGTGCAGGTGGGTGAAGAGGGACAGTTACCTGCCAGTAGGTAGTCAAAATTTGAAGGCTGTGGCCAAGGCCAAGTTACGTTATGACCCCGTGGAGTTGGACCCCGAAGAGATGTGCAGAATGGCCAGTGAGGAGCCCCAGGTAATGAGTGTGGGAGAGAGTTGCTTAAAGGGAGACCAAACCGGGTATTGGCCTATTAACAGATATTAGACACGACTTTACCATCTAAGTCTCTGAAAAAATGATTCTCTGTAATGCTCGACTAATCTTAAAAGTATGGAACAAATTTTGAAATTACTTTCAAAGTCTGCTAAACGGACAAGCGCGAGCTACACATCAGGCGACTGTAGGGAAATGCCACCTTCCGAAAACCATAATATTCAATCTGTGTCAGAAAGTATGAATTTTTAGTTGAATCCTGCTTTTAACATTCAAGAGGGACGCCAGTGATGCATTAGCAAGTGACAGAACGAGAATTGGTTGAAATCACCAAAGCAGGGCTCAGTATGATCCTTTTAATTTGTGAGGGATCCAGTGGAGTGTCTTGTATTTGTAATATAATACACCTTGTTCATTGTAACTCTAGTTCAGTTTTTGAATGTATCAGTTTTAGATAAATGTGCCAAAACTGTTGTGTAAAAAGCAATTTTCACTTATTTTTTCCGATTTCTTTTCAGAACCTTGCCAACTACTCCGTGTCGGACGCGGTCGCTACGTATTACCTCTACATGAAATACGTTCACCCTTTCATTTTTGCTCTGTGTACCATTATACCTATGGAACCAGATGAGGTATGCAAGTGACCGTACTGGGCTCAATTCATGTCGTCTGCTTCTTTGACCCTTACATTAATTCAGAGAGCATGTTATATCATTTTCTTGTCAAGATGTACATCAACCCCATCTAGTGTTGGGCCATGGAAACGTCCTAATCCCACTTCACTTCTTTCGTTGCCCAGAAGCCCCTTCTAACCTAATTTTTGTCAGTAATATTCAAAACGTTTTGAACAAACAACTGATGTCACGTGTATTTTGTTTTTCAACTCTCATAATTGTCATGCACACCTGTTCAAATTACATTTGCCACTTGTAGGTTCTACGCAAAGGTTCCGGAACCCTGTGTGAGGCTTTATTGATGGTGCAGGCCTTCCATGCCAACATCATCTTTCCCAACAAGCAAGAGTCCACCTTTAACAAGATGACAGATGACGGACATGTACTTGACTCGGAAACTTACGTAGGCGGCCATGTTGAAGCACTGGAGTCGGGCGTGTTTCGATCTAACTTGCCGTGTCGTTTTAGAATGGTAAGTTCATTCACTGAAGCTGTTGTGTGGACATTTCTTGTGGTAATAAATGCCGGTACTGACGTCAGAATTAACAAGCACTATGGATGTGTAAGTGAGCATGGTTGGCCTGCTCAACGATACTCATTTTGTTAATCTTCATCCAGCAAGGTCACCTATTTGCCAAACTCCATTAAGGTCTTGCATTGCGGCAGCACAGTGGTTGCACCCTGGGTGTTTAAACGTGATCACCATTTGTCAAACAGTCATTTTTTCTTTATTTGGTACTTTTTATGCATCGTCTCATGTGCTTGCTGTAGGTGCCGGAAGCTTTTCAAAACCTGATTGATAACGTGGAGAGGACGATGAAACACGCCATTGAGGTGGAGGAGAAGATCCCCATGGAGTACGTGACCAACTTTGATGAGGTCAGCATCAGTTACGTCTGCTTACTTGATTATCATCTGCTTATATTAACATGGCTACCACTCAACATGAAAACTTTTTCAATAAATTTCACTAACATTGTGTGGTCACATGACCAAATTACTGGCAGCCTGTTATGAAGTCAAAAATCTTTAGTTTGAAGATATTTGGGTAAATACAAAGACATATTGATAAGGTCGTGTAATATAAGTGTCCATTAGTCTGTGCTTTAGTATGTTATGGTATATGCACATGTGTCATACGGTAAAGTCGCGTGATTTTCGGACACTGAAAATTAATTCCAATAGAAAAAATTCATTCTTGGACGAATCTCGCGAAATATCATTTTGTGGTGTCCGAATTTGGCGGACCTCCAAATTTGGGTTTCCGCTAGTGTCCGAATTTCGTGGGTGTACATTATTTCGATGAGCGGTCGTAGTATCAACAATGCTGGCTCGGTCATTTGATAGCAGTATAATTGCAGGTAAATGAGACTCAAATGGTCTGAGCGATTAATTTTTGAAAATCTGGCTTTCCCAATAAGAAATGTGCGTCGTCGACGCACAAAGACCGTTCCCAACAAGTGTTGGTTCTTCTTTTCAAAGATGTGCTTTCTCAATATGAAATATTCGGCTTGCATTGCCGATGCTCAAAAACCGTTCTCCGCAAGTGACGGAATCTTTTCAAAACTGCGCTATCCCACTTGAAATATCGGGCTGCGTTGCGAAGAGTCTTCCTGGTGACAAATATGGGCTTTTCAATGAGTGGGTCTGGTTTGCGTTGTTGACGCACATGAAACGTTAGACAACCGATTCTCTTTTGTAAAAATGCGTTTTCTCAATAAAAAAAATGTCGAGTTTGCGCTGTGAACGCATGGTTTCCCAATAAAATGCTGGAATTGCGTATTCGGCGCACAAAGAGGGTTCCCGACCATCAAAACATGCGCTTTCTCAATTTTAACGAATTTTGCATTAAACGTAACAGTAATGGATGTGGGAACGAGTTCAATGAAGAAAGTGACGAACAATGACAAGAACATAGCATATATTTATGTTTGTTAAACGTATCCATGCATTGTCTGCTGGTTACAAACCGAAACGCAAGTTAACTCTGACACGTTTATTTCCATATTATCTGAAAGCTCAGTTTCAACATGAAAACTTCGATTGAACAATTACCCAAAATAGATAACAAAGACAATCATGATAATAAAACGAGTAGTTTCTCATCGACTTGTGATCCCCATTTGTCGTCCTGGTAGTCGTCTGAATTGTTGAAGAAGCGCTGTCGTTCTACATGTTTAGGCCTACTGCGGCAAACGATGGGAATGCGTCGACTAGTACAGTGCTGCGCGGCTGAAGACACGATTAACTAACATATTGTATATATAAGGGCGTTGTCTAGAAAGCAAATGCAATTTCAAATGCTACCAACATCAAATTCACCCAACCGTTTTTTTTTTAAAAATTAAAACCTTTCTCATCCACAGCCTTTGAAACGCCCGATGTTAACTCAGTGATACACTGGCGCGTCTTCATGCAACTGAGGTGACCTAACACATCTGGGTTCGCTTACGTTTTTAACCACAGTGAAAACTCTGACTTGTGAAATCTTTTTGTGGATGAAATGAAACTGATAATCGTTAACATTTTCTGGTAATCTGCGTGGAAGATAACAGGGCCGTTTCTTCTGGTCGTCACCAGTTTAGCGCCGTCCACGGTCGTCACCAATTTCGCGCAGCTCAGTCTCCGTCAGTCACTACTAATTTACGCCGCCACCCCCCCCCCTCGGCCTCCTGTTGCACACCAATGTCGATTTTGCGCCACTAATTCTAAGGGAGTCTACTAGGTGCAACCCCCTGCCAAGACCGTTGTTGCGCACGTTGATACAATAGGATACTGGGCAGATCACGACTGTTAGAAGAATCGACTAGTGACGACCTGAAAAGAAAAACGAAAGCACTCAATTTGGGACAGGTGAACTCATGAAGGACGTAAACCAGGCAATTCAAGTACCATTCTACTATTTATATACTTAATTTTCTTTCTTAATGTATATTTAACCAATTACAATTCATCTATGTCGACCGTTTTCATTTCATTTCGTCATATATTTGCTACAGTTACGGAAAATAGTTCTTCCCACAGGTCTCTGCTGATGGACATTACACACTTCTGCTAACATTTAAAGTATGAACAGTCGCGAGTTTACTGAAGTCTCATTATAAGTACAGAAATGTTGTTGAAGAATAACAGTGACTATCTGAAGACAGGAATACATAACAAAATAAAATATGGAAACACCAAACAAAAATCAAAACAACACTTACCTGTTGCAATAACGCCTTAAATGCGAACGTACTGACCGACTTGCATGAACGGAATGTTAGTTGAACATGTTAGTAGAACAAAACTGTCTCAATGAAATTTTCATGGTTGACAGGTTTAAGAAGATCCACCGTAGATTTCCGTATATAAGTCCAGGAGAATATATGGCCAATTTGCGTATCTTAAATTTTTCCCTAAAATATACCTGGGATGCATATCTGAGAATAAAAATGCATGCTTGAAATCTAAAAATAATGCTATTCCCACTAGGATATAATTAGGGTGAGCTACAGTATTTATACTGTGTTCGTGTATTCGGCATTGCTGAGTATAGGCCCTGGTGTATTTTTACATAAGACGTTTGGTTTCCCCAACTTATATACGGAAATCGCTAGTAATACTTCCCAAAATTATTTACCCTTGCTGCAAGTAAGGCATCACCTCGGGTAAAAATAGAACAATAATAATTAGCAATGTAACAGTCAACACAATTAAACACACTTACAGCTGAAATGCCTCTAAAACTATATTAAGTAATACAAAAAACATGGTCTGTAGTTTAAGATCACGTTTCTTTTTTGTCTCAAAACTATCAACTGAAGGCGGTAACATAGACATGAAGACAAGGTCCTGTGGAAAGTAGATATGGAACTCCGGTCGGAAACACCTATCAGGTTCCAGGCCCGTTGCATGGGACTCCAGGTCCTGCATTCTTGTTAGCCTACCCCTAGGACCACAAGAAGCAACGACTACCAAATCTGATTCAACTGACTTGTCATTTTTCGAAATGATTGGTGGAGGATTTTCTTAGTCGCCGCAGACAGAGAGTGCCACAGGGTCCCGGTGTCCTTGTCGGGATTCATCTTAATCTCGGGACACCATGGAGTTCAGGGTGTTGTACCTCAGACGGTACAGCTAGGATGTGAATTAACAAGACCACAAGTACACAGACCAGTGGATGAGCAAGCAAAATTGGGTCGCCGCAAGTTAAATCTTTTTAGGTTTACATCTGGGGTTAAGCTCGTAACGCTAGAACTTCGCTAAAAAGCACGAATTCATGAAATTACGTGATGTATTGTGTTTTTTAATTGAAAGCGTGATTTTGGCTAGATTTTTGTATTTCCCAAGACAGCTACTGAACTCTACCCTAGTCTGCGATCGGGGGCGCAAGGGTGAGAATCTCACGAACACGCTAGACTTAAGACGTCGAGACGTATGGTGAGGCATTGCAAACGAAGCACACGATCACACTATCTTCTTTAGCGAGATTCTTGCATCTGCGATGCTTATCAGAGAGCAACAGACAATTTGTAAGGGTAGTGAAACGTGGTTACGTGGATGTACATTAGTTTTTGATATGTGTTATAGCACACCGGCACTTACACAACATAGGACAGGGATGCAATGTCTCTGTAACAATTGCGTGTGCGCCGCGCCCCTTTCTGAGTGCTGGGCCTTGCGCTATGTTTGATTTTTAACCAGTTTTACTTTGGCTCCGTCTCATTCGGCTGCTGCTGTTCACTATCTACACTACTTTGAACGCGCGATATCCTACGGACATACTTAGCTGTGACCTATTGTGTATGGGGGCCTAAACAAAAAATATTTCTCATCACGTCAAGAATAAAATCCAGACACGTCGTCGGGAGATTTTAGCCACTAACAAGGGCATTTGCAAAGGCCAGGACGTTTTAAAAATAAAAACGCTTCGTAAACACGCAAGTTGAGGCGTGCAAGTTCAATGTCACAGTCGGAAGTTGAACAACACGGTCTAATTAAACCAGAGCACATGTTACGCTACAACGAAAAACTGCAGCCTTCCGTGTATTTCCCATTTGTATTTTCATCAGAAATTTTCGTCATGCGAGACTCGGTGACTTTTTTCATAGCTAAAGCGCCAAACTCAAGCTAAACGCAAGACAATCGAGTAACGGTCATGACATCGTCAAGACAAGGTAAAAATTACAAAGCCCGTTACCCCAATTCTCAGATTCAAGCCTTATCGAGTAGTAATCATCCGTTGAACGCTTTAGTGACACGGGAGTTGCGTTGAACCTAAATTAGCGTTTCTAAAATTTTCCTTGTCCGAAAGTCGCGGGACAAAAATCCGACGTTTATGACATTGTCCGAAATTCGAGGATCATTTAAAAACAGTTTTTGGACCTTGTACGAATTTCGAGGACCATGAAAAACTCATTTCGGAAATATTTATTCTTGGTCGAAAATGACGGGCCGTCCGAAAATCACGCGACTTTACCGTAGTCCACGTTCGCACCTGGTGACCCCAAGATTTGAGCTACAAACTCTGCCAAAATCCAGAGATTTTTTGTAACAGGCTCGAACTTTTTGCCTTAATGCTGGTGTCATCTAGTGCCACTAAAATTATATAATTATTCACGCCAGCCATTATGTATTCGAGCGCAACAGACACTCACATGAGTAAAAAAATGCCAAAAATAATTTCGAGTTGGATTTCAGACGCAGATTGCTCTTGGACCTATTGAACTCTGCAATTATTTGAAGCTGCCAGACGTATGATTTTTTTCTACTCACAATCAACTTGAGTCTCCAGGTGCTTCACCATATGCTCAACTTTTGATGCGTACAGAGATTTTCTGATCTGTTCGAAGCATACCTGTACTCTGTTGGGGAAATACTCGAGCAGGTTTTTGATGATCGATGGATTCTCTCTTTCAGGTTTGTCACGACATTGTTGAGAAGTTGGCCATGCTCCGCGATTGTCCTAATCGCCTGGAGAACCCAATCATATATCACTTGGATGTGGCAGCCATGTATCCGAACATCATCCTTACCAATCGTCTGCAGGTATATATAAGAAAATAATTGCAGGCTGTCTGGTACACGTTGTATCAGACGTGCGCAGGACACTCAGGTGGGCACTGATCTCTTGGAACCATTTTTATGCTTAAATCTATAGATAAAACTAACCTGAGGAGCTCAGAGACCTAATTCAAGGGCTTTGCAATGTGCCCCAGTGGGACTCGAATCCACGACCTTGAATAAAGGAAGCAGACTCCTATCCCACTAGACCACACTGCTTCATCTTGTGTGTAGCTGAGGGACATTCATTTCTGTTTTTTTGCCATAAAAATAGTGTGCAGTATCTGCATTTACCATCAAAGGTCAAGGTTACATAATGTTAGCGAATTTCATTTTTGTTTAAAGTTTGCAATTGACATCAATTTTAAACTGAAGTAAGTGATGTTTGTTCAATAAAACAAATGTTGCAACTACAAAGTGTCTCATGGTTCCTAGTTGATATTCAGTTACATCCGTTACGAGATAAAGTAAACAGACGAAACACTTTCCTGTCATTTAGGATAATTCCGTTTTTAGGATAAATGACTATGATCTTAGTTCCTACATCCCGAATTCAACTCTCCTCGTTTTGGAGATAAAAAGATACCTAGTATAGTTGACCTAGTGTGAGAAATATGGAGATGGTGACACACTTTTTTGTTGAGTCTGACGTGACTCACTCTGGTTTTCGAATTTTGTTATGTTTGTATTGCAAGTTGTGCAACAGTAAATCAGCAGTGCGGAGTCTGTTTCATGAAAAGCAACTTAAGACAGAAATTTGGTCTTATGCTTTCACTTCACAATTCAAAATTAAGTTTTATTCGTATAATCATTACCATATCATTAACTGGGAATGATTTGCACAAATTTTCTCAGCAAATAGCAATCATGGGTATATTCTGAGACACTTCGTTGTTTTGCTTAGTAAGTTTTAATTATTTTTCAGAAATAGTTTTATAGAGCGTAAGATTTCATTTCTGTCGTAATTCTTTTTGTCACTTTTCACGAAACGAACCCTGGAGTGACAAATGGTGAGGTAATACAAATGCGTGACCATGTTTAATTAAGTGTGGCAGCAGTGTATAACTACAGTCCAAGTGCCTCGTAGGCGCACAGCATTGTCGGTAAATAAATAGACGGCCAACATGATGGGAAATTTCAGGACATTTAGTTCGAAAAATTCTTTTAGTATGTACAGCTGTACTTCTCAGTGCTCGCTTCACTTTTGATTGTTTTCATTTTTTCTTCCAGCCTTCGGCCATTATTGACGAAGCCACGTGTGCCGGGTGTGATTTTAACAAACCAGGCGCCACCTGTCAGCGTAATATGACATGGGCATGGCGAGGGGAAGTCAGTAAGTTGTTTGCCTAAAAATCCTTTTTAATCTTAATAACTCAGAACAAGATGAGACCGAATTTGTAACGCAAGTGGTATGAATTCATTACTTAGTTTTTGACAAAAGGCACGAGTTCGTTGCCCCTTGAACGTATGCACATTTGATTATCATTTTAACTCTTGCTTCTCAACCTGCAATGGCTGGGCTACACAGTACCTGTTGGTTGGGCATGATAATGATGGATTCCTTGGTTAACAGTGCCTGCGTCCAGAAGTGAATATCATCGGATTCAACAACAGTTGGAGAATGAGAAGTTTCCGCCCCAGTTCCCGGGCGGCCCCCCGCGAGTCTTCCACGAACTAACCCGTGAAGAACAGGCAACTGCCGAGAAAAAGAGACTTTCAGGTACTATAGAATGTTTTGGAGCAGACGTACATAGATTTCTTTGACAGACTGAGCATTTATCAGCCACTTCTCATAGTCTGTGAACTGTGAATGAAAGACTGTGTCCTGTATGTGTTTCCTTTGAAAGTAAATGGAGGATTCTAGGACGACTTGTGAAAGTTTCGTTGGAATCCGACCAGGCATTTCTGATATATGACGTTCCAAAGTTAGCCAAATTTTCTAGCAGTCCTGAAAGGGTTTAAAAATCCTCAACATAATTGACTTGGTAATTTAATGTAATTGTAAACAGTTTACTCGTTTCCTCAACAGGAATTAAACCGTTAAGGACAAAATTATTTAGTGGCCATTGATATGATTTCCATGTACTTAGTGAGACATTTGAATTTGTATGAATTATTTTCTTTGTGATATTGAATTTTCAGAATACTGCCGCAAAGCCTACAGAAAGGCTCACGTGACCAAGATTGAGCAGCGAACTGCGTTGATTTGTCAGCGTGAAAACTCGTTCTATGTGGACACGGTCAGAGCATTCCGTGATCGACGATACGAGTTCAAGGGGCTTACCAAGGTAATACTTGAATTCTGTCGATATCTGTTGTACCTATGGAAAGGAAGGCTTATTTGTCACAAGAATAATTGATAGTCTTGCCATTGTTCTGGTTTTCAAAGGTTGGTCACCTTGCTCAAAATGATGGACGCTTCAGCGATTGTTTTTTATTACATCTACTTAGTATTCAACAGATGTTAGTGGAAAATTTTTTTAGAAATGCTTTTCCCAGTGCCATTTAAATTTCGAAGACATGTACGAAAAAGTTTCCCACCACTGCCACCACCTATTGACAGGTTTTCGATGACTAGTCTGTAAAAGTAGCACTTCTGTCACTAGTGGTAATTCGTCAGTGAAAACCACTTTTTGCTAGGTCTGGAACCGTAAGCTTACGGAGGCCAAAGAGCAAGGTGATGCGGCGGCCATCAAAAAGGCCAACGGGCTGCAGGTGCTTTATGACTCGCTCCAGTTGGCACACAAGTGTATCCTCAACTCCTTCTACGGCTATGTGATGCGGAAAGGGTAAGTCATGTGACAATACACTATGTGCCAAAAATCTATGGTGGAGTTACAGTTTCTTGACTAAGCACATTTCGTTTCTTTTTGCTATCTGTGGTTTGTTGAATGTGATTAACACTGGTGGGCTGAATAATTTTATACCACACAAGGGATTGACACAGTTACTACGGATGAGAAAAGTCGATGAAAAATGTGGGTTAAAGCTTTGATATATGCACCTTTTATGTTAATATGTTTCGGCCTTCTGAAAGTGCATACTCTTGGACAGTGTCCTCTACTAATGACATTGTCCATTTAAAAGCACATGTCATTTTAACATTTTTGTTATCTGTAAATTCTTACCATACATTCTGGTGTACAGTTATCAGCATCAAGTATTCAAGAATTTCTGTTCTGACCGGGTTTTGAATAAGTGACTAATTGTGCACATCTTAATAAGTCGCGAGATAGCATTAATAGATTACGTTGTGGAATATTTTATCATTTTTGCCCGAAATTATTGCCAGTGATTTTTACCACCCATTCATTTAAAGGACAGAAAATGGCAGTAGAAAAACATTCACACCATTTCAGTACTGCTTTCACTTCCATACTCTATTAAACTTTTTGCTCCGTTCATTTGCAGTGCACGCTGGTATAGCATGGAAATGGCTGGTATTGTCTGTTTGACTGGCGCCACCATTATTACCAAGGCGAGGGAGATCGTTGAACAAATCGGGTGAGATTCAAGTTGATGAGTTATAGTGTTGCCAGGCTGAGATTGTGAAATAGGACGAGACGAAGTGAGGGTGTGTCTGTGTGAAACTGTTGGTCTGTGGGTCAAGTTTTGATATACAGAATGTTGCGGTGATATATCTAGAACGAAACATTTGTTGATATTTTGAACGAAGGTTTAGGTGGGGCACGTCCATGCGCCTGTTGAATTTTGGTGGCCTCGATCTTGCTTTTTAGGTCACAGCAAGAAAATCTAGTTTTCACTTATATGTCAAGTTGCACATCCTGGGCCGCAGGTATTCTTGCTGTTCATTTAATAGTTATTTATATTTCTACACTATGTTATTGAGTGACTTCATCTGAATAATGTGGTCATTTTGTCATTTTAATGCAATGAACAAATACAAATACAAATAATAAATTGCAATCAACAAATACAATAATTACTTGTAACTTTCTACCGTAGTCCGTGCTCTACATTTTCAATAAATTTTGGAACGAAGCAGTTTTCCTGTCTAGCCTTCCCTAGCCAATCTGGTCATCAGTAACTCGTGTAATTATTTTATGAATTTCGGCTAAAACTTTGTCCTTTAGACGTCCACTGGAGTTGGATACAGATGGTATATGGTGTGTTTTGCCTGCCTCTTTTCCGGAGAACTACGTCGTCAAGACGACACATCCCAAAAAGTCCAAGGTCACTATATCGTATCCAGGAGCCATGTTGAATGTGATGGTGAAGGTGAGAAAAGTTATTTGGATGTGTGTACGTCTGCAAATGAGTGTGCTCAAATTAGTGATTTCTAGTGTAGACATTGATATATCCTATTTCCTTATTTATTAGCTATAGTGTACTTTGTGAGTATTTTGATGGTGAAGATCAGAACTTTGATTGGACCATGGGGTGGTCATGCCAAATCAACCTACTGTCCATCAAATGAGTTAAGTGTTCAGGCAGGCATTGCTAACACTAAAAATCGTGTGTGGTCGGTTGCATGAAACAGTCTCAACTAGGTACTGTACTAAGTTCCCTAAACCTTCTGTCACTTGATGTCTTTTTTCTCCCTAATGTTGTGTTTGTATATCCTTTTCATCTTTACTGTGAGCTCCTCTTGGACTGGTGGCATTTTCTAATGATATATTAGAAAACCGAACCCTTATTCCAGCAATGTGAATAGGGACGTTGCATGAAAATTCAATGTCAGAAGAGTTTGTTCTTGTAGTGTTTATAATAAAGCAAGGTGATAGAGTTTGCACCAGTCCACAAATGTAGTAAAAATTTGCTAAACGTAGTCAAGTTCCAATTTGAGACCCTTTCGGTTTTTGGCTGAGTGATTCCAACTTCCGTCTACTTCTGTGGTATTTTGTGTACATGTTCAGATCTGTGCGTGTGTGTATGTGCGCACGTGCGTGTAGTGACCTGGGATTTTTACCAGGTCACCAAACAAAATCTACAGGTTGCCAAATCGATCCCTGTCGTTGACTATGATTGACTATTATAGGATGGATTCACCAATGACCAGTACCAGACATTGGTAGATCCTGAGAACCTGGTCTACGAGACTCACAGCGAGAACTCCATCTTCTTTGAAGTCGACGGACCGTACCTAGCTATGATCTTACCAGCATCAAAGGAGGAAGGAAAAAAACTGAAGAAACGCTACGCCGTCTTTAACTTTGATGGCTCCTTGGCCGAGTTAAAGGTAGGGAGGAAGTCGGTACCACCAAGATTGTGTAAAATGACGAGAAACCCGTAAAACGTGTACCAAAAAGGGGAGATGAGTCGTCCTTGCAGACTTCTTCAACGGCAAGAAAGAGTACAGAATACAAACCAGTATAAGACTATGCTGAATTTTGTCGCAAATTGCTTTGATGGACTTCGTCACTTGCACACATGTCCCATTGAGGAAGTCCGCCAAGACGACACGTCTTCCTATTTTGTGCATGTTTTATCAATTTCTTATCGTTTTATTAACTCTTTCTTACAGTTTTATTACAGGTAATGCCAGTTTATTGTTTTATATCGTAATGAGGAAACAAAACATTAAGAATTATCACAAGTCACTCACTGGTTATGAAATGATGTCCTCAACTTTATCACTGAGCAGTTCAGGTATTACAGGTATTATCACTGAGCAGTTCAATACACATTGCACCCAGGGATACAGCATTGAATTTATCATTGCAAATAAATTGTGGTATACTGCTGTGACATCTTTAAATTCAATGACTCATTCATTTGATCGCGATTTGGTTACATAGTTAAAGCCAGTCAGAAAGAGATAACTGGTTCCCTTAGTTACCAAGGGTCGAATTTTTTGATTAATTTTATTAATAGTAGGCCGATAAACTACATATTATTGTAATTTTTCTTTCATTATCACAGAATACTATGTGCACAGATGCAATGCTGGGATATTCTTTGTCACATGGCTATAGAAAGAAAAGATTTTTCGCATTGGTACTGTATTTTCCACAAACATTAATTTTTTGCCCATGAATGTTGATGTTTACGTTTTTGCCTGCTGAGGTTTTGGGCTAAAAGGCTTTAAAATGTGATTTTTTAGTTAATGGAATAAAGAAGCTGAATTTGTAAAATTCATGTTAAAAATGTGCGGCATGAAAAATACAGCAATCTCCATAAAAATCCTTTTTTTGAATACGCTGTCACATGATTGTGAACATCTGTGCATATAATAAAATTCTGCGATTATTAAAGGTTTGGAAATATAGTTTTATGGGTTTGCAATGAATATTTGGTCCTTGTTAACAATGGTAGCCAATAAGCACAGTCTACTGTCTTAAAATTTTCAGCTTATTGGTTAAGTTAAAGGTGAAAGTCTTATGTAATAAATTCAGTGGATGCGTTGTTTCAAAGTGATGGCGCAGAGAATAACACATTGTGGTAATAGGGATTTGAAGTGTGACGCTCCACATAACGTTAAATTCATTATCTTTTGGTTATAAAGCTCACACCATGTCTCTTGTGATCCTATGCTTTTTTCACCACTTGATGTCAGTTTAAACATGCAATTTGTGTTACTCGGCTAGTGTATGGTTACGAAATTAATAGCGTTGACCAATGGCATTTGTGGAACTCTTTGTGATTATTCATCTACGAACCGGATTCAATCAATTCTTAATTTAGATGGTATTGTGTCACGGTTGAGTTCAAGGCAGTTATTTAAAACCCATTACTCTAATGAGGTCTCCAGGAAAATTACGTTTGAACAATGGGACAGATATTACAATACACAGGAGCTTTATTGATATGAATAATGAAAGGCTGACATTCATGTTGGACCTCTAAGGCTGTTCCAGAATTAAACAAAAAACAGTGGAGGAAGTCTTCAGGATAATTGGAGTTTAAGCGTAGCCTTTTACCCTAATATTGTTCCATTAGACTTTCGCGCAGTCTTTGCAGCTTTGAATTCTTGTCGGCTGTCATCATTTCATTGCATTATAATTGTGTTTCGAATTTTCCCCACTCAATTTTTCTTCCTTAGTACGTTTTGTGTTACTTACACTGTTGAAAAGCTAAAAATGAGGGAGGCCATACGTAACTTCAGCTCTGAATAACGTGAATTCTCTGTACGTTAAATTTTTAGAACAATGCATGAACGACATTTATTATTAAAGTTTTGAAAAAATGCGGAACAAACTATGGCATAAATGGCCTGTTTTCAGTTGTCAGAAGTACAAATTGCAAAGTCATGTTCATCTGGTACAAATTTCTTGCTTAATATGTTCAGTGGCACAATCTTACATCAAGCCAACAACACTGGTGACATTGCTGAAGGGCATCTCTCGTACTCTTGCACGTAAACACAAAACTCTCACTACTGATTTCATACGCATTAAATTTGTACCAATTGAATCTGATGTTGATCAAATGAGATCGCGTGTTATGACTTTCTTTCTGTCCGTTATTTTTGTGAGCACATCAACAGTTAGAATGTACATGTTGTTACACATGATTCACTGTTACAGTAGGTCATTATTGTCTTCATGATACAAAAATCATTTTGCAATAATGCGTATGTTTCCTTAAAGTGGAACTTGCACACTAATTCCTTATCTCTGCGATTGCTTGATCAAATTTGTTAGAAACACAACATATAGCGACGATATGAATATGAAGTACGTTGAAAATTGCCAAATGTTTTGAAGAACTAGTTTTGTGGCGAAAGTGATCCGCCGCAAATCACTCAATCATGTCCAGTAAATGTCATGACGTGGTGTTTGGGAATAACACTGCATACTGCTGGTCATGTGAGCTCCCAAGATGTGTCATTAGTTCAAAGGTCACCTATTTGTGGAATTTTTTGTTTTCGCATTTACAAGTTGTCATTGAATAAAACTCCACTTATTTTGGCTTAGATGATGTTCAAGTAGCATTGTTGTTTAGTTATTGCTATACATTAGCTTAGATAGGAGCATGCAAATACATCTTTAAGTACCAAAGATTGTCACTCTGTTTTTGTCAAAAGTAAGCGTTTTTATACGATGTGCAACCAAATAGCAAAATAATGACTTAAGGTCTGTGTACTATTAGTTGAATAACAAAGCTGAAATTCAATTCAGACAATTTTTGTATGTGATACAACAAAGTGATCTGTGTGTAAAAACCTCCAAAAGCCTTGTGTTGTTGAATTCTGTGAACAATAATCATAGATAAGTAATCGTCCTCAGAAATGTTGTGGTCATAAGACTTTGGTCAAATTTCATTGTGTCAATTGAAAATTGATGTATCAGTTGAAAAGGCTGGCATATCTTTGTAAAAACTTGTAAAATCTTGTTTAGTTTCAACCCCAAATAACCCAAAACCATTTAAAAATGGCAAAACAAGAGTTCAGTAACCTTTAAGGTCACTAATTAGTGATGCGAACTTCGTGGTCTGGAGTGACATCTGAGTTCATTCTGTGAAATGGCCATGTTTGTGATATCTGAAGGATTGTACCATGGTAGTCCAGGCTGTTTAAACCCGCATCACACCAGTGTCGCGGTGCCACTACGGTTTTTGTTAAAAACCACCATCACTGTGGTGCCACCGCCAGTAGTACTTCATAGTTTTTCCCCACTCGTCACATGTGTTTTTCTTTGCGGTGCTACTGAGGAACCTTGGCGAAACAACGACGGTGTCACTGCGGACATGGCGATCCCATGAAATTAACAATGCGGTTTGATGGGGGTGCCACGACGATCATTGGCGGCAGGACTGCGGTGTTGGCGGCAGCACTGCAGGGCCAGTGAGTGCCACTGCGGGGATGGCGATGCTGCAGCGGTGGGGCTGCGGTGGCAGGACGGCTGCGAGGTGGCTATATATGGGAGGTGATTTTCGGATGAATTCAGTACCATTTTTGCTCCTGCCGAGAACGTTGCTACAGTTATTACTCTTCTTACTCTTCTTATTATTACTGTTACTATCACTTAGTGATGCCATCGAAACGTGCTACAACAGGACGGACAGTGGGAGTGGGGGGAGCCTGCTGTTGCTGCACATGCAGCAACTGCTGTATGACGATCAAATTTCTTGTTATTGTGTCATTCTGTTGAGCTTTCTACACTGAATGTCGATCTGATCTGTCTGAAGATTTTTAGAACTCTGAAATTTAAAGCCTAACTTCAACGGAATTTTGTTACTTTAGATGTATTAGGTTTACCAGATAGTCCTAGCAAAGCTTTAGTAAAATAAGAAAACGCGAGTTCAATCACGAAAGTGTAAACCCGTCAAATGATAAGTGAAGCTGCCTTTTCGTGCCATGTTGCGTCACCGCGAGATCCCAACACAAACAACAAAAGGTTGTATTGAATAGGGGTCTGAATAGAACACCATTACGTGCGGGTGTTATTCGCAGCTGTGTGAATTAAAGGTGATTCTCGTGGTGATGTAGACACAAGCGAGCCAATACGCCTAACAGTTCGTTACATTTTGCAATTTATGCCTCTAGTGAGCTCAGAGCGATGCTCTTAACATACTGCAGGAACCAAATTTACATGTGTTACTTTGAAGATAGGCTTTAAGCAGAAAACCAAACCTTTTATATTACAAAATAGGCCCACTGTAGCACCGTGCATGCACCTCAGTGCAACTTCAGTGGAAACGCTATTGTCGTACAAGCACCTGAATAACATCATCGCTTCCACCGTAGGAATGCAGTGGCACAGCAGTGAGATTGCCAAATTTCCTAAAATTCCTCCCCAGCTCCTTAGTTGTACCCTCATACCCGCAGTGCTTCCATGATAGCGCTGGTAGCACCACCATAACAGCAGTAGAACTGCCACGGGCTCGCCATAGGGTCGCCAGTCTACGTTTTCGGTGGTTGTACTGCGTAAGCACGGCGGTGATGGAGGTTCTACTGCGGTACTTGTACGTTGCCATGGCAGTCATGATGGTGTCGTGCCAATCCCACTGCAAATTGCCCAACCCACAGTGGCACTGCGGAAGTTTTGAACATGTTCAAAGTTTCCGCGGTGCCGCAGCGAAGGTCCGCGGTTTTGACAGTACTCCGAGGGGCTACAGCGATCAATGGCGGAACTACTGCGGAATCACGGCGGTGCCCTTGCAGTTTATGCTGTAAAACCACCGCAGTGGCACCGCACCTCCGGTATGACGGGGGCTTTACCAGTTGATCCTTTAAAAATAGTGAAGGATGTTATTCCATGTCATTCCAGTCAACATCACCACATAACAGAAGTTATTGAAGTGCTTCAGTTGTGTATTAACAGGTGATATCCAGATGTGAATGAAATCACTCGGACAGATAATTTCTTTAAAATGTAACACTTAACTGAAAAAATTTTCCAGGGTTTTGAAGTAAAGCGTCGTGGCGAACTGCAGTTGATCAAGATATTCCAGTCGTCCGTGTTCGAGGCCTTTCTCAAAGGCGGAACGCTGGAAGAGTGCTATGCAGCCGTTGCTAAAGTGGCAGATTATTGGTTGGACGTATTGTACAGCAAGGTAGGTTCTTTTTTACCTGTCAGGCTAAGTGAATTTAAGTTGATGGGGAAAGTCAGAAAATGTTCAAAATATAGCTATCCCTGGAACTTTATGTTTCGGACGTCAAAAAACATTAAAGTGGTGTTTGTGTGTGTGTGTGTGTGTGTGTGTGTGTGTGTGCGTGCGTGCGTGTATTCTTTACTCTTCAATAGTTTTCTCCCACCCACCTCATCAACTCTACTCTTCAATGGTATTGTCAAGTTGATGGTGACCACCTGTGTCGAGACTTGTCTAAGTGAAGGATATTCTCTGACCTCTGCTTTGTCTGGACAGTATAGTCTGAAATTGTTGATTGTATGCAGAATTCTCTNGGTGCTACTGAGGAACCTGGGCGGAACAACGACGGTTTCACTGCAGACATGGCGATCCCATGGAGTTAGTAATGCGGTTTGATGGCGGTGCTACTGCAATCATTGGCAGCAGGACTGTGGTGTTGGCGGCAGCATTGCGGGGCCAGTGAGGTGCCACTGCGGGGATGGCGGTACTACTGCGGTGCTACTGTGGTGGCGCTGCGGCAGCAGGACGGCTTCATGACGTCCGCGAGGTGGCTATATATGGGAGGTGATTTTCGGTGGAATTCATAACCATTTTCGCTCCTGCCGAGAACGTTGCTACTGTTATTACTCTTCTTACTGTTCTTATTATCACTGTTACTATCACTTAGTGATGTCATCGAAACGTGCTACAACAGGGCGGACTGCGGGAGTGGGGAAAGCCTGCTGTTGCTGCACATGCACCAACTGCTGTATGACGATCAAATTTCTGGTTATTGTGTCATTCTGTTGAGCTTTCTACACTGAATGTCGATCTGAAGATTTTTAGAACTCTGAAATTTAAAGCCTAACTTCAACGGAATTTTGTTACTTTAGATGTATTAGGTTTACCAGATAGTCCCAGCAAAGCTTTAGTAAAATAAGAAAACGCGAGTTCAATCACGCAAGTGTAAGCCCGTCAAATGATAAGTGAAGCCGCCTTTTCATGCCATGTTGCGTCACCGCGAGATCCCAACGCAAACAACAAAAGGTTGTATTGAATAGGAGTCTGAATAGAACACCATTACGTGCAGGTGTTATTCGCAGCTGTTTGAATTAAAGGTGATTCTCGTGGTGATGTAGACACAAGCGAGCCAATACGCCTAACAGTTCGTTACATTTTGCAATTTATGCCTCTAGTGAGCTCAGAGCGATGCTCTTAACATACTGTAGGAACCAAATTTACATGTGTTACTGTTGAAGATAGGCTTTAAGCAGAAAACCAAATCTTTTATATTACAAAATAGGCCCACTGTAGCACCGTTCAGGCACCTCAGTGCAACTTCAGTGGAAACGCTATTGTCGTACAAGCACCTCAATAACATCGTCGCCTCCACCGTAGGAATGCAGTGGCACAGCAGTGAGATTGCCAAATTTCCTAAAATTCCTCACCAGCTCCTTAGTGGTGCCCTCATACTCGCAGTGCTTCCATGATAGCGCTGGTAGCACCATGGTAGAACCGTGGTAGCACCGCCATAACATCAGTAGAACCGCCACGGGCTCGCCATATGGTCGCCAGTCTACGTTTTCGGTGGTTGTACTGCGTAAGCATGGCGGTGATGGAGGTTCTACTGCGATACTCGTATGGTGCCATGGCAGTCATGATGGTGTCGTGCCAGTCCCACTGCAAATTGCCCAACCCACGGTGGCACTGCGGAAGTTTTGAACATGTTCAAAGTTTCCGCGGTGCCGCAGCGAAGGTCCGCGGTTTTGACAGTACTCCGAGGGGCTACAGCGATCAATGGCGAAACTACTGCGGAATCACGGCGGTGCCCTTGCAGTTTATGCTGTAAAACCACCGCAGTGGCACCGCACCTCCGGTATGACGGGGGCTTTACCAGTTGATCCTTTAAAAATAGTGAAGGATGTTATTCCACGTCAATCCAGTGAACATCACCACATAACAGAAGTTATTGAAGTGCTTCAGTTGTGTATTAACAGGTGATATCCAGATGTGAATGGCAAATCACTCGGACAGATAATTTCTTTAAAATGTAACACTTAACTGAAAAAATTTTCAGGGTTTTGAAGTAAAGCGTCGTGGCGAACTGCAATTGATCAAGATATTCCAGTCGTCCGTGTTCGAGGCCTTCCTCAAAGGCGGAACGCTGGAAGAGTGCTATGCAGCCGTTGCTAAAGTGGCAGATTATTGGTTGGACGTATTGTACAGCAAGGTAGGTTCTTTTTTACCTGTCAGGCTAAGTGAATTTAAGTTGATGGGGAAACTCAGAAAATGTTCAAAATATAGCTATCCCTGGAACTTTGTGTCTCAGACGTCAAAAGACAATAAAGTGGTGGGTGGGTGTGTGTGTGTGTGCGTGCGTGCGTGTGCGTATTCTTTACTCTTCAATAGTTTTCTCCCACCCACCTCATCAACTCTACTCTTCAATGGTATTGTCAAGTTGATGGTGACCACCTGTGTCGAGACTTGTCTAAGTGAAGGATATTCTCTGACCTCTGCTTTGTCTGGACAGTATAGTCTGAAATTGTTGATTGTATGCAGAATTCTCTTAAAATTAACAAAGTGCAACTTTTTGGACTTTCTATTCTTCTTTGACGATTCGAGCAGTCGCTGTTAAACCCTGGTTGTGATGCCAAGTGTAATGCCCTGTCTCTAGCTACCGAATAGTCTTATTCAGATGACCCAATTAATGACAAAGTGGTAAAAGGTCAAAGATCAAACTCCACATGGTTTCTGCTTTCAGAACACGCTATTCATTTACCTATAGTTTTGTAGATATTTGGCTTAAGGCATGGACTTGTCAATAAAGTTCTGTGTAACCTTAATTAGTTGCTGCAATTACTGCTTCACTTTCATGAAACAGATTGTTTTGTAGTTGAAGCACAATCACGCACCACTCATTAGTAAGTCAGTCTGTGCATGTCAGCTTCATTACAAGTTGCTGCCGCATAAATTTCCTTTTGTGTGAGCGATCTTCGTGACAGCTTCTTACACGGGCAATTTTGGTTGATCATAATTTATCGTAAATGATTTTTATTTGCACTTATACCAGTCATTTCTATGAATTCATGTGATTAGTCTGATATGTAAGTGATTGATGAGAACTTGTATGAACACTGGATAAAATTTTCACGCATTAGATTTATCATCAATTGTGATATTTTAGGATTTCTTGTCACTGAGCAATTTTAAATAATCGAAAAGACTAAGGTTTTCCATGAGAGATGCAAGAAATGGTGAGAAGACATTTATCAGACTGATAAATATAATCAACCTGAAATGATTTCATATCAATCAAAATGGGTGTGTGCTGCAGTGATTTCTCGTCTGTACTTTAACATTGTGTAGTATAACAGCCATTTTTTTCAAATTTGTCAAGACATATTTATTTGTCATACATATTTAGCACAAGTTTTGATAAATGTCACGATTTATGAAAAAATAACACACGTACGAAACAAATGCATGCTAAAACTCAGTCACACTCATTTTACTCAAGACATGTTCATTGACATATTTCAAGGAGAGACATCCTGTCTAAAAGTTACTGATAAAACATTTTTCGTTAAATTTAGTTCTTAATACCTGAATTTTAACTTTTGAATCCTTTGAACACTTTATCTTTGCCTTACTTAATTTTACTTGTGAATAGGAAACATGACCATAGACACAGCACAACTTGTCACAACTGAAAATGAACTGTCACATTCTGTTCGTCGTATATTGTCTCAACTTGACTTCAATGACAAATGCCACTGTTGAAGTGGCAAATAACCTGTTTCATTACAAAATCAACTTTAGATTTTGACCACTTACGGTTATAATTTCAGGTCTTTGAAAGAAGTGTCAACACTTCAATATTACTTCATGCCAGGTTCTACAAATTAGCGTGTCATTTTACGTGCCGAGCACGAAATAATGAACAGCCAGTTTTTGCAAGACCAAAAATCGCATCTCATTCTATTAAAGAACATGTTGAAACCAGTTTTATGACAGTGAATGCTTCTTTGATGGAACAAAAGTTCATAGCCTATTTGACAGATTGCTGTAAAAAAAACCTTAGAAATTTGGGATGTAATGTGACCCTTTGAATGGCTGTTTTAATCACTTATGATAATAGCAGAGCGACTGTTAATTGCAAAAATGTGGCAAAGTCTAATATTTCTGTTGTTTTCTACCAATCATTGGGGACGACAATAAAAAGTACCATCACAGTTATGTAATGTATGTTCTGTAAAAACCATTACATAGAATTGTTGAACAAAATGAACAGATAAAACGAGACACTCAAGAGCACGTGATGTAAAGTTAGACCACGGTCTTACAGGCCTAATACGGTAAATTCTCACCAAGTTAGGACACAATATGACAGACATGCAAAATCGTTTTCATTATTATTTTTTAATATTTATTCAGTCATACTCACAGACAATGTAAACAAGCTGTAAAACTGAACTGGGGTTATTGCAAACAATTATTTTAAATATTATCGTTTTCTCAGTCACTCACATTCATCCTAGGCCATATAATATTTTCAAGTATTCTGCAAACGGAAAAACCATAGAGGTCCTTAGACTGTGGAAAACTTGCAATTGCCATCTTTTTTGGAAATAAATTTCTCAATTTTGTAAAATTTTAATATTTCTGTTTTTAGTAAATTGAAACATGGCAAGTATTTGACAAATCTGGTGGTACATGTGGTATTTATCTAGGGTGACCAGTGAAACTTTGTTCTGTCATTTTTCCTTTATAAGAATTTGCAGCACCAAATATACTAAATAAACACTTTTCCATCTTCAAAGTCTGCACCCTAGCTATCAATGGACAATATTTTGAAAAACTGTGGGTCTTCAAAACAATGTTTGAAGCCCTTAAAACATAAAAAAATGCGATTTTGGCAATTACTTTTGTCTGAATTTGATGAGATTTCACAGCGACACACATTCCAAAAGCATTCACAAATGCAACAATGTTGAATATAGAGGTCATGGCCTAAAATTTATTTGTGACTGTATTCGAGGATTTTACAGTTTTGCTAATCAAACATTAGTTACCTCGTCATTAAAGTTTGAACAAGTCGTTCTCACTGAAGGAATGTTAGATGCCGCAATTGTGCTTAAGTTCATCGAGGTCGTTGCTGGTGAAACCTTCTTCTTCTTGAAGAAACAGAGGATATTTTTGTATCCCGTGCGAAACTGTTTGCTTCTTAAACCATACACAAAACTGTTGATGCATGAATTCGCCAAAGCAAGCCATGAGCTAAACCGCGTAACAATTGGATGAACATCTTTGAAAAGTCCGTAAATTGTTGTGACACAAAACGGAAACCAACAAGCAAGAAAGAGCAAAAAAACTAGAAACAAGGTCTTAACAGCTTCATGCTTGCCATTCATGGTATGATGCATTGGATTGGCCCGAATTTTCATGAATATGTTAACATAACAGATAAGGGTAACTACTGCCGGCACAAACACTCCCAAAACTATTGCAGTTACTGAGAAGAAAATGTGGTTTCTGTTGTAACCACAGCTTTGGTCGGATACACTGTACATGACGTCTCCATAGCCAACGATGATTGGTAGAACATTGGCAACTACGATGAACAAGTACATTCCAAGTATCATCGCAACTGTTTTTCCGTTAGTGAATATCACTTGATATAGACTGTTCCGGCATATGTGTATGCAACGATTCACAGCAATCATAAACATGTTGTACAGTGACGAACCGGCACTCACGAAGGTGACCACACCAATGATGGTGCAGCCAACAGAGTTTCCCAGAACATTTCTACCCTCTATCTTGTTTAGCAGTATACTTGGCAGAGACACCGTGGTCACCAAAAAGTCGCTCACGGCCAGACTGAGAATGAAGAAGTTGCCCGTCTTTTTACGAAGTTCCTTCTGAATCAAGATGGCCGCCACTATCAGAAAATTGCCAACAACTCCGGTGATGATCATTACAACTAGAATACATATTTCCAAGTTCCTTTGCCAAATGCTTTCCTTTAGCCCCGCACTGACGTTGGAATGTAGTGTTGTTAAGTTCGACATTTTCGGTGCCTGTAAAACCAAAATTATTCCAATTATGTGTCACAATCACTCTCACAGCCAAACTTGGAATGCATTTTCATTATCCAAACATCTTCAAGTGCGCTTTCATTCTCTTCAATTCATAATAATTTGCGACCAGTATGTTCATTCATGAACACCTTTTGACTATCGCAATTGACTTTAATCCTTTATGTTAATCACAATTATTGTATTTCTATTCAACACTACACACTATTCCTTGAGACTTAGAAATGTTTCTTTTTCAGCAGTAATTATTACAAAATTGTTACATTGTTCTCAGATCAAAATTGCAAATTGCCACAAATCATTGAAAAGCAAAGATAATTCGTAATTACCGTCTTGTGGGCCTTTCTTTTTAGCGACGTTTTATCCTTTGTCCTTATTTTTTCCAAGGTTGTTGCACAAAAGCTTAGTTGCCTTATGACATTATCCAGGGGATAGCTTCTTGTTTTATTAGTGTTCGCTGAGTTAATGAGAACCCATTGTCACCCATGAAATGATTACTAATGGCGCTATTCGTCGTTACTTCGTTCAGTGTACCCACACGTTATTTTGCACGCAAATGATTACATTAAAACTCTTGGAATTCCCATGTCGGCCATATTGCTATGACAGGTGATACTAACTGGCTGTAACTAGCAACTAATGAGTATAGAGTGAAACTTTGTAGCAAACGGACAGTGCATCTTAAACTTAAAAGTAATATTGCATTTGAGTAAGGAACGAGATAAGAATGATTTTATAACTTTCACTAAAGTCAAAATTTTTGGCAGGAGACGCAAGATTACTGCACTTTTATTGAAAACAGCTATAAACCCGCATTCCTTCGCAAAAACATTACTTAACTGATACCATTTACCATTATGAAATTGTTTCGATTTGTTCCTTTTGCCAAATTGAAGATGTTTTTGGAGTTTGTTTTCTGTTTGTTTACACCCTATGGATTACATTTTTTGTCTGATCGACATGTATCGCGTTAAAATCTGGAGAACTATTGCTATGAAGCAAAATCAGACTAAAGGTGGCATTGTAATGACTATTTAAACTTCAGGTATTTTCACGGATTTTGACACTGGTCTTTGGTAAGGAGGTGCTGGCACCAATGGACGGATATGTCTACTATTAGCACCCCTATTTACAAGTAGCTATAGTTTGCGACAAGACATTTCTTGTGTTTTTGTTTATTTTCCAAATGTCTTGATGTACTTACTGTCACGTGTGTCAATTACAGTAAATGTTGATCCCCGTTTTTCATTTTAGGCGGCAAACATGCCCGATTCAGAGCTGTTTGAACTTATTGCTGAAAACCGCAGCATGTCTCGTAAGCTGGAGGACTACGGAAGTCAAAAGTCGACTTCAATCAGCACAGCGAGAAGACTTGCTGAGGTATGAAACTGGGGGTTGTCATTATCATGGGCTGTCTGTTGAGGAACAAAACTGCAAGTTATGTGGTATTTGCAGGGTACCAAACGGGTGGGTTACATGCCCTATTTGCTGGGGTACCAAACTTATGGATATCGTGTGCTACTTGTAGAGCTACAAACAGCGATATCGAGTTAAGGAATATTGTACACTGGTTGCAGACTACGTACGTCCCCTTTGGGCGTGTGCTGCATGCAAAGCCAGCGTCATTACTGTTTCAACATTGCTTTGTTTTATCGCTACTCAATAGATGGCGCTGCTAGTATGTAATTAGCTGTTTCCGGTTCCGCAATATAAGTGTCATGTCGGCGAACACGTTTATGTTTTACTCGCACTAATTACAGTAAGTCTTGAAACAATTACACTTGAGATTGCTGTGCTGTATGTCAATGCTTTACGACGTTTCAAGTCATGGTGGCAGTGTATGATTATAAGACTCCATATTCACTATTGAAGAAGTAACCACTGAGACAGGAGCAGGAGATTGCGTGGGATCAGGGTCATACGTGACCTCTGCGTGTATGTGGTACTGTTGTTTCTCTGGACCTACCAAGTAAAATTTAAGACCTTTGTATTTTAAACTGAAGTTGGTGCTTGATAAACTTTGTTCTGTCCTCAAAAAAGTATATCACCAATTGCAGCTCTGCAAATATGTCATGTGATAGCTTGATTTTGTAGTTCCTTGGTGATCAGATGGTGAAAGATGCTGGTCTGGCTTGTCGGTTTGTGATATCAAAAAAACCAGAAGGAGCTCCAGTCACAGAAAGGTACGGTCAAACCATGACATTTATTGCGTGCAGGAAGTCAGTTAAAAGTGAAAACTGCTTGTGACATCATATTATATGTGCGATCACTTTGAAAAGGTGTTGTGGTTTCAAAAACACAGACAGCTAACTTGTAGATGGGATGCCAATGCCATGAATTGTTTTCTTTGAACTGGTATTGATGAAGACAAGTTAAAAATAACATTATGCCTTATATGTTTTCTAAGATGTATGTAGGCTGTGACAGATTTTAGTGGAGTTTTATGTCAAAACCCATTTAAATCTAAACTGAAGTGAAAGTTTCAGTTAGCAGCAGTAGGATGCCAAGCTGATGTTACAGCATCAGGTAAGAAGGGGTCAAAAAAGTCACCAGGTCATGATTCTCACACCCTGACCATAGTCTTTACAATTTACTTTATAAAATCTGTTTTCTAACCTACGAAGAATATTTAGAGTTTTAGGATCACATTTAATGTTTGGCAAGCAATCTGGTTACTTTGGGTATAATGCTGCTTACAAGCAAGTCTTTTCACATGTACCCGACAGGCGCATAGTTTAGATATTAACTTGCAGTATCATTAGGGGTTAAAAACATGACCAGGCAGCCCATTTGGACCACTTAATCCATGTCCCTTCGTTTGATGACGATAAAGGCCGGTAAATTTTCGCCAACACCTGGTCTGCATGGGTTCAAAAGACTCTAGGGTCTATGCAGCCATAGTCCATTATTGTCACAAAGAGAGACTGTTTTGAAGTTGAGCTTGATTTCAGGAAAAGGTGGAAGAGAAATGCAGCATTAACAAATGGATATGAACTTGACGTTCCTTTGTTACTTTCAGGGCCATCCCATTGGCTATTTTCCAAGCTGAGCCAGGTGTGAAGAGACACCACCTGAGAAAGTGGCTGAAGGCACCGGGGTTGACGGATTTTGACATCCGCGGAGTGAGCAAGCTTTTATGCAATTTTAAGTGCCTAATGCATCTAAAGCCAGTTTCTGTGCCATATCTTGACCTTATAAAGCAACGTTCGACGCCTAGCTTTACGCCAACCCATTAAATGCAACTTGGCGAAAATCAAAAAAAAACATGACGCTTGTGTGCTAGTGTTGCAGTGTGTACGCCCGAATATGACACATCGCCATGTCAAACGAGCCAGTGGTACCCTTTCTTCCTCTTATTCTAAAGTGTCGACTCTCTGGTCACTTAAAAAAATGTTTACCCGAGTTCATAATTTATTCAGATATATTTCCGAGGCTTAGTTTTGCTTGCTTACCTTGACTCAGTGTAACTGAATTCCTCTTACTAACGGAGAAATTCAGAAACACTTGAGGCGCATGTTTTATTGTCCAACCTTGCCTGATTTTTGTGTAACAATTTCAACTTCCGTTTGTTTACTTCCTGTTGTAATTTAAGCGCGTTTGATGAGTCCTGACTGACGAGGGTAGCAAATGCTCTGACTTCACGACATAAACAGAACAATTGTGAACCAATAGGTATTGAATCCAGGAAAAATGCTATTTATTTAAATTTTGGAAGTCACCTCAAATTTTGATGCGACATTCCATTGAATTATTGTCTGACTTTGCTGTGGCCACTTTGTGGTCAAACACAATATGAAGTTGCATTGGTGAGCAGCAGATTGCCAAATGAAGCTCTGTAAAATGTACTTAATCTTGGCAACCAGGGTGTATTGTTGAAAACACAGTAAGGTCGATACTGATGTCAGTTTGCTTGATGGCATTGGAATTTGATTTAGAGATAACATCTGTTGTAATATCATATTGTGACATCACTGTAAGGTTGCACGTAGAATGGAATTGTGCCATTTAATTAGCTAACAGTGTTGTCCGTAGGTTTTGCTGCCTTGTAACTGTTCTGAATAAAACAGTTCATGCTTTGCACCAGAAATTTTCTGCTTCTCATATATAGGTGTCATTGGGCGTAATTGCAAACATCCTGGTGAATCTGTTTAAAAATATACTGTTCCGCTTCATTCACAGATTCTGGACTGGGAGTACTACATTGAGAGACTTGGAAGTGCAATACAGAAGATCATCACAATACCAGCTGCCCTTCAGCAGGTAAGCTGACTTTTTTAGCACAAATTATGAGAATTTTTCAGCAAAGCAGTTTAATAGTTTGTATGCATAACCTACGTAACTATTACCTTGGGACACGCACGTTATGATGTTTCGTTAAATGACAGTTCTGAGAAATAGTTGAGTGACTCACTAAATACGACACAGCAGCATTTGTTGATATTTTGGTCAGTGTGTAACTCGCAGCTGATATTTGTTGCTTGCTGAATGATTTCAGATTTTTTTATATCTTTGCTTGAATTTTTTTTTCTAAGGTGTGCTTGTCACAACTTTAGAAGCATAAACCATGACAGAAGACCTTCTGCTCATCTGCCCTGTTTTCAGACTCACTCCATGCTGATTGGTTAATTATTCCTGTCCTGTCTGATAGGTATCCAATCCAGTGCCCAGAATCGCCCACCCGGATTGGTTGCATAAAAAGATGCTGGAGAAAAATGACACATTCAAACAGAAGCGAATCAACGAACTGTTTTCACGCGTCACCAGAGAAAAACACTTGGAAAAGGTAGAATTGTATTTACTATTCAGTTTTAAAATTTCGGTGCTCAGTGCATGAGATTTGCATCGAATAGGCTGTCATAAAAATGCATAAAATCTGTGAAATTTGCAATGAGGGAGTGATTGAAAATGAGGTTCAATTTATTTGTCAGTTCCCAGTTCTTGAGAACCTCAACGTAAATTTCTTGTCTCAGTTGTACCAAACAATGGAATTGAGAGACAAAACGATGCCGTATTGACTAATAAAGATTATTATAATTATGATTAATTTTTCGTTTTAGATGGCTTTAGAATTCTTAATTTTACTGCCAGATTCTCAATTTTTAAACATTTTGATAGAAAAGTGTCTAAATTGTCTTGTGGTGCAACATTTTTCTTGACAGTAACATTATCTGTTTGTGGGTACATTCCAATAAAAAAGGCGGATAATCTATCCTTAGAAGTGTTTTTTAATGTTCATTTATTACGCAGTTGTGTGGAGCAGTAAATTATGTTCATATACTTGATCACTTTATTGAACAAGGATGGTCTAGCTTTATCTTCACCTATATTCGATTGCTGAGCTGATCATCGCTTGGCCACATAGTTTTACCACCATGTTCTTTCTGTGCAGTTGGAGTCCGATGATTTATTTGGGCCAACTAATCCGGATCGTCCCGACGTCATAGATATTGAGGATGTGGGACGAGGCAAGAATAAGAAAGTGGGCGTGGCCGTTGTCGTCTCAAATAAGAGGAAGCGTGATGCGGTGCAGTACGATGAGAAAGAACTGACTCAATCGTGGAGAGATACGCTAGGACCTCCTCCTAAAACTGGCAAAACTAGGGTGAGGATGTAATGAAACTCATTTCATGTCGTGGTGAGGAATCTGAAAATTCAAGACGATAATAAAAGACCAATTGCAGGTTTCGAAAATTTTTTTATTCATTTAATATTGAAAACACAAAAGCTATGTTCAATAGAGAAAGGTCACGTATACACCACACTCGTTCGTGTGCGTATTTCGGGACCTGCCAACAAAATTTGAACTTGTGTGTACGCAAGAAAATAAAAGAGCCAGAGAGGACCATCTGTTGTTAAAATTTTCATACAATTTTTGAAGTATCGAATGCTTTTTCATTTCAATATACTCAAGCACCTCCGTCTTGAACATTTCGACCAAGGGAGAAGCATTTCTGACTCAGTACATGTGATATTTTCCTAGACAGACGGGTAAATTAATTGCGTCTGAGTTTTGTAATTTGCCAAACGAAAACATCTGTAGAGGAGAGATTAAGTAAACATTGTGATTTAGCAAATAACTAATGACTAATGACTAATTGCAGACCAGGATTATGGGTTGAAAAGGGTGACGAAGTCGCCATCTTGTTGCATGACCTCATGTAAGGTGTATGGAAAACCAGCCTTAAGCCTCTCAAATTTGAAAGACATGCCCTCTGTACAGTAGCAGATTTGTACCATGAGGCCAAGAGAAGAGGTATAGAAATACACCTAGCTTTGTGTCTGGCCAAAGTTTGTTTTGTCTTTCTGTGTGGCAAAACATAAACATTGTCAGTCCCATCTCTGTAGGAGGAAGTCCTGGAGTGGGTCAAATTCCACAAGAAAAAGTGGGACCTGCAGTTGAGACAGAGGCAGCAGCGTAAGAGGCGTAGGTTGAATGAGGGGTTTGAGGCAGCGGGACGGGTCATACGGAGCGGACCGTCCACAGGGCTTGGGGCCTTCCTGAGGAAGACGGTGAGAAGTCTGTTGGATCTACCCTGGCAGGTCATTCAGGTAAGTGGGAAAGGGTGAGTTTGGGGGTATGATAAGGTTGGTTACGGTTGGGGTATAGTGTTAGTTGAGGGGGGTAGGGAGTAAGAGAAATGTGATAAGGGGAGTTGAGTTTGGGATTGGTTGAGGAGGATGGGGTGAGGAGAGGATGGGGGATGGGGTGAGGTGGTGGGGATGTGAGGGGAGGTGCAAGATTGGGCGAGGTGAGGGGAGGTAGGATACCTGGAGATGAATATGAGATTCAAGGCAAGGCCATGTTTGTCTAGTGTTGGGCACGGAGAAGAATGGTTTGTGAGTGAATGGAGTTAGTGAGTAAATGGTTTGGTGATGGGGAGGACATCGAGAGCTAGGATTGGTTGATTGCGTGAGTGAAGGGAAAGGGAGTTGAGTGAGGCACTGATGTGAGTTGGTCTGAAAATATTTTGCAAGTGATCTTCCAATCAACCAACGGGTCATTTTAATGAAGAGTTCTTCAATAGGTGTGTTGTAACTGTAGTCTGTCTGATTTTAAGTTACTTCAAGCATGTTCAATTGATGCACTATTTCCCCATTGCTATATATACACACGCACACACACACACACACACATACTAGAGCACTGTCAAAGGTTGGTGAAAGTGGTTTCTTATTGGTTACATGAACAAAGAAACTTTCGGACATTCGGATTGGTTGGAAGTTGAGAAATTCCTTTGCAATTTGTGTCTGCATCAGCTAATAAAAAAGCAATGTATTTTTGCGGCTCAATCCCAAACCATTTGCTCACAAAAATGCCTAGACTTAGTCATGGGCACCGATGCCCACACACACGCACAGAATTGTCCAAGCAACATCCTTTAATAGCGCTGTTCTTCAATAGATGGCAGTGTGACTGAGGGTAGGTGGGGAAAGTACGATACATAACTGTTTCCTTCCAGATTGCCAAGACCAGTCATCCGGGCACGTTCAGACTCTGGGCTCTGATTGGCTCTGACCTGCACAGTGTGAGGTTCACTGTGCCTCGCATATTTTATGTTAATCAGAAGACTCCAAAGGAAGGAGAGGGACAGTGTACGTGCATTTTGTTTCCTGTTGGATGAATTCTTTAGCTACCTCTGTCGTTTAAACCTTTTCTCGTGTGTAGGATTTTCTTACTAATGTTATCGACAGAAGAATAACTATTTGGCAACACTGCTTGTGGAAGTCTTGGCGTAGTTATGCCTCGAGGGATGGGTGTTTATAATATCGAAACCGGGTGTGCGAGAGGACAAAGCTTAATACTTTTTCTTGAAAGAAGTTGACACGTTGACTTAGTCTTCTAAAATGGCTCTTGCTGGAACCAACAGATTGTTTGGGTCAACTTTTATTCTTTGATTATTTACGTCTGTTTATTACATTGTTATCGTTAACAGTACATGTTGTTTTAACTTCAGTGTGGACCAAGGTGAACCGAACCCTGACCCGGTCACACACTGTGTACAACCTGTATAAATACTCTGTACCTGAGGATATCTACCAAGAGCATGCCAAGTAAGAACATTCACTATTGCTGAAATAACAAAGTTTGAATGGCTGTTGAACGACTGTTGTTTAAGCAAAGAGCAAGTACTGTTAGTTCAAGGTTCTTCTAATTGCAAAGTCCAAAAATGGTGCAAATTGCGCTCTGTTAATTCACAGGAACAAAATGGTTACCTACTCATTATTTTCACTTGCTAAGGATGTCATTATCACTTTACAGTAAAAGGCTAAATGTAGGAGCCACTGTGCAACATTATTTCAATCATTTGTTTTGTAAAACGGACAAAATTTAAGCTTTCTAAACATGGCTATATTACAAGAAAACGACTTAATCAGCTTTACCAAACTTGTTCAAATTGGGTTGTATGAGCACTGGATTTTTCAATGTATTGTTACTATATGGTGTTATTAAGCACATTTGATCATTATGGCGTGCTTTAGATTAATTTAAAATATATCAGTGGACTTGTTTAAACTCAAAATCTAAAGAACTTGAATGTATTATGTGTTCATCTGCATGAACACAAGTATACTCAATAACAAATTCAAAACAAGGCACTGATCTTTTGAGTCCTAGAACCAGAAATGCCACCTCGGTGTTGGAGTGTAAAGATTGTATCTTGAGCGCAGTCATCCAAGCATAACTCTTTGTATTTCAGTGAAATAAACGCAGACCTGTCCTCGCCAGATATTGAGGGTGTCTACGAAACTCAAGTTCCGCTACTGTTTAGAGCGTTAGTGGAAGTCGGTTGCATATGCACCGTCAGCCGGGATTATTGTAAACTATTGGGTGGTCGAGAACCTGATACCTTTGATTTAGAGCACTTGGACTTCCGCACACTGGCCCAGTACAGCTACCTGGAACCTGGATCGATTAAACACATTTTCTTCTATCACCATGCTGTGTAAGTTGTTGAATATTCTACTACAGTTGTAACAATTACTGAGGCAGCACATATATTCTCTTCTTGAGGTTACTAACAAAAATGATATGGAAAGTGATATGGAAAGAAACTTTAAACCATCATGATTCAAAGATGTCCGTCTCATGATCAACTGCAATACTTCTGTGCTTGGGGGATCTGATCTTTGTTCTTTATTAAGGTAGCGACCGATGTGGGAGGTACGTTGTCAAGATTTTTCTTGGACGACCAAGTTTGGAAACATATCCATCATTGAAGTTTATTAATTATCGTTAATTGAACACGTGTCGTGACAGTTTGAAGTCTAAAAACTTTTCAGTCCTGACCAGGGCTTGTCGTGTCTAATAATGCTTAGCCTTGTGGTGATCAAGAAATTCAATCATACATTTTGTGAGTGTATAATTGATGTGAATGTTTAGAACCAGTGTAGACCTATAGTTTGTAAGAACTCATCAAATGTCTCCATATTATGTAAAATAACAGTGAGCTGAAATTGCATTTTCAGTGTTTGGCCTTGAATGGGAATTTGATTAGAGTAAATGTGTTTGTTTTCAGGGGGAATCGGATGATGTACGGTCTGTTCTTCCCGATGTCCCAGAAATCTTTTGTCTTTGTCGTGGACACAGTGCGTAGTAATCAGATGCCCAACATGACAGCCCTTTTTAATGCAGAGAGGAATGCCAGGTGAGTCCACCTACATGAAGTGAGATTGTGCCCTCTTTTGGAGACCGGGGTAAAAATATGCAAGGTAAAACAAATTTGAAACTGTTTCACTTTGTAGAAGTTGGAGCTCCACTTCGTAGAGGGTGGAGCACCACTGTGTAGAGGGTGGAGCACCACTATGTAGAGGGCGAAGCACCACTATGTAGAGGGCGGAGCACTACGATGTAGAGGGCGGAGCTCCACCTGTAGAGGGCGGGGCTCCACCTGTAGAGGGCGGAGCTCTACTCTGTAGAAGGTGGACATCTACTCTGTGGAGGGTGGAGTGCCATTCTGTACAGGGTGGATTTCCACAAGGTAGGGGGTGGAGTTTCACTCTGTAGAAGGTGGAGCTCAACTCTCGAGAGCTGAGATCCATTCTGTTCAGGGTGGAGCTCCACTTTGTAGAGCTTGACTCTCTCAGGGGTGGAGATCCGTCCTGTACGAGGTGGAGCTCCACTATGTATGTTTAACATGTGTTAGCTCACCTTTTCTGAACTTAACTATACTTTTTGACGAACACAAAATTTAAACAAATCGACACTCACCATTAATTATGTGATATTCATTGTAGTTGCGACTCAGGATATGCATATGCAGTTTTGCATTTAATAAGTTAGAAAAATCTTTTGTTGGTTTAGTTTCACGCCTGCTCTGTTTGACTTTGCACACCAATGTCTTCTTTTGAGAAATGCCTGTATTCTCACAAAATGCATCCACTTGATGTTGTATTCTCATTTCCGGTTAAAGCAAGTGTCATAGAACCTGCTTAATCTAGTTTTGTATCAAGCCATCGCTCAACTCGATGTCGGCCTCTCTTTCAAACGCACAGGTTGTCAAAGTGTGAAGAGGAACTTCTGCCGCCGCCGGATCACACGTTCGAAATCAAAGTAGAAACGGACACGAAACAAGTGTACCGGCAAATACAGCGCCACCTGACAGCATACAAAGATGAGAGACGTGGTCCTACATTCATTGCAGTACAGTCATCAGAAGGTATCTTGCTGGTGTACCTAAATTAGATTGAATTGTTGGTGAAAACATTGAGATGACTGTTATTGTTTTTGTCATTTTTCCGACCCTCTGAGGACCAGAATAATTTAGAATTTTGTAGGCAGTGTAGCATAATGCAATTTTGTGATGAGAGAAATTCCCGTGTAGCCATTACACTCGAGATGTTCTAAATTCCCACTGCACATCAGAATGTCAAATGTTTGTTCAATGCATCTGACAAATTATCTAAAAGTAGTTCCACTAAGAGCCGAGCTGTATTTATAGCATTTATTAATTGCTCCTACAGTATGATCTGATACCTATTGAAATCGGGTATAATAGACAAGTGTGCTAGTTGTAGTACCTGCAATCTCTGACATGGCATCATGACCATTTTGTGTTTAGGATAAGAGCAGATTTAGAAAATGATGTTTCAAAGTTTGAGTTATTTATTTAGGCTGTAGAATCACTTCAGTTGCCCACATTTAGTTTCAAGACATTTTGAAAATGGAAATTTGAAGTTCAATCGACAATTACTTGAATTTTAAATAGTAGAGTAGTCTCATTGCCAGCCTCTGGCTTCCTTTAAAAATTTATTTTGTGGCGTCCTGTGAAAACATTATTTAGCATTGCTAACGGGATGCTGGTGTAAGAATTTATCCAGCCATCCAAGGTCTTGTGAAAAGAAACATTGACTGTGTTGTCTTTCAACTGCACTGTTTAAGATTGGTGATTTGTGGCTGTTCACAGACTTTGACCATCTGACCACCGCAATGCCAGGCTTGACAGAATTCCCTATGGTGCCAATTCACGTCACAGATAGGTAAGCCAGAGTTATTGTATTTTTATTTCAAAGGCAATATGGGCATATTGATCTGATGATCTGTGTTTTTAAACGTGTCCTACGTTTTTCTCTGTGTGTGTGTGTGTGTGTGTGTGTGCGTGTGTGTGTGTGTTTAAATTCACTAAAAGTTGAGTTCAATGTCATTCAACTGTTGCAGTCCTTCTATTGGAGCGCCTAATTTTAAAATGTGAGGTATTGATGCAATCTGTTTATTTTTGAAAAAAAAAAGTTGTCTTGTTGATAGTGCTATGTTGCATCATTTGGAAACATAACTTTAGACTGAATTAGTTTGAATGGGTTAAAATTTGTTTGGTGGAGATTTGAACTAAAGTTTAAACCAATTGGTGCTTGGTTTCAGTACACAAACAAATGTAAACTGTTGAAAGATTCCCCCTAAGTTTTTAAGCCGATGCCATCAGAACATCTGCAATAGTCTTTAACAACAGTGTTAGGATGGTGTTGTACCGCTCAGTGTTCTGATAATTTATTTCAAAACAGTTGTGTTTGTAAAGATCACTACTGAAATTTTTGATTTGCATTAATATTTTTGTTATTTCTGTGAAGGAATAAGTTGCTTATTTTTGAGTTTAGTGTCACTGGACAAATACAATGGCTCCCTCACTATCACTGGACAAATACATTGGCTCTCTCACTATCACTGGACAAATACAATGACTCTCTCACTATCACTGGACAAATACAATGGCTCTCTCACTATCACTGGAAAAATAAAATGACTCACAATCACTGGACAAATACAATGACTCTCTCACTATCACTGGACAAATACAATGGCTCTCTCACTATCACTGGACAAATACAATGACTCTCACTATCACTGGACCAATACAATGACTCTCTCACTATCACTGGACCAATACAATGACTTTCTCACCACCACTGGACAAATACAATGACTCTCACTATCACTGGACAAATACAATGACTCTCTCTATCACTGGACCAATACAATGACTCTCTCACTATCACTGGACAAATACAATGACTCTCACTATCACTGGACCAATACAATGACTCCTTCACTATCACTGGACAAATACAATGACTCACTATCACTGGACAAATACAATGACTCTCTCGCTATCACTGGACCAATACAATGACTCCTTCACTATCACTGGACCAATACAATGACTTTCACTATAATTGGACAAATACAATGACTCTCTCACCATCACTAAGTTTGTTAAAGGAGTAGCTCAGTGAGTTTGCACAATGCGGGGAAAACTCATTTTCGGCCAAATTTGTCGCTTCATAGTTGTTGCGTCCATTGTTAATAAAGGTCACGGGTGGACTGCAATTTGAGCTTAACGCACTTCTCCGTGGTTACTGCGATTTATGTCTACAGTGAAAACAAAATCAAAAATGTTGGCTTTCCCATCTTTAATTAATAAGCAATACATTGTAACAATTGGTATTTGTTTTTCAGTGACAGCCTATACAGCGTTCTAGACTGGCAGCGACAAGGTGCTAGACGTATGCTACAGCACTACATGAATGTAGACATTATACTTCAGGTAAGCTTCCAAGCATAGGAGTGAATCTCTTCCTATGATTAGAAATTTCTTGGTCTTCTGTTCAGTGACCTTTTCGTGACCCCACCTGTCAATCACAGCACTGTGTGGCAGGCAATACAGACGTGATGAACGCTGCCTACCCGTAACTGAGCCTTGATTATTTAGTTTCAATGTTTCCGTTAAGAGTTCTTTTATCATCGTTTTTAAAGAAATAAATGTTCTTGGAGACGATTGTGCGTGTTCTGTTACAAAAGAGGCACAAAAGAGGCGAGGCTCCTCCTTCAGAACTGACCCTCGGTTGAAATTACAATGCGGTGCTTTATTTGGAATATTGTGGGGACTAAAGACGGTCAACTGTTTCTGAACTGCACTGACTTTGAAAACCCTTAGTTTCCATTTTGGCCAAATCTTCAGTTTCTTTTGGTGTATTTTTGTTCTTTTGGTGTGTTTCATTGCAAGTTTCTTGTTTGTGAACAAGCTTCTCCAAATTTTGGTTAACACTCATGGCAGATATGTAGCATGCTGTAGCGTTTTCAAAAGTTAATATTGTCCCGGGCAATGATATCATCTAGTTACTGTCATTACTTCTGTCTTATCTGTTTACCCTGTTTGCCCAGGCATTGGGATACAATGGACCCTCATTCCAAAATGTTTGGGATCCTACTTAATTTCTTAGGAAATGGGGAAACAGTCCAGAAATCCTTCCACTAGTACTGAATGTGAACCTGGTGGTAGTATGGAAAATGTGGGACAGTAATCAAAGAATGGTGGCTTTTATTTGTTTAGTTTTTCTTATAACTTTATGATGCCAAAGCTGCATCCAAAGTGACACTCTACGTGACTGTGTTCATGAAATTTACTGGTTGCTGTGTCAAATGACACGAAACGGCCTCAGTTGAAACAGTTACCTATAGACAAAAGCATGGAATTGCTCACATTCGCAGTTTATTCAATTTCTTACCGACAGACAATGACTGAGCAGTGCCGGTACTTTCACATTCCCGTTGGCAACATGCCAAAAGATCCGACCTTGTTCGGTTGTGACCTATTCTTCGCACGCCATCTCCAGAAGCACAACCACGTCCTCTGGTGTTCGTTTACTGAACGTCCTGACCTTGGCGGCAAAGAAGCAGACGACAATAGGTGAGTCATTTGACATTTATGTAGGTCAATTGTTGTGTGGTGATTGGGCGTTGGGCAAGAAACATTTAGCTGCTGCAATGGAAAAAACGAAAAGTGCATGAGTTTTCGAAAGAGCTGATAGCAGTTCAATTACCAATAAGCGGTGGCCATGCCGTGCTTCTAATACAGCTTGATCGCTTGACAATACCTCGCGATATCTTTTACTGCACTTGCATACTCTTAAGACTGTTGAATTATCAATGTAAGCAAGCATACCTGTCTCCTGTTTCTTCTAACATGAATGGCACCGTTTTTCAAGAAATATGGGTGCAATTTCTTGGAGTTGTCCTTCCAAGTTCTGAAACTTTGCATGAAGTAACTGCGTCACCACACTGGTTACTGCATTGATTTTGGAAATTGATATTATGAAGTGCCTTCGGCTCTTTACTTTGAAGCGCAGATACTTTCTTAAATTGGGAGCAATTTCAAAATGTTGCTTTAGACGGTGTTTGACCAAATCGTGCATTTCAATATTCAATATGCAGTTCTTAGAAATGTGTAGCGGAAGATGAAACATGGAACAGTTTACGTATGTTTGAACTTGTGACAGGTTGATGACGGAGTTTGAAGAAAGTACCAGTGTCGAGATGAACAACCCTGGTTGTTACCCCACCATGTGTGTTGAGCTGGATCTGGCTTCACTCGCTGTCAACACGGTACTTGAGGTAGGTACTATTCCTAGTGGATCTGATAATGGCTTTCATGATTGAGACAAACACGGCAGAGACCCCTGTTAGGCGTTGTGCTGGATTTATCTCACTGCCAACACTGTACCAGGTGTAGGTATTATTCCAAGTGAGTGGAGCTGTTTGCTCTCACGATTGTCTAGCTGGATCTAGCCGTGCTCACGGTCACCACGGTACTAGAGGTAGGCATACAGTTGGCTACAAATCTACTTGTAGGGCCCTCGATGTCTTGATGTTGAGAACAAATATCGGCCGCAATCCCCTATGCAAAATGTTTGAAAACTTCACATAATTCCCCACATCGAGCCCAAAAATTCCCCTCCAATGATTAAAAAGTCCCCCTCAAGCTCAGAATCACTTTGCTGATAAGAGGTAGTGACCATGGAATTTCCTTCGACCTAAAAATCAAAATCCCCTCAGAAGGCACGAGGACCCTGATTTGAATGAACATTCAGAGCATGACAACTGTGGTACATGGAGTGATTGCGTTCTGGCAATGAAGGTTTCGCAGCAAATGAAAATTGATTGACATCCTATTTTCCAGTAGGTCTACGCATGTTCGTGTTAGAGTGTATGGAATCCATACCTCTGGTTTCGTCTCAAGGGGGTGGCACCTCCCGTGGGAACGTTCAAGAGGGTGTGGTGCCGATAGTGTAGTCTATATTGTCATTTTAGATAATTAGTTGATTGGGTATCGCTTCGTTCTTCACATGCGTTGCAACCATTTTCTTTGGTGTCTGTGCAACTTAAGTTTCATTTCAGGAAACGAATATAGATTTTGTTGAGATGCAATTTGGGCGTTTTTTTTCAAATATCTGTAATGGCTTGAGCACAGTTTGCCGTCAAAAGTAGTGGATAAGTTATTTCATTCTGGTCTGCAATCTAATTTGTGTGCACAGCGACCAAACTTATGCTGATAGAATTTTTGCATTCAGTTAAATAGTTTTCTCCAATTTCATTTACCAAGCAACCAACCAATTTGCAAAATTGGATTGCAAGATAATTACATAAAGTCGTTTGTTTTCATTTTCAGTCGTCTCATGTGAATGACTACGAAGGAGCGAGTGCAGTCAACTTCGACCAAATTCAGCCAATATCATTGGAGGAGATGCTTGACGGACAGGGTGCTGCCACGGGATTGGCCAGTTATGATGAGACGGCCTTGTGCTCTATAACCTTTCGGTATGACATGACTTTTAAATCCTATTATCATTTTCACGAAAAAAAATATTCTAAAATTAGTAACACATAGTCATCACATCACCATTATTGTCACTTTTTGTCCGAAATGCTCTATACTCCATGGATGTAAAGTCTTTGATCCCACACATCTTGAAGGGTTAGTAACCTAAGGGCAAGAAACTTTAATGTTTCACAATAATGAAAGTTCATTTTGAAAAAAAACTTAATCATCTTTGATGTTTGTCAAATTTTAACTTTTTGCTGCAATTTCATCGACACCTCCAACTTTAGCAATGAATGGATCAGCTCCTTTGTGAAAGGAATTTCGGGTCTGGTATGGGACTCTGGTCGCAGTAATGCTGTGGTCATGCAATCGTGGCTCGAAAATAACTGCTATTTTAATACTAAGATAGAGCATAGTACTGACACTTAACTTTCTTTTTGTGTAGAATGCGAGTTCAGTGACTCTTAATACAGTTCAAACGTATGTCAAAGTTGAGACTACTTAATTCCTTTTTTTGTCATTGGTTGTTTCCAGCATATTGAAACAGATGGTGACGGGTTGGGTGCGTGATGTTACGCAGTTTCAGAACGTCTTCGCCGACTGGCAAATCATACATTTCTACAGGTAGGAAATCAGACATGCTTTTTTCTGTCTGGAACTATAACTTGCATGCCATTTCTTTGCAACTGTTGTTTTCAAGAAATGCTGGAATCTAAGAAAAATATCGAACAAGTGAGAAATTGAGCTTTTTTCAAGAATTTCAGTTTAGCTTTTGTGCTGGAGACTATTTATCGTTTCATGTATGAGAATGATTGCCTGTAAACATTTATGGCTGCATTCGGCTAGTGCATAAACGGTGCCACGTGATTAACTGAGGTCACTTCTCCATTTGGATGCTATCCCACCCAGACTTTCATGCCTTTCCTGTGTTATTCATCCTACCATGCAAAATTGTTTTGTCCCTACACTAATCTTAACTGCTCGGGAAATGTCGATAGTTGGTCTGGGTCCTCACCGCCAAACTGGAAAATTAAGGAAGTGCATTCACAAGTAATTTTTTAAATTATGCAAAGTGGTTGGTCAGTTTTTGAGTTCCTACAATATGATTGGTCAATTTTTGAGTCAAGTCTTGATTAAAAAATGTGCTTTGTGTGTCTGCTGTTAATGTCATCTGTAATTAACTTAAAGCAATAAACCACATTCTTTCCGGGGAAGGGAACATTTGATTTAAACCACTAGCCTGTATTAAATCGGTCTCAACTTGTTCCTTAATCAGATTGGAAAATATTTCTAGGTTTGCACTGAACTGTCCTTCGTTATTCATTGAGAATACGCTCATCACATAAAATTAAACGCCGTGACAAGCTAACGTGTTGAGCGTGGTTTCAACCAATAACCAACTGTAAGTTCTTTAAAAACCTTGAAGTCACCTCAAATTCGACTAAAAAGTAATTTGAGACCAATTAACTAATGATAAGTCTAAATCAACATGCGTTTTTTGTGATGGAAGGCAGGTTTATAGGTCCTTTGGCAATGGTGGGATTTAACGTACCCATATTTTTAGAACCAGTTTGATGCCAGTTATTCAGTGGTGAAAACTTGTTCTCAGAATGCTGGCACATTATGTCCGACCATTACTAGTCATTTAAATATTACCATAGCTTAATTATTATCGTTACCGTCCAACTGTCATAGTCAGCAATTCCCGTATTCTTGTGTAGGTAAAATGACTTTTGTTCTTTAACAGGTGGCTGAGATCACCTTCATGTCTACTCTACGACCCCGCGCTGCGACGCACGCTCCATAACATGATGCGAAAGGTCTTCATGCAGCTCGTCGCCGAGTTCCGCCGACTCGGCTCGACCGTCGTCTACGCCAACTTCAACCGCATCATCATCTGCACAAAGAAGAAGCGAGCTCTCGACGCCATCGCCTACGTGGAGTACATAACTAATAGTATCCACGGCAGGGAGTTGTTTCGCAGTGTTGACATATCCTACCAACAATGCTGGGAGTTCCTACTGTGGTTAGACCCCGTGAGTACGAGAGATCGTGTAGTAAAGCTCAGCTGGTACAAAAACAAGAACTCATCTTTTTTCCATAATTTTTTTATTGGATTATCTTTATAACATCCTAGCTGTTATTTTTAAAAATATTTTAATTCAAGAATTATTACTGAATTATGATTGTCTTATGCACGCATATTTAGGCCCACACGCGTCTGGCCGAAACACTTAAGCAAAAACTAATAAGCAAATTTTTTAAAATCACATGTGAGTGAAACTTGGATTTTCCTTCATAAAAATGTGGTAGTTAACATGTTTTCAATAAACAATAACTAAAAAGAAAAGTTCACTGAACAAACAAAACACAAAAATGCCCATTTATACTTGTGCAAGTACAAGTGATTTGCACTTGTGCCTATGAGTGAAATACAGGACCTTGCTCTTGTATGCGAAACACTTGAGCATCAAAGTTTTTAAAAAAGCGTATTGTTTTCTGTTTAGGCTCTTCGTTATGTTTTTATGGTAGCAATTGGCTTAAGTCACCACTCATTCAATAATTCGCTACTCTAGCCACATGTAAGAGATATGCTAAAATGGTAATTGAATTGACTCCCATCTCCCATTTATATTTTTGACTTGACGTTTCCATTTGTGATAATGCTGGTTATTGTGTAATTGTTACCTATTGAATGTTTGAAAATGTATTAGTTTTGAGAGATTCATACCCGAGTGAATGATATTTATTAAAATGGATTGATTACCATACATAGCACTTGATTGTCTGTTCAGTCCACCAATGAAAGTACATTGAGCGGAAGTAAAGAGAGGTTCTTGTTAGTAACCTTCCTAAGCAATGGCGGTATTGTTTAAAACCACCAATTGCATGTAGCACTTGGAGAAAGCTTAAAATTCCAACCGATGTGCCTTTCCAGTTGTCTACTCAATCAAAATTTGGTAGTTTTAAGCCTCGGTGTGCAAAGTATGCATTTTCAATTGCGCTCATACTTTTTTCATTTCAAGTCGAATCACGGAGGTGTGAAAGGAAAACTCCCACAATCCCTCAGTGGCACCACACCAGCCAATGAGGATGAAGATCAGAAGGCAAGCGAAAACGAGGCTGAGGGAGAAGATGCAGACGAAGATGACGAGGAAGAAGTGCTTAATAAGTCTGATGAAGATCAGGTGAGAATGTGCTTAGAAACATGCAGGAGTTTTTAAAGAGTTACACAAAATTTCTTGATTTCAGTGTTATTTTTCATCTTTGTTTCCTTCTGAGGTTGCCAAAACGTTGACGAAGCTCGACAAATTTCGACAAAATTATGAGAACCACAGACTGTGTTCCTACAATCTATGCTGGATCTGAAAAACAACACTACCCAAAATGTAATATGACATATTTTAGTTGATAATGAATGGATGAATGAACCACGATTTTTTTGTGTCCCACCCTTGTTAGTGCAGTTGATAGCGTTGATTGAGACACTTACAATCTAGTTATAGTTCTGCTGTTTCTTAGTGAATGGAAGGGTAGGCCAAGTATGACTTGAAAGAGACCTCGTGGGTTGATGGGGGGTTTTTCCTCATAACATTTATAGGTCATGTGAGCAAAAAGATTCTTCAGTTATTTCTCTCCAATATGATTACCAAAATTTGTATTTTTTCAATTTTTTTTCAATGGTTGTCTATAGTGACAGCAATTAAAAATTTTTGAAATAATGGTTTTGGACAGCTGTGCATTGCATATTTAATCAGTAAAATTTCCCGCATCTACTATACTGTGTGCTTAGCTAAGACTTCCTGTTTTTGTTCATGCCAGACCCCATTCATAGATTTCCTTGACTGGAAATAGATAAGTGAAAAGTTTCCAACGCTTGCATATTAACTTATCTGACAGCTGTATTTTGTGTTGCAGCCGGACATTGAGATGAACTGGAACTTGATGCAGTTCCTCCCGGAAGCTGCCGCATGCCAGACAAGTTTTAACGTGAGTATCCGTCTGCATTGCATTTGTACCTACAATACTTAGAACTTTCTCTCGTAAGAGATAGGAGTGGTTTGGCAGAACCCTCTATTGTGCTCGTAGATGGTTTAACCCACTCCAGCGTTGTCGGTTTAATATTTTTAATGGAAACTCGCTGTATATTTCGCAGTTCGTTGTCTTAGTTGTTGTGTCTCTTGGTTGTCTGCTTGATGTTCTTGGACAAAAAACATGCGGTGTATTAGAGAGAGTGTTCATTGCAATGGTAAATGGACAACACTTCTGTGTGTTTAAACCAACTGTGTTGGCAAGAGATTGTAAATGTTTGTCTTGAGAGTATATCAGACATTTTGATATGAACCACTCTGCTGTTAGATACATAGTTACATGAAGTTGATGACTCATCCCGAGTTATAGATTTCTTTTTTCGACCTTTGGTTTGCAGTTTTAATAATTCGTCTTGTGAAGTAGAAAAAATCTCATTTTAAAAATGTCTCAAGATTTTAAACATGGCTCACAGCTTTTCTAACATAGTACAAAATGCTCCAAACTTGATGCAGAACCATGTCTGAGTGCTTGCAGGGACAGCGCTGATGTGGTTGCTCTTGCTTTTGCTCACAAATGACTGGCGTTGATGTGTTGTAGATGATAGTGGCTGGCTACATCTTGGCCGTCTATAACCACACGGTGGAGGAGCAGAGGCGACTCACCCCCGGGAATACACCGATTAAGAGGCGGTCTAACATCTCACAGACTCAGGTAAGCGAGTGTTATGATATAACCGGGTGTTCTAGTAAAATTACGTGTACGTTTAAATGTGGACAGGAATTCACTTTTATTTTGAGCTGTGTCTCTCGACAATTTTATGATTGCACACTGTAAGATGGTATTAAACATTGTGCTTTCTGTCAAAAAATTTGATCTAAGACACTTGTCGTTACAAACTGGTCTTTTATTTTTCCCTACTTAGTTTAGTAGGAAGTATCTATGGAAGCACTGACAGTCCGTTATTTTTTCAAATCATACCATGACCTGAAATTTTATGAACTTTTTCTCAAGCAGTAACAATTTTACTGTCTGTTGTTTAAATCCCTGGAAATACCTCTGTTTTGACAAAGGAGCAATTTGAGACCAATTTCATAAAGGGACATTATCAGCGAGAAAAGTAATTTTTTCAGTGTGGAATAAAATCTCGAACTCTCGTGGTCACAGTCTGAAGGCTTTGCTGGTGTAGCTAAATAGCACTCGATAAGTGAAACACTATTTTAAGAACTTCAAGAAGTCTAGTCCATCCAAAAAGGAATCCAAAAAATGTGTTTTCAGGCTGTAAAACTGATAGTTTCTTTTAAATGCGAGTAGCGTAAATCGTAACTTGTTTTTTGACAGAAATCGTGGGTTTATTGCCACTTTCAAATCTAGTTAAACGTCCCGAGGAAATTGGATGTTTTCTTAATTGACTTCTCTGCATCTGTCTATCAATTTCTTTCCACTACACGTGCATGTTGAGAAACTTTAATATCAATGGTGTCCTTTCTGACTAAAATGTCAGGTTAAAATAGATAAAAACGTGATAGATGGTATAGATTCATTAAAAAGCAAACATTCGTACACATGCGCATTTTTCATCAGTTAAATCCACTAGAGTTTGCCCTAATTTATGCCACAGAGTGGTGACCTTTGACCTTGGTGTTGAGTATTTGACCCCGTGATGAAACCATCCTTGCGCACATAGCATCTGGCCATCGGTCAGATGTGCAGACAATCTAGGGACCCAGTTGTCTGGTCATGTGGGCTGGTCGACTGGTGCTGAGGGTCAAGACGGTATTTGTTCTTACTCTGTCACTAGGTGTCACTTATGTTAAGTTTATGCTCGTATTCGACCCCCTTATTTTTTAGCTTTTTCTGTAATGTAGTATGTTTGGAGTTAAGTCACCAGATGTAGTTGCGAAAGAAAGTGTAGAATATTTCATTTTTATTTTTATTTCATACTCATTTTAAGAGGATAGCCCGAGCAGTTAGTCCCTTATTCGTTCATATAGCCAACTGCAAACAGGTCATTAAGACGCAGAGTACAGATCAAGCAGTAAATAAAATTCAAATGAATAATTTTAATGAAAAAATAAATTAAATAGTATGGGTCTGCAGATTTTACAGTCAATGTCATAGTGGAGCCATTCGATCCGTGAACCACAGTTGATATGAACCTCAGTTTCTGAGCATGGATTGCTGTGATCAGTTGATCATAATCGTTTGAGCAATGCCGTTTTATGCGTGGTCATTGATACAAAGCAGTTGTCAGAAGGGGTTCTCCCACCTTTTAACAAATCAGACTGAGCAAATATTATGGTGTCAGTTTCTTCCGCTATCAATCAGTCGGGTTAATTACAGTATAAAGGCCGTAGGTGTATCCTTCTATAATTATTTTATACAACAGTTTATTTAGACGTGTATCTCTTGTACTGTTGATTTTACATTGCATGTTTAGATTAATGATACAATTTAATTTGAGCTGGTTTAGTGGTGTTGCCTGGAGTTGACCATTATCTGTTGTCTCTTCTAGCCCAAGTATGATTCAGCCATGACACCTGCTTCTGTTCAGTTCTCGCAAGATTTGGTCGATGGTGATCTTTCTCAGCAGATGTTTTCGTAAGTTTCTGCGCGGCTGTAATTTTGAATGTGTTTCTGGGCAATAGGAACTTACAGGGGTCCTGGATTTTGAGAATCAATTTGATGCCATTATTCAGTGGACAACTGGTTCTCAAAATTTGGGACCTCTGTATACGACTATTGATTTGTTTAGTGGGACGTCATTTTACCAGCTTGGACCCAGTCAAATTGAATTAAAATACCAAAATTAAAAGCAATGATAACGATAATTAGGCCAGATTTACGCAACGCTGTAAATTGCTGAACACCAAAAATTGTTACCTGGCTATGCATTACATTCCAACCGCTGTTAGGAAATTTTTTAAGATATTCTGCTTTTATATGAGGAGCTGTAAAAATCAGATTTCTATATTTTTTCTGAAAAACTCAAATGTTGCATGAAACAAAAACAAAATAATAATTTTGAAACCTGTAACAGCATTTTTCAGATTTCATCTTGAACATTTATATCAAATAAAATTTGGTGATATCGATGTTTTTGCTATAAACGTGCCTTTCTTTTTTGTTAAATTGTATCATGTGACCCAATTAATGGCAAATTGGTAAAAATAAAGTAAAAAATCAAATTCTTCAGACTTTCTACTTTCAGAGAATTAAAATCTACAGTGTTGGCTAACTACACCCATCTAGTCAATAAGGTCTACATAACTTTAAATCTCACTCAACTTGTATGTCTGAGTGCCGTAATAGTGATTTGCTTGTGTTTTTAGGATCACGCAGAAGATCCAGAAAAAGCTTTCGGGAAATCGCGGTGAAGGTGCCGAAGAGTTCCCCATTCTGCCCGGATCTCATCTTCAGCTTACCAATCCCGCACTAGAGTTCGTCAAAGCTGTCTGCAAGGTAAAATTGTTTAGATCAATGGACCTTGATGGATTTTTATCACTGTTCACTATAGATGATAGTGGCAAAACATGACTGCAACGCTTAGACCAAGACATGTCATATGTTGATTAGAAATCTTTGCTTATGGAGTGCAATCGGTGAATTCTGTCCAGTAATTCATGACTTCGATGTGACTGTTTATTAGCTCAACTTTACTGACCAATCACTTCAGTGGCTGCCATTTTTCTAGTTCACTCTTGTAAGGTCTCTGTCAAGGCTTGCAATTTTCTGCGGAAACGCGGATTTCCGCTTTTTTCGAATGTTCTGTCCGCGTATTTTATAATATTTCCGCGTAAAAAAAAAATCAGATTTGATATAAAATCTCCGCGGCAAATTTCTTTCTTACCGCAGCATTGCTGACGACTTTCACCTTGAAAAGCGGAAGTTGCTCTTTATGTTTCGGAGGAACGTATTGTCAGCATTGCCTGGGCATATGGGATAGCGTGGTGGATTCTTCAGTGGCGTCTCGTGCAGCCAAAAATGTGTGGAGGTGGGAGTGCGGAAGTGGACGAACGAGTTTAATAGACGCAGATGCACGCTTCTGGAGGTGGAACCCGTTTTTTTTTTTTAATCATGAATTTTGTCGGCAAAAGAAAAGGTCCACGTCACCTATTTCAAGGCTGGGTGCGTGCATGTTTTGAGCCGTAAAAATTTCTGCTTTTTTGTCATTGGTCATTCCAAGCCCTGCCCTGTTAAACTCGTAAAACAATTGCCTTTCAATTACGTCATGTTGCGAGATGTGGAACCTGGCTTTCATGAATGAGTGGCGTGACGTTTTAGATGATTCATTTTTTTCCTATGTTTCACCTCTTTTCAAGTTATTTCAATGTTTCCTTAAGTTAGTCAATTTAGCATTTTCTCAATAATTACTTTACTCATTTTACTACCACTAATTTAGTTAGTGTATGAAATCCGTCTGCATTTAATTAATGTAATACGTCTGTTTCCTTGACCTAGTTTGCTACGTCTGCTTATTTAATTGTAATTTACTGCATTGCTATAGGTGCTGGAGCTGGACCTGAACATAAGCAATCAGATGAACAGGCTACGCAGGAATCTACTGAAATTGATCGGTGTTGGTGAATTCTCTGACAACGCCATCTATAGGGATCCCTGTCTGTCCTACGTACTGCCGGAGGTTAGTCAAAGATGGAATCAATGGTTGATAGTTTATTTATGTAAAGTACAGTAATTCAATCAATTTGGTTGCTTTGACAAAACACAAAATAAAATATGTATAGCGCGTTATAGCTCAATTGCGTGTTCTTTTGCAAATTGAGAGAAGGTAGAGTGGGAACTGGGATGTGCTGATTAGAGTTTATCCACTGGACACTAACCACTAGGCCACATTGGCAATGATTGTAAAAGTGAAGTGAAAGTGATTGTCTCATGTTTACAGGTCATCTGTAAGAACTGTAACCACATCCGCGACCTTGACCTCTGTCGTGACCCTTACACCTTACAAGACAGTAGTGGAAAGTAAGTCAAGGGAAGTCCCTGCTTGATAATAACTCAAAATGGAATTTGATGTGAACTAGACCCCGTGATGAAACCATCCTTGCGCACATAGTATCTGACCATCGGTCAGATGTGCAGACAATCTAGGGACCCAGTTGTCTGGTCATGTGGACTGGACGGCTGGTGCTGAGGGTCACTCATTTCACAATGAATGTAAACATGCTGGTAATTAAAGGTGAAGGCAACCTTTTCTCATGTCTTTTTAGCAAAAATAAGATTCGCTGGTTATATCAGACATATTTTCCACTTAATTACAGTTTTTCGTAATTTAATTAATTATTCGTTCTCTACTCCAGAAGTTACGTTTTGGGAGGCAAGAATTTCGTGCCAATTTCTTTTCATATAGTCTGACTGTGAGAGTTGCTGAGTCAGTCATTGTTCTGTCTTGGTTGTGATAAGTTCGGTCGTCGTTTGCTTTTGTTTACCAGTCAGTCAACATGCCACACTGTTGCTGCTTACCGGGATGTGCTCATTATCGTCTCACGGACAGAGGAACTGTCCCACTTGCCCGCGACACACTCCCACTGGATTTTAACCTGAGCACACAAACTGCTTACACCCCGCCGTGTGACTCCCTCACCACACACCTGCCATCTTCTAAATAGCTCCAATACTTTAGACAAGTCCACAATAAGCTTTTCCAAGTTTGGCTCACGGATCTGTTCATTGAACGACGAACTGTCCTCTTCACTGGGCCTGTATTCACTCCCGCTACTCAACATCGCAGCAGGGCTGCTTACAGGCTTTGGGCCATAATGAGTACATCCCGGTACGCAGCAACAGTGTGGCATGTTGACTAACTCGTAAACAAAAGCAATCGACGACCGAACTTATCACAACCGAGGTAGATCAATGACTGACTCGACAGCTCTCATAGTCAGACTATATGAAAAGAAATTGGCGCGAAATTCTTGCCTCCCAAAACGTCATTTCCGGAGTGGAGAACGAATAATTAATTAAATTACGAAAAGCTGTAATGAAGTGGAAAATTTGTTTGGAATAACCAACGAACCTTATTTTTTCTAAAAATGACATGAAAAAAGGTTGTCTTCGCCTTTAGGAAAATGATACTCATGGACGAAAAAAATGAAGGCATGTTGTGTTCATTACAAATGGGTTGGGAAAAAAAAACTTTATTGGTTATTTAATGACCTGGGCCCGCCTCGAAATTATGTTTTTGAAATTTTATGTTCTCCTTTGTGTGAAGTCAAGATAAGTGTCGATTATTCTGTGCTGGGGTATGTTACAATGGTTTATGCATATCAGTTTCTAGTCCAAGTTTGCTCTTAACGACCTCGAGATCCGAGCTACAAACTCCAGTAAAAAGTCACGATTTAGAGTAAAACTTCGAATTCCCGGTTCACAATTGAACTTTTTGTCTTAGTGCTGGGGTCATCGAGTGCAAACTAGGATTACACAGTAATCCACGTAAGCCATTATGTACTCGAGGGTAGAAGTTTGATTCTGAGTAAAAAGCTTACACCCTGGACCCAGGTGATTAAATGTTAGTTGTTGTGTATAAGTTTAGCGTAACCAACGGTTTCATTTCCAGCACGTTTTGGTGTTGTATGCAGTGTAAGACAGAATACGATCACGATGACATAGAACAGTCACTGGTGGACGCCGTCAAGAGAAAGTCAATGGCACATGTGCTGCAGGATCTCAAGTGTGTCAAGTGTCAAGGGGTGGGTCTTAAATATTATAATGAGATGGGATGGGCTTTAATATGTTGATGAGACTGATACATCTTAATATTATGATTACATGGGATAGGTCTTGTTGTTATGGTGACTGGAGGCGAGTTTGATTGCTGAAGGCATATTGTTTTCAGTAATTATATTTTACAGATAATTTATGATTTTAGTAGTCTACAGTGCATTACTAACTGATGAAATTACTTGCAATTCACACAGTCACGACGACTGATAGTAAATGGGCTTCTGTTGCGACAGCAGGCAAATTTACTGTCGGAGCAACTGGTATTATGGGTCATTGCCGATTATGACAGGGAAATCGAATTTCATTCAATCATTTTTGGCATGCATTTCTACAGTAGTAACAATAAATAGCAATAACTTTATCGTATAAAGTGAAATATTATCACCACCCTCTTCCTGATAATTATGTTAATGTTACGATTTCGTTTAACAGATAAAGGAAGCCAACATGACACGTTACTGTACTTGTGGGGGCAGCTTCGCTAACACCTTGTCAGCAGACGACTTCGCGCACAAAATGAAGACCTTCAAAAACATTGCTAGGTTTGTTATGTGTTTCAATGCAAAACATGCAGTCAGTGCTTGGAATTATTACAAATAAGTTGAAATAAACCATCTTTTGTTTGTTGAAGTTCATAAGTTTTGTAAATGTTCAAGTGAATTTCTGAAATTCCACACAAGGAAAATTAGTGGAAATGTGTTAGAGCATCTCAATGAGAAAACAAAATACTAAATTGTTAAGTGTCATCGTCTGGCTGGAAACTCACTAGAGAAGGAAACTGTAATTAGAGGAAGAAACTTGAAATCTAAGCTCGAGGTGTGTCGATAGACTTTTTGGTAATTTCTGATGTCGAGACGTCTTATGCGATCTGGTTGTAGCGACTTCACTTCATGTATTTTATAGTCTGCTTCATTTAGAACAAGAACTGTAGTCTATTTTGAAAACAGTAAATTTTTCCAACTATATAGCCATTTTAAATAATAAACTTTCCCATTGTTCAGTTTATTTCTAAAATTTTCCTCATTCCATTTCAGTCATTATTCAATGTCCTACCTGCAAGAGACTGTGGAGTGGATCATTCACATGAACCCCAACATTCAGTGACCCCTGTTGTGGGAGGTTACCAAAGAGCAATGACACGTCACTCTGAGAAAAAATGGCCACTAGGGGTGCTGCAGTGTTACTAACATCTAGACATGAGAATGCATGGTGTGAGTGGTGGTAGAGTGAAACCAAGAACTAGGTCACTGTACAGAATCTGTATCAAAATCTTTTATGTAATTTATTATAGCGGAGACTTACGTAGTACCGAAAGTGGTGATTAGGCCGTTCACTGGATGAGACATGCAATTTGGAAGTTTTTTCGTCCAAAACTTCCAACGATGTCCACAAAAATATTACCGTGGTGAGAACAAATATGGCGTTTCCACAAACTGTGTTATCTATGTGGTTTTTGTGAGATTGGTAGTACGGTGTTTCGACTATTGATTTCTGTCAGGAAGCAAGAATATGAAGGTATTGCTTTGAACATAGTTTCGTAATCTTGGTGTAAATGAAAAAGTTGTGAAATTGTAAATACAGTCTCTTGTTAAGAAATCCTCGTTTTGAATTGAAAAAACGAAACAAATTGACAATAAATAATCTCACTTTATTCAAACATTAAGTAAGCATTTTAACAAATTTCAAATTCTTAACACTTGACACATAATGCTAAACGAAGACACAGTAACATTTACCTCGTTTTTCTCCTTCACCGCAACGTAGCTTGCAGCATTTACTAGCAAACTCATACTCCCACAATTTTTTGTTCACAAATAAAAATGAGGTAGTTTAACTAATAGTTTAAAATCTCTGTAATGATGTGGATTTAGACCCACAAACTGAATACTTGGAAACCTTCAATTATCACTAAATGCAGGCTGGTTAGAAAACAATACTTCCACAACAGACTATATTCGATACGTTCTGACCCAGGGTCACTTTAATTAAATCACTGTCCTGGCTCTCATTTCATAACCATGTCCAATCCATGTCCATGACCAATCGCCAGGATTCTGAGTGACGGCTTAACTGACCAATCAGAACGCAGCAGTTGTGACACCTTTGTTTCCAAGCCGCCATTTTACCCGACAACACGTTGCCGGGTAAAACTTGTTTGTTGACATTTCGAAAGGGGGCGGAGCTTGGGATAAGTCAATTGTGCAGTCATGAAGTTGATGCAATGGTTGTTTCCTTGTACAATTCACTAAACAATCGCAAGGACTGACAGAAACAGGACTTGCGTTTTCACAGAGAAATAGATGTCAGAAACGAGACGGAACCAAAATCGGTGATTTATATTTCTAGTAATAACCCTTAACCACAGCGCAAAATGGTCCGCAATGTATCGTAAAATCTCACAAAATTAGGACAATATGGCAGATGAGTGAAATAGTATTTTCACGCATAATATTAGCATATAATTAGCACCAGATGTATATGTATTGTCGGTTAAGTTCTATAGATGGGTACCATCAGACAATGTTTTCACAAGTTGTAAACATTCACAACAATGTTAGAGCCCTTTGGAAAACAAAAAAGAACAATTTTGACAACTTTCTGTCTGAAATTGTTGAGATTGGGCCACATCATGCAAGACTAACGGCAGACAATCCCATCACTGACTGATCACGTGACACCGACGGCACTTTTGTGGCAAAATGTTTTTTTCTTTAGATGAAGGCTGCCCCACTCGTATATTCATTCTTTTGTACCAGCTGCAGATAGTTTATACTGAAAAAAAGCTAATCTGCTGTCAGTGGTAGAATCGTGAAAAAGTAAGTTAAGATAGATGTACTCGCGACCAAAATGAAAATTATTTGTGAGATATTGTGGACTTTCTACTTGCTTCGAGAGAGGAGTACGAAAGTCCATATAGATAGCCCGATAACGATCCAGCCTGTGAACAGAGATGGTGGGCGATACCAACATCCTCGGATTTACAACCACCAATTAAAAGCAATCAGACGACAACGCCGCACAGAGAGTGATCAAGACGGTGGGTTGTCGGTCGAAATATCTCAAATGCGTTTCATCTTAGTCGTGAGTACAGTCTTAAATAACATGACTATAAGATATAGTCTAGTTCTTAAGTTATTTCTTACAAGGAAAGATAACAGCCAAAATACACATTTTTATGCTTTCCAAAATCTACCAACCACTGATTTATGACACGCAAAGAAGTTGTGGACATTCTATGCATCAAACAAATCTTGAACAAAAAACAGTCTGGTTATAAAATTCAAAAAGTATTAAATAGAATTTGAACTGCGAATCTAAGTCATTTCAAGCTTCCATAGTATTCAAACATTTCGTAAAATAACAGTCGGAGAAATCTGTCACAAAATACACAATGGCCTAGTTACTTCACAATTCTTTTTTTTTTAAACATTTTACTGTAAAAATATATCATTTATATATCATTTAGTTGAGTTCTTCAACTATCAGCCTCTGTAATACACTGTCAATAAATAACCAATCATTTACATCAGATACAAGAAATCTCAGGTTAAACAGGATATAAGTGTTTGTAAACTACACGTAATCTGCGTTTTATTTCAACGTAACTTCGCAGCCTACATACAGTTACACAGTTGAACGATACACACTTTGTACGTTCACACGGCACAGTATGTACGTTCACATGACACAACATTGCACTTGCTTATCCACTATAAATTCTGGAGAATTGCAGCATTTTCGGTGCCATTTTTACCAAATCTAACATTTACCTTTGAAATATTGTTAATGTCAATTACTGTTCTGGTCCTCATTAATTATGCCCATCCCAACAGCAAGATACAACAGTCGGTACCACCGACCAGTTCCTGCACACAAAATGACTGATTGAACTCAAGATGTAATCACAGTTTGCTCAGAGAAATAGACTGAAAAAAAGAAAAATAACACAGAGCAAACATGTCACTAATGTTGGGAGCATAGCACCAAAGGACCAATAATTCACATTTAAAGATAACTCTGGTTTGTCTCATGAAAGTGACTTAAGATGGAAATTTGGTTTTACGCTCCTACTTCGCAATTTCTGAAAAAGGTTTAGCCAAGTAATCATGTGCACATCACAGTTTATAAATAATTTATAGAAATTATCTCAGTAACTAGCACTACATAAAATGCGTGTATTCTCAGAGACTGCACTTTTGTTCAAGTAAGGTTTGAAATTTTTCTCAAATAGTTGTGGCGAGCGCAAGACCATACTTCTGACTTAAGTCTTGAGTCACGTTTCACCAAACAGACACCAGGTGATTTGTATTTTTAGCACATATAACACCTGAAACATTAACTATTAACAGATACTGTCACAGGACTAAAATCAGTCCAACAATACTGGAATACTGCAGTGACCTATATTGTGTGCGTATCTGCTGCAGCGTAAGAGTCGCTAACAACCCTTGACCTTGTACAAATACAACAAACACGGCACCCTAAATGCAACACATGTTTGTTGTGCAGTAGAATCTCTTTAAAGTTGAGCAGGTGCTCCAACAGATGGCGAGTATTTGAAACAGAAGAAAACACACTCATCTGTTCAGATGCATACCTAAGGTGTTCAACAAAACAGTAACCTAGTATTAATAATAGAGTTGGTGAACAAACCAGTTTACTATAACTACTTATGTCCAAAAACGTCGCCAGCTTTGATTTGTTGCCATTGGTCAGTTAACAGTCAATTTTACACAACGATATCTTAATAATGAGTATGTAGATATCAGACAGGTGTGGAAATATAGACTGCAAACATGTTTAGTCTGGTCAGCACGCCACCTGTTGGCCACATCACGTGACCCTATGGTTATAAGTCTGGAAAGATTTCTGCCCCAACGGGAACTCGAACCCGGGACCTTCAGCTAACCATGCAGACAGGCTAGTCTAATAAGCCGTCTTTCCAGACTTATATCCATTAAATCACGTGATAAGGCCAACAGGTGGCATGCTGAGCAGACTAAACATGTTAGCGACATGTTAATAACATTTCGGAATTCATAATCAGAACTTGAGATCGACTTCTGAAATACCGAAGTGTCATTTCTCGGTTTTAATGTACACATCTACCACAAGAGGACGTTTTAATGGACACCAGGTGAAATTAACACAACAGAAATGTTTGCCAATGCCATCCATGTTGAATCTCCACAGCGCAAGACATACACATCGTCGGCATCACGTGTCCCTGGGCTCTGAGCACGAGTCGCTATCTTCTTGAGACTGGCTCCCACCAGGTGTCACTGGTGGGCTCGTGCCGTTGACCCTTGCTGTCCGTAGGTCGGACAAGGAAGAACTGCCGATCAGACCAAAACTGGTCACTGACTCGTGGATCTGAAATGAAATTTAGAGCGAAATGCAGATTCTGTTGAGGTTGAATACGGTCATGCATGGATGGACAAAGTGAATGTAATTGGAAAACACACATGACCCTAAAACTTCCTGACGGTAGGCCTGTGACTACATGGCCAAACTGGGTAGTACTACAACATCTTGCGTTAATAAGTGAATATTAAGTGGCACGTGAGTCGCTTAGTAGCTTAGGAACGATTTTTGTCATGAAAATGATCAGCTACAAATCACCAACAGTAAGTACCATGACATGGTGCTAGGGAATAACTCTACATTACGCGGGTTGTTTGTGCCCACAACCTACGACAAATATAAAGGTTAATCACTAGCAGATTTATATTCACACTCATGACGGACAGGTGAAAATTCAAGCCAAAACCCAATTAACTTTGTGCACTGAAGTGCAAGTTTCAATAACCCCTTTCCCTGCCGAAACAATAGAGAGCCATCTGACTGGATTCCCAACACTCAACAGGCACACAGTTTTATGACATATTGAGGTGTCATAAGGGATTACATAGATATGGGAAGCAACAAGACTGAATTCAATAGGGGTCTGTAGTGTTCGCAATAGTAAACTCCAACCCTCCGAGATTCTTCATCAGATGGTCAATTTTTACCTGTACTGGGTTCCTCGTGAACAAATTTGTAAGTGTTAAAAGTTTTGACTAGATGTGTTATGAACAACTAAACATCAATTTCACTGCATTTGAGAAGATCAAAGCTTGGTCATCAGGGATAAATCCATTAAACTACTGTCAGTATCCATGACCAGCTGTACACAACACATCTAGTCAAATTTTCCAAACTTTTCTATTTTATTCGAGTTAAAGACTCTTAAGTGAAGTACACAAAAAATAATCTAAAAATACAACTGCACCTAATGCCTCGCATAGGATATGTTAAAACATCATCACTTTCTAGTTCCAACTAAACCTACATACAGTAAGGAGCATTCAAACGCCCCTTTAAACTTATGAAAAACATACGGCTGCCCGGAGGCTCGAAATTTGTATCGTGCAGTTTGTGGTTTTTATCAAAACTAAAGACCTGCTTAACGTAGCTTGAACAGTCTGCGGCACATTGCTGTAGAAGGTCAGCTTGACCTTTGAGAAGACGAATATTCCATGCGAAATTCTCAGCAGCCTAAAAAGAAACAAATTTGTTGTCTAACAATTATGGAAACAAACAGAACTGAACTTAAATTATGACAAAAAAGTCATGTCAGGAATTCGAACTTAGCAGTAGTATGCATGTTCGGAAAAAATAGTCTTGAAATCCCTCTGTACACTTCAGTTTGTCAGTAAAAGGTGAAAAGTGACCCTTTTCAGGTGAAAAAAAATTAATGGCAAACAAGAGAAATTTCATTTTCCCAACACTCGACAAAAGTAACTTTTAAGAAAAATTTACTACGTCCCAACTTTGGTATGCGTGGTCACGAAACAACACTTGTTGAAAATTTGAAAAACAGAAAAACGGTAATTTTAACGATTTCTTGCACCAAACTGAAGAACGTTTAAATCAAAAGCCTTCTCAGACATCCATTGCAATGCATCACAAAGCCTGCCTTCCGTTCAGTAACGCTGGGACCTCGTTAAAAAGCAAGACTTCGCGAGATTATGTGAGATATTGCCGTGCATTGTAAATAAGAACATGTGACTTTTACTAGGTTTTAGCTAGGTCCTAGCGTAGGTCCTAGCGTCTACTGAATGCACGCCAGCTTACCTTAGTAAGCTTCTTTCCTTTCAAGCCTGCCTGCAGGCACTTAGAACTGAAGTCATTGTGAGTGTCAAGACCCGCTTGGTGTATTCGCAACAACTAGAAAATAGAAGGGCAACTTTAAATTGTCTGCAGTCATGGCGCTAGCGTGCCTATGCACAAATTCAGGTCCTTACAATACATGGGTTTGGCTCAAGGGCACGCCCATGCTGACGATGTACTTTCGCCTCTCAGTTTATTTACGCATTAAAAATGGCCATTTATTTATCATCACCACCTGGTAAATACAAAGCCACGCAATAGATACCAATGAAAACTGTACGCTGACAGGCAAACAACTAACGACTGTCTCTAGGTTATGTTTAAGTTACGAGTGCTGCTTCGATGGTTAAAAATGTCCAGTAAGCCAAAATAAGAATGAAGCAGTTTACTAAGCTAAACATAACACCTATGAGCTCCATTCTCACCACAGCACAGACAATCAGATGTGTTGACTTATTTCACGGCACAATTTTTAGGAAAGACATCACAAGATCAAATCGAAACATCAGACACTCAACATTGAGTGAAATGGAATGTCCCACTTAAGAAAATACTCCGAGAATATGTCACCACCACTGCTCACACACGGCTCTTTCGCAATCTCTCGGAAGAAAACACAAGACTTTTTAGTGATTTTGAAAACCAATCAACTGTAGTTGACAGACAGGCCTCAGTCGAATATATTATGAAACGTGCGTTATAGGTGTAGATAATTGCAGTATTGTAAAGAACACGTGACTGAAATTCCAATCACGTGAAAATGATAACACACAAAAAATATTCAGCCAAAATGACCCGTTCAGACGGCCACACGAAATTAAGCGGAGGTGCCAGAGACATTTAAAGGTCCTAACAATATGCTCCACCAGTGCAAGTGGAACCCAGTCCCTTGACAATGAGCCAAATGTTCCACTGCTAGACTTTTTGGTGCCCCAGTATATTCTGCTGAGATTTAATCCACTACACATCAAGTCAGTTAAGTGACCTAGTCCCACGGACCCTCATTGATGAACCTGTAAGTCTGCAAGTCTTGGGAGACCCCATGGGTGAGTGCGAGTAGGCTTGTGTTAGAAAGCTAAGTTAACAACTAATAATAATAATACTATAATGTTGCACCTATCGAATAAATGCATGAATAAAATTAAATTAAAAAGTTACCTTCTCGTATACTGCTTTATACTCTGTTTGAAACACACGACACATGGACACCAGCTGAAATGAAAACAACTCGTATAATACAAAGAGCAGATTTGTGTATAACTGGACAAACTGGGTATATATTAACTTTTATAATATCTTTTACTTTCCATATAAGCAAGGACAGGAATTAATCAAATAATATTCACTTAAAGGCATGTTACGGCCCATAAATTCCAGACGAATATCTCCAAAATGGTCACATTTTCATTTTTCAAACATTAAGGCTTCCACAATTTTTCAGAATCTCACAAATTTCAGACAAAAAATTGCCAAAAAACTGCAGGTCTTTTTCATTTTTCAAAGACTTTTACAATGTCTAGCAAACATAGTCTGATGGTGGCTATGTAATAAATCTTTACAGGTGATACAGTATTCATTTGGTGCTATTTATCTTTCAGTCAAAAAATAAAATTTCACTAGATGGCGACAATTGGTATCTTGACAGTTACACGATCATAATGAACGTAACAGTTGGCTGGTAATTTGTCTAGTCATGACCAATGAAGCCAGTCTGAATGAGGGATTGTGCTACACAAGCACACCAACAATAAGTCTATCCAGTAACAATGGCAGATATAACAGAATGATGCAGAATCCCTTTCAGATGTTCATCTGATACTGAAGAGTTTTAAAAAGTTGTTTGATGAAGCACGAGCACTTTTTGAAAAGTGCCGTAAACAGAAACTGTGATTAGGAAAGAATATGGCACTGCACTGATATAGAGTCAGGAGTTTATGAGCAGGATGCCATTTGCTAAGTTTGATTGGATTTCTGTGTTTGACCTATGGTCCCGACAGTTCAGTGGCTAGAGCATCTGCACAGTTAGCAGAGGGTCATGGGTTCGATTGCTGGTCGGGTACAGAAATCTTATAAGACTTATGTTGATTAGGTCACATGATGTGGTCAACAAGTGGCGTGCACACCAGACTTAAAAATGTTTGTCATTGATAATCATGTTATTGTTCTGCTTACTATTATCAGACGTAAACGAGCAACTTGATAAAGAAATATTTTATTTTAAAGTAACACTTAGCACTATTTGGCTGGCAAAAAACACAAGATCAAATCGGATCTTTTACTCTCATAAAATCAGTGTCATAGTATTGTTTAACAGACGATAGGATTCTATTTCTATTACTAACTCGAGTCACGGACAATGCGTTCGTGTGCTGTTTTCGAAATCCCAACTTTGGGGTGGGCCAACCCGAATAAACTCTGCGGCCACTTCTTGAGTCACTGACGGTTTCAGTGTACTTGTCGGCAACTCAAATCATCGTAAAGGATATTACGAAACTGATGAGAGTGAAAGGCCAAATTTGATTTTTGTTCTAGCCAGCTAAACATGGCAAACACCTTTAAGAGAAATCTACAGGCACAACACTCGAAACTCTTCCTACCAGAACACTTCCCGGAAAAACATTGAAACGTTATCAAATGACTTTTCTGTTTAAAGCAGCATCAACTTACGGCATTCATGGCGATGATAGCTTTACTGATGATATCTGGTATCATGTCGTCCACTTCGATAAATGGGTACTGAAATAGAAGACCAACTTTATGGTAAGTAGTTCAACACAACACTTCACCTCTTAATTAAATGCACACTGACTGATATTTGACTTAAGCATAAAGAAAGTTTTTTTAAAAAATATTGTCTCTGTCAATTCTACTGAAGAATTCTAACTGCAAGGGTCACAAAGTCAATTGTGGGGGCCAAGGTCGGCGGTCTATTCCCATAGTCATTGATCAACTCGACAAAAGCATTCATCGTGCTTGCCGATTTAGAAGAGTTTCTCAAACTCGTTGCAAACTTTTGAGGATTTAAGCAATTTATGTGATCTAGGAGTTATTCACTAAGTTTCATGCCGGTGAAAGATGGGTATACATAAATTCTAAAAATCTAATGAAAACGTGACACCATTAATTAAACAAGAAATAAACAAAGAAAATACAGAATTACCGAAAACAAAAAATAACCACAAGCTTCAACAACCAGGATCCATGTTTATTAATTTCGTAGATCCTTATAAGACAAAGAGAAAAATAAGTAGAGGCAGAAATGAACATTATGAAAATTTCTTATTAGTTAAGTTGAAGAAGTCATTAACTTCTAAAAGAAATCTCACATAAAACTCTTAAAAACTGAGAACAGAGTTCGTGACAGCTTCTTGCATATAATAAAGTGTATGCTGCAACGCTCGTAAACTGTTACAAGAGTCGTCAACTACACAATTGTGCACGAAGAAATCCATTCCTGCCACTTTAATCTGCGCCTAAACAATGCACTATTCTCAGCAATAGTCATTTACAGGGGTCCCACATTTTGAGAACCAGGCTGGCGCCCATTATACACAGTGGCAAAACTGGTTCTCAAAATGCGGACCCCTGTAACTAACAATTACTCTTTTGTCAATTAACTGACACAGCAGCTGATTCTCTTTTGTCCAGGAGAGCTAACTATTCTGACTTCAAAGTCATACCTCTCCCTCCAATGTTAAGTTCAACACGACATCTTCTTCTAAGTACGACCTTCGTGTGGCCAGCAGACGGACGCACTGTTTAATGTTGGAGATCTGTGATAGACCGCAGGCATCCTTGAAGTCTGACAACATGGTGTGCAAGTTCTCTCGTAACACCACACCGTCAGACAAAGCCTGCGAGCCCGGCTGTAAACAGGGAAACAATGAAATATAAATCTTATGAATAAACATCACATGAAAAACAATGCTACAAATGCAGCAAACAAATATCTTGATTTATTTACCATCAAGTCATAAAAATCACATTTTAGAACAAAGTTAGAACACAGACTTTATCAAGAATCTCGCCCCAAACAGGCACGGTGGAGACAAACTCTGTTTCATGATTTGTCAATACAGAAAACATCCAGAAGATTGTTTGCACAGATTGCAGAAATGATATGACATTATATAGGACATCCTATAGGACACCGTATGGGTTATCGTATGGGACACAGCATAAAACATCGTATAGGACACCGTATGGGCTATAGTATAGGACACAGTATAGAACATCGTATAGGACACCGTATGGGTTATTGTATAGGACACAGCATAGAACATCGTATAGGACACCGTATGGGTTATTGTATAGGACACAGCATAGAACATCGTATAGGACACCGTATGGGTTATTGTATAGGACACAGCATAGAACATCGTATAGGACACCGTATGGGTTATAGTATAGGACATAGCATAAAACATCGTATAGGACCTTCTAGCTTAAGAACTCGTGTTGGAACACCTGTCTACGTACTACTTTTTTCATATGTAACAGTAGTATACGACAGTCACATATGAAAAGTCAGAGTGCATAAATAGGATTTTACATCTTGTATAATGCAATATGATTGGACACTGGGAATCACAATGCATGTAATCTCCACAGTACATTAACTTCTGCTGAAGAGGGAGGAAATGTACCTTTTTCAAGGTAAGGTATAACATACATCCATTAAGATGGCAGCAAATCCAACTCAAGCGCGTACGCCAGACGATTTTCTGCAAATTATGCTTAACCCTTGCTAAATTATCAAAGCTATGTTGCTGTAAGCATCTTTAGAGTGCAGATCTTTGGAGTTTTTAAATCCACCCAACTCAAATAAATACTCCCGCATCAATATTTTCTTCCGTTCCGTCACCAAAATTGAAAACTGAATGCCATTACAGTCAATGTGCTCGAGGTCAAACGGATACATACAGAAGGTTATGGGGAGGTCACCCGTCTGCCAGTCACGCCGACAGGAGGTGCAGCTGCGACGGGAGACCTGTGTAGCAACTGTTATCAGTACTGTTTCATACACTCACCTTAAATATTTCATCTGTACTCTTAATACCGATCAGTTTCAAGGAGCTCTTAGTTTTTAGTCCCCTACCCCTTTTGACAGATGTGCCCCGCCTGTGAGGTTTCTACACGAAACAAGGAAAAAGAGGTTCATTTACAAATTTAAACTTTTGATAGACAAACTTTCACAAGCTCAAGAATTCTGTGTTTCTAAGAAAAACAAAAATGCAACATGACAAATGACATAATGAACTGTATTACAACGTACAACTGTATTACACAAAATAATTATTAACAAAATCCCATGCAGATCTGGCTTTATGAACTCATTGACAAGATAATGACAAACAAACTTTTAACCCAGTACCCGGACATGGATACCTAGAAATCTTTGTTAGTAATAGGATTTTTTGTCGTTTCAGGTCCAGGTAGACCCCTGAAGTGTTTTAGCTGGCTTGTAATCTTGAAACCGTGATATTTTTTAAATAATGCAAATTAAGGTCATTATTATGCAAAATTCTGTTTTTGATTCTAACTTCCTTAGCAAGCACTTTTCAAGATATCTGAACACTGCTGTTTGTAGAAAGACAAGCATGAATTAAATGAGAAGTGGACACTTTGAAATTAATTGCCATTGCTTGAATCGTGCATACTGTGTAATTATTACAGGTGCCTGAATCGCGCCTTGTAGGGGGAGCATTCGACAAAAACCTTGACCTTTATTGAGCATACACTGGTTTTTCCAGTTGAAATTTACACAAAGTTGTCAAGACTACAACCCAGCTAAAATGCGGGGGGGGGCACTTCAATGTGAAACAATAACAACCAAGAATTTCTAGGCACTTTGTGGTGACCCTATGGGTAGCTGTTCAACTATTTGGGACTACCGCAAAGCATATTTTGACGCCAAACTTTTCGAGACACAATTAGAAAAAGGTAATGAAAATCAAGAGTTCACAATCAAACGCATGTATTTGAAGGAGATATTACATTGTACAAAAATGCACTGCCCTTTTCATTTTTCAAAGGCTTAATCTGTTGCTGCAAAGGCGCAAACTTTGGCAACACGTTTTACAAACCACGCCAACACTGTTGTTTAACTTTCTTAACACCTAGTCAATGAGAAATTTGACATTTGAACCAATCAAATTTCATCGCACTGCCATACTGTGCCCTAAACTGAACAGACCTACCCCTCCACCACGCCGGTTGGTTATTGCTATGTGGACGAACAGGTAACAGTTGGGGATTGGATCTCCAAAGTTAGACAGCAACTGGATGTGCCGGAAACCTGAAAGTGGCAGACAAAAAATCAAGAAAACATTATTTCTCATCAAAATCCTGCCAAACCTACGTCATACATTGTATTAACTGTCCTCTGAATTGCGTGTCGTATTTTTCTGTCTATCCCAAGTTGCCACATCAAAGGACAAATCACAGCGCTTTGCTTTACATGACAATTTAGTAATCAGGTTATTATGTTAACAGCAGAAACGATTATTATAAATAGAAAATTCCAATTACGGAATGGCTCAGCTACAGCCACGGGGGGGAAGGCTATATTCTGATGATGAGTTCAGCTTCCACCCATCCATCACGACGGAAACGAACGCCAAGGTGAAAAAACGGTCAAGCAAGTATTCTTGTGCCATGACCATAATTAATCAGCTTAATTAACCACCACCACAGCAAGAGATTCTGGTTCAATACCTGTGAGCTGTCACGTAGATCAAGTTTCTTGTGACATGATGAAAGACTGGGCAAATATTTCACAAAAACTTGATGCAGCCATGATTAAGATAACTGAGCAGATGGAAAAGCAACCAGACTTTTTAAAGCCCAAACCACAGGGTTAGATCCTAGACCACCATGTCCATATAAACCATTCACTGGATAAAAAATCAAACACAATAGCAGTCCAGCCGCTACCTACTCAGTCTACCTTGATCTAGCAAACTCTGACATTCATACCTGTTCTCATACAGTCCAGTGGTATTGTGTACTGAGCAATGAACTCGTCCCCAATGAAGTCATCGTCGAGGACAGTGAAACGAATCAGGGCAAGTTCAGGCAGGTTGATATCAAAGTCGAAACTCTCATCAAACATTGGGTTGTATCCTGTAGTTGTAAAAAAAGTTAGGCCAAAAAAGTAAAGCTGGTACTGGTCTTTCCGCTGACTAATTTAGAGGCCTGTGCCCACCGACTATAAAAAATCCCCACTAGCATCAATTGCAGTCAAGGTAGTGTTTTTTTTTTGAAGAGCTACACAAAGGCATGTAAGTAAGGTTTGAAACGTCACAATTTGCCAAGCGGAGAAACAAGCAAATCCAACATCAAATTTGCTCCTCTAAAGTGGATTCTTTTATCTGAAAAAGCCAACACTAAAAATACACCATTTTATTTTACAAAATGAACAACCATACCCAACTGGCTTCTTTGGCCTGATGCCATGCCAACATTCGCAGGTGTGAGAAACAACACAGGGAACACACCATGAACTTTATGTAACACGTGTGCCATCACACTTTGAAACGCACAATCATCTATAAAGTGAAATTTGCTCTGTCTTTCAAAAGAGCATAATTACAATCTTATGAACTTAATATTTTTACTGTCAAATTGAAAGTGCGCGTAAGATTGATTGATGGCGGTCCATAAAATAATACACTGCAATTCAATACCTTACAACATACTAAGAAAGACATACATTCAGAAAGATAAAACTATTACTGTAAAGGTAAAAAAAATAAATTAAAAAGGACAATCGATGTACAGATGGCATGAAAAAGTAAAAAAAATATTTTCATCCTCGTCTGCGTTACGTGAAGTTTATAAGTATTTTTTTCTCATTTAAAAACATCTCGACTTATATTTGTTGAAAAAACTTATTGTGGCATTTTACAACAAAAGGACACAGATATGGAAACCTACGGGATCATACAACATACCATTGTTTGAAATAGTTCGCGTCCGACTCTCCGCGCAGTCAGCTGGTATACCAAACACCTCAATGATGACGTAGGGGTCAGTAACGTTTCCTTTAGCACCGGAAGCCTTGGGCTTGGGGAACTGATGACCACTGATAATCTGCAATACGACGACAGTCGCCATTTTAAAAGTGAGCCTCTTTTTAGGTTTAAAAGACAATGCATTTGAGACACAAGTATTAACGAGGCATGCGAAACATCATGCTCTGCACCGTGATTAAGCGCGGAATGCACTGCTTCCAAAACCTAAAGAGCCTCACTTTGAAATAGCGACTACGTGAATAAGGTGTATAAAGGCTTTTTGAAGAAGATGGACAAAATATGACACCGGAAATATGTCGTATTGACACAAATTCAAACGTAAAACTGGAATCAAGTTTTACAGGACATTTTCATACTTTAATATAACATTTTATAATATGAACTTTCCATTTGCTAAATTGACAATATTGAGATGTCAAGATATTGTAGATTCATGTCAGGTGCATCTTTTTCCAACACTCAATATTGTAAATAAATGTGACCGAACTGTTTTCCCACCAACTGCCTACTGTTATCATCACCTCAGTACACCAATAGACTTACAGAACACATTGCTGGTGAGCTGCCACGGTGGTCCGAGAAGGTTTGCTATCATCGTTTATCGTGTATATGACGTTCCCAAATCCTGGCATTAAATTAACACTGATGTGCAGTGAGATACTCCAAAAAGTACTACAAAGAGTTCCAATGTCGCAAAATAGCCGTGAAAGAAATGGCATTTTGTCTTCGCAATCTGTGGCCGTCTTGCCTACCAGAATTTAATATTGGGTCAAGCAACAGTCACTGTTCTGCTCTCACGTTTAGGAGTTGTACGTCAAATGTTTGCATTTAACAACGATTCGAGTCAGACACCAATCAGCACTCACTTTAACATGCAATATCTGAGGTGGCACGCCGGGAATGGTGTCTCGCGTGTGTGCATTGAAGAATGTTATCGTGTCTCTCATCAGCGTTGGCTTGAGTACGTATCCGCAGTTACCGTTCTGCCTGAAGCGAGCGTCATGGAGATCCATCATTATACTGGGTGTTTGGAAGTTCATCGACACTGCGACAACATAAAATACAAGGTGTGACAAAAGTCGATAAGAACTTCATTGGGAGACTGGGTCACTGTTGTTCACAAAAGACTTGAAAACGAAACCTCTTTTCAGATTTGCTTAACCACGTCGCAGAAAGTCGCACAATCAACAACCTTCTGAAGTCATTTCAAGACAGCTGTACCTTTAACAAAATTTAATCTCATAACAATTTCACCATGTTCAGAGTTCACACTGCCTTGCCTTTTACAATAGTAAAGTATCCTAGAAAATGTTGACTACTGACACCATGAGAAATGTCATGTTCATAATCCAATGAATTGGAAGATAAGTGCCTTGCTGTGATGACAAATAAAGAAAGTCCATACCAATATTAACTTTGTTTATGTCCCACAGAGATACCAATTCATGTCATGCAGACCACCAACAGTTTACCTACCTATCTGACAACCGCAGTTCCAGAAGTCCTGGGGGTTGAAGTTGCTCGAGTCCACCCTGGCTCCGCTGGGGAACACTCTGGTTAGGTGGCTCTTATTCAACTTGACCAGGTCCTCTGCTGCCGAGCTGGCAATACGCAGAGCGTGTGTCTCATTAACGGACCACAGCTCACCCCTCTCCACTGTAACAATAGGGATGCAAATATCAACGAGTACCCAAGGTGCACTAGCAGCACGTGTATCTTTAAGATTAAAGTGTCTTGTAACACAGATTACATCACAGTAGCTCGGACACCATCAGATGGCGGGACCGTCAACAATGTCTTACCATTACTGTTGCCAACAAAATGGTTACCAAATCCACCAGTTCTGGCCAATCACAAGATATTAAAAACGACTTTCCCATCCATTCTCGGAAACAATGCCCTGTAACCCTCGACAATGCTCAAAATCTTGAGAGCAAAATTTAAAAACTCCTCGCAATGTCTGCTAAGCGGACAAGCGTGACCTACGCTTCAGGCGATTAACACGACAACTGCAGAGAAAGACCACCCACCAAGAACCATGATATCCAATCTATAGATGACATAAGACCCTTTCATAATTGACTTAACTCCGGTCTGAGTGGAGTGTTGACATAAACAGCGCAGTTAACTGGACCGTTCATACTGGCTTCAGTAGTCAATGAACATTGAAGTAAGCGGTTGGTGCCGCTGTCGTTGTCAAAGTTATCACAAAGTAATGTTGCACGATAAGATTTTTTTCAATGTTTTAATTTGGAAACATTTACATGTGCTAAGTGACATTAAATTTATTTTTAAATCGATTGGTTATTATTAGAGAAAAATATAAGCAGCTATTAGTGACGGCACTACCCTGTAATTGTTGACGATAACAGTGGCACCTGGGGATAACTTCGACTGGACCGAAGTTAAGCGTTCATACTGCACCGCACATCAAGGCTGCGCTGTTAAATCCACCTGTTAACTGCGATGTTAACTGGAGCTGTTAACTGCGATCCAGGACTGGAGTTAAGCGTTCATACTGACCGCAACTCCCCAAATCATTGACACGTCGACTTTAGTATGAAAGGCCCTTTAGAGAATGAGATTTTAGTTGAATTCTGCTTCTGTTACTTAAATGGCCCACAAGTGATGCTTTTACCAGGTGACATTAGATCGAGGATTGGTTGAAATCACAAAAACAGGGTTTAGTATCCTTTCAACGTAAACCAGTGTTTTATGAGGAGAGACTTAAAAATTAAGACAAAAATTTGGTCTTACACTCCCACTTCCCAATTCTTGACCAACAAATTAATACGAATGCAATTGACAAACTATACACAAATAATTATATTATTAGATTATTTCGGTGACTAGTAATCATGAATATACCCTAGGACACTTTGTACTTTTGATGAAAGTGAATTTTAAAAATAGACCAAATTTCCGACTTAGGTCTTTGGTCACCTTTAAAGAAACAGGCCTCTGCAGGCATCAAGTCACTAATGGTTACGTGACACCAGTCTTGTACAATAAGCCGTCAATCAGAAAGCAGCAAACGGTGAACTTGAACAAAAAAGACAGTAATCACTGCTAAGAGGAGGCAGCATGGCTGCGGTGATGACTTCAATATTACTGACGCTCGTGGGTGGAAATAAATGCGTCCAACTTACTCCTATTTCTTCGTCGTTATAACTTTCATTTTCTTAATTTCCGGTGCGCAAATCTGTTTGCCTACTCACATTGATTACCGGCTGTTGTTAGGTCGTCGAACCACACAGACCGTATGCATATGAGATCTGAGAGCGCCTTGGTCAGTACATGTTGTTTGACCAGCACTTGGTGTTTGCTGTTCTTGCGCTTGTCCGAGTCCGCTGCTTCGTCCTCGTCAGTCACATGTCCTTCATCATCGGGGAAACCGAGAGGTAGTTTTTTGCCCTGCAGACAAAGGGATGCTGGTAACAGGCTGTCGTTTGATAGATGCTTACTCTTGTTTGTCTCTGTTATTTTATTCATATTATAAATCCATTATCAAATTTACTATTTTGCTCTAGGCCATAGCTCGTACCAAATTTTAAAAATAAGCAATATTGGCTATCCCTAATTCAAGAATCACGAGAAAAAGCAAATTTTGTATTGGCAGCTATTTTTGACAATTTTATCTCAGACTTTGTTGACTCAAAATGCAGAATCCAGTATTTGAGAAATATGATGAACACCTGAATTACCCATGTCCCAATCTTCAAGATCAAGAAAATTCAATGTCCCAAATTTTAGAGACCGTACAAACTGGAGATTTTTTACTGTAATAAATTTCCCGCTTGGCCCACCTAGAAACGAGATTAACGTTCATTCATTGAGGAGGCCAGCCAGTACCAACACTAATTTCAAAATCATCATTTTGTTTTCCGAATCTTACTTTATTGTTAAAAATAGTACACCTGAGGACAGCTGTACAAATCAAAGCACCAATGACGAAGTAAACTTTTCTTCCATCACACTTTTCACAACAAAACAACACATCACTGTTTTGTATTGCATTCTAAATTGACCACTTGTCAAACTTAGTAGAAATGTGGGTCAAAATCACCATTTCAGGGTATGACCTCATCTAAGGTCTTTAACCCTGCAGGTGGAAAACCAGCATGTGTTACAAACCACAGAGGAACTCCTGCCGTGTAGTAACAGAATAGCTCTATGACAACTAGGGAAATGGGACAAAAATTCACCTTGATTATTTTGCAAAAAGTCTGTTAAAGAAATTCTACAACAGAACTTAAATGCACCACAAATACTGATAAAGAAAATTTGTTCTCTCCTACCTTCAGCAGAATCCGTCCTTTGAGGGCCTCAGGGGAGGGAAAGTTGTCAAAGTCAAAGGTCGTAGTATAAAGTTTTTTACCCAGCACTGACTTTAAGTAGTCCACCATGATGTCCTGCTGGGCAGAGCTGCAGTGGTTCTCGAGGCACACAATGAGGGGGTATCTGAAACCAAGACAAAAACATGCCGACCCATTTGCAAGGCATTTTTCGGTAACACAAACAGCAACGCAGTATAGCAAGAAATCAATACAATGTATAGACAAGATCAACTTGAAATTCACTCACAATTTACCCATTCCCATGTTGCTACCCTGACAGCTTAGAGTACAATACACAAATGAACTGAGGCTCATTCATAGTTAAGAAACATAACCATTTCAAACATAATTATTACAATAAATATGTTTTCACACAATGTGAAATTTTAATTCCTCATTTTTTCCATAAAGGATATTTAGCCCCAAATTAATTTTTCATCAAATTCCGGTTATGTACCACAGGTATCACCAGACACTGTTCCGAAAAGTTGTGGGCATCCACGAAAATGTGAGAATCTTTAGAAAAAAAATGACAAATGTGTAATTTTTGTAATTTAATCATTTTTGGCTGAAATTGGTGAGATTTTACTGCAGTTATGTTTTAAAGCCTATCTTGAATGGCAACACATGTAAATTTGTTTCCTACAGTATGTTAAGTGTATCCCTTCAAGCACACTAGTGCCATAAATTGCCAAATATAATGAACTGTAAGGCTATTGGCTGCTGTTGTTTACGTCACTGCGAGAATAACCTTTTAATTCAAACAGCTGCGAATAGCACTCGAACGAAAGCAATGGTGTTCTAATCAGACCCCTATTCGATACAACAATTATCGGCCTTTTGTTGTTTGTGCTGGGATCTCGTGGTGACACAACATGGCACGAAAAGGCAGCTTCACCTATCATGATACCAGCTCACATTTGCGTGATTTAACTAGCGTTTTCTTATTTTATTAAGGGTTTGCTAGAACTATCTGGTAAGCCCATTACATCTAAAACAACAAAATTTTGTTGAAGTTAGGCTTTAAGCTTCCATTCAAAAACGTTCACACTTCAACGTGAGATTTTACTGAGAAGTTATTCAGTACACCTCATATGTTATCAGACAACATAGTCTTTGGTGATAACGAGGTAAATGGCCATATATGAGCAAAATGACAGGACTTACTGAGTTGAGTCAAATGCGTGTTCATCGATAACGTCCACAACTGACTTGAAAGGAATCTTGGATGTGAGTGTGTGTCCATGGTAAACGATGGGTTCACCATTCAGGCCGTCCCATACATCAACTAAAATGAACAACAAATTAGTATACACTCAGAATCACTGAACAAAATAAACTCGACTTTGCTTAAAAAAAACAACGCAGGGGTCCGTATAATCCACTTCCCAACCCATCATTTTGAATGACCTCTGGGATGTAAATAGCAGCCAATGTTTTACTTTTATGACCAGCTTCTGTAATTATGAACAGTGAAACAGAGATGTAAGTGACATCATAAACTACACTCTTTATTGCTATAGAATGGGTTCACTTGCCAGTCTGTGCTACTCGTGGTCCAATTATGGCCATTTTAATAATCTAAAAACCCTCTACAGTGTACAGAATTCATTTGCATGGAAACGAGTCAGTTCTTATATCAATACATAACAACTCCCTAAAGTTGCAAGCTCTGCCCAGCCCAGCGTAAACCACAACAAAAATGGCCGATCAGTTTTATTAACTGTTCAGAACACTAGTAGCTGTAACACTCTCGTTAGTTGCCTCCGACAATTGAAAGGCGGGGCTCACCTTCGATACATCGACACCCTTTCTTTAATGCACGTATGTATCCTGCTGTGCCTGATGGTCCTTTTAACTGGTCCTCCAATAAATACCTGCAGAAATATTCAGGTGAGTCATTCTAATCACCTAAATTACACCCACGTTTGCCTGATACACTTTTAGAGTTATCAATAAATGTACAGTCGTTGTTACATTTCACAGCTTGATGTAGAGTTTTAGTCATCCATCTGCAGTATTTTCATGATTATATTAGTTTATTAATTTAAAGTTGGCTACACAGTGTTCTCATATCCTGTCTGTGCAGGGCTCAATGCTTAGCATAACGTCGACTCGCCAAATGCAACCTGGGAAAACTCCCAGGTTGCAAAACAGGAACTGAGCTCTGCAAACCTCATTGGCAGAGCTAAAAAAGAAATAAAAAATACACCTGAAGTGAAAAGTCGGCTACAAAACCAGCAAATAGCAAATCTTGTGTAGAAGCAACTGATATCACCCGGACGGCATTTACTTTTAGAAATATCTTGCATGCTGGGTCACAGCGAATTTCCAAAAAATTCCAACTCTCGTGCCCCTTTTCCCATGCAGAGTCTCAAAGTCGAACGTGAGCGTGCTCTTTCCATTTTTACGGAACAACTTTTCTGTAGTATTTTAAAAGTGTGCTCATACATGGCAAGGCGGCTTCAAAGCGACCTGCAGATCGCAAATGAAATCTGAGATGACATGCATTGGCGAATCAAGCCAAAATGAGTCCTGCTGTGGTTTGAGAGTAAAGTCATAACAAACCATTGGTAAGCAGACGACATATTCACTACAAATATTTAATGATGCTCAAGCCAAACGTTACCTTGAACCCAAACATACTCGCTTTCCATAATTGCAAGAAAAATATTTTTTATAATGTTTATCACGCAAAATACAACGTACAATACTAAGAGTTGAGCCCAGAAAGCGCTAGAAAGCATTATATCTGGGCAAGGAAAATATTTAAAACTATACAGCTAAACAGATTGCTTTTAGACTAAATAACCTTAGTAAATTCAATAAGCACAGCGTTATTTACCATACTGGAGCACAACTCAAATGGAGAAAGGTATAGACCACTGTAATCAACAAATTATTTCAGAAGTGTGCAAAATGGATGGCTACGGAAGAGGATTCCAGCACGCATTCACTTTGAACAATTAAAAAGAGCCAGCACGTCAACCATCTGAAGAGACACGTAAATCACTGTAAGTATAGTAGACTCCCACCAGTTTAAGACACACTATGAAGGACAAGTGAAATTTCATTTTCACATTTTTTCATAAAAGACATAGCACCGAATGGAGGTTTCCCCGTATTCAAACTCTGTATGACAGCTACCACCAGATAATATTTTGAAAATTTATGGACACACACAAATGTGTTAGAAGCTTTTGAGAAAATGGAAAAAGCAATTTTGAAAATTATTGAAATTGGCAAAATTTTACTGTACCGTTGACTACAGGGAAAGGACTTTTATTACTAAAGCAGGTTTTCTATGCTTCACAAGATGGCTAAAGTCATGGAAATTTCCTTTACATACGTGTTGTGCGATGAAGCAATGAAATAGTGACAGAGAGGCTGCGTCATGTCCATACACGTCACTCGTTGGTCGGGGTCGAACACATCACATTCATCCGACAGTAAGTATGATTGGAAACCTGCGACGACAACAAATCACGTGACTAAATGGCTAACAAGATATGTGCAAGATGTTTAACTACAAAAGATAGTCCAAACGGTGAGCCACAGCACACATCAAGGCCGTAAACAAGTGAATGAATGAACGTAGCAGCTAGTTCATTCAACTGTTGTATCGTTATGTCTTGACGTTTGCTGTCAGCTCAGCTACTCTTCACTACTGACAGATACTAACCTTGCACCTTTCTCAGTCTGGTGCCCTCAACAGATGAATGCAAAAGATGGTTTTAAACACTTTTATACAAATTTAAAGAAATCGAAAGTATTCCAACACATGGAAATCATTATAATAGTACAATAAGCAAGGAAAAGGCAACCACTTTAGGTCTTATTTTAGTTTCCGGCAATGGAATCTGTTCCAAAAAGTGAAACACAACAATTTTCAGTTAAAGTACATCTTTGAAACAAAATAAAACCCAACAGACTTATTTGTTTCAAATCCAGTTTCTGCAATCTCACATTTTTACGAAAGCAGTATTTTTGTGCGTCTTTCAGTACCCAAAATTAAATTAAAACCCTCTATCGATATAGCGCAAATTACTCCGTGATTTAATTTGAAGAAAATTGACGAGAGAATGAAACTCCATGACTGAAGCAGTTCTCTTACAACAAAACCCGTACAAACAATCGCTGAAGAGCTTACCATCAATTCCTAAAAAGCCCTGTTTCCTGCCTTCTTCAGATGGCTCGTACTTTTGTATAATTCTCCAACTCTCCTCTGGCCCAACATCAACCATCTGAAAACAACAACCCTGGAGCTTAGCACCTGAGGGCCCACTGTCACACCAAGGCACAGTGCACGCCAAAAGCTTTGAAACAAAATGACAGCTTTGGAGAACAGAGCACAAAGCATAATGCCAGACAGTTTCAAATGAATCTGATCATGTTCCAAAGTTAGCCGAATTTGGCCATTTTTGAAGATCCTATATCACCTTAAGTCACTTTTTATGAAACACACCCCTGACACCTGGTGGCTATCCAATTTGTCTTGCTCATTGGGCCCCACAGTAATAAGATGAGATATTGTCGAGGATTTGAAGGGAAATGAAATACACGCATACAACATCTTCGTTGACAAACCAGACGTCAGATGTAAAAACATGGATAAAAGAAATTGCAACGCAAAATTTGTCCAGTTTTCTACAAGGAAATTTAACGTCTTGGTCACAAAAATGCAGCATTTGCTTTCAGTACCCAGGGAATATTCCATAGATATAACCCCCAGGCCTATAAACCTACCTTCCATCAAATACTTTTCTTTTGATTAAGACCAATTACGACTAGCCATTATGAACTTGGTCTCAAATTGTTCCTTAGTTCAATATTGAAAGAACTGACAGTTTGTTGTTTCTTAAGACCAGGATCTACATGTTCACATGAATCTACACGTTGGCATAGATCTACACATTGGCATGGTCTCAATGAGTAACCCCACAGACAGATAACCTCACATCTGACCAAGGGACATTAGTTGAGAGCAATTTTATAGCATAAACTGTCTACATCAAAAGTTCGCTTCCTGGACAAAACGTGGATTTACATTCACTTTAAATAAACACATTGCACTCTCTCATTTCATTACGTTGCAACTCGCTGCACACATCCTTACCCCCTGTTCCGCTTCCAAGAACAGCTGAAGGTCGTCAACAGACATACAATCCTGGTTATTAGCATAGCTGAAACACAGAGAGCAACAAGAAATCAACACACCTCAATACTCAAATCCAAACTAAGTTGTGCACCGTCTTCCCTTCAAGCATTCTTGTTATCTAGATGAAGCATTCAACTTTCTTTGACCCAATTGGCATCAAAATGAGGTGATTACAAGACTACTGACACCTACTCGAGTTAGGTGTGGTCAATTTCCACCGTGACACCCCGGATTCTACTCTCCTCTCTGCAGAGGAAGAAAAACACACCATATGATTGACCTAGTTTCGAAAAGTAGGGTCACTAACATACCTCTGAGCCCAGTCCACCCATCAAACCCACACAGATTTTAATTTTTTTAAATTCAGTTGAGTCACAACTCAATATTGTTAACATATTATAATTATGTTAATATTATTATAATTACAATATTAATAACAATATCAATAACAATATTAATAACAATATTAATAACAATTTATTAATTATGTATGCTCTGTAACGGTAAAACAATATTGGCATCTGAATGAACAATGAACTTAAAACAGAGATTAACACAACAGCAATGTAAAACTTATGGCCAAGTCAGTGCCTTTCAGACAAGCAGCACTGTGGGTAAATGTCAAAGCACTCAAGAAGGCGCTGTAGTGTTCCAGGAAGGGGCTATTGCTATCATGGCAAGGAAAATTTTAAAACAAATTTGTTAGAATAAAGACTATTTTGTGACTTTCATGATGACGCCGACAACAGAAAAAAGTTGACCTCTACAAATTATTAGGTTCTAGTTGCAATATGACACATTAAGGAAAGCTTCAACGTTTGGCAGTCTAAAATTTTTGATAATGTTCTTTTAAATTTTGGACCCTAAGAACGAAATTTTCCATTGTTACTACAGGAAGGCATAACAATGTGACTCCTAATTAAACTTCCATTGAGTGCTCTTCAGGTAACATGACTATTACTTTGGGACATTAAGCTTCACACAATGGTGAGTGCCCAAAGCCTCTATCTAATTTCACGAGTCGTTAATCATGAGGCAAGCCAGATTTCTTGTTTTCAATGGTTAAAATGTGATCGGAAAGGGGCTCATTAGGCATCATTTATTGATTAGTAAATCACTTTAATCTTACTTTCGCTACTTGTTCAATCAACTTCCTCCACAAAGTTGTGTACAATTGACAATTATTTAGTAGCAGATGGAACTAAATTCACTATATTATCAGTTTTAAGGGTTCTGTTAACAGAAAACCGAATTTCTGAGCAAATTTTGCTTCAGTAAAATCGGCATTAACTACAGAAAGATGTCGTAAAATCAAGCCAATGAAGTGTGCGCTTATCACGGGCGTACTGTTTTCAAAACCCAGAGAACGAACCAAGAAAATGACGTTCAGTAGATTGTTCTCCACTTACTAAACAGATGCAATGGAAAAGATGAAGAACAACTAGTCCCAGATAGTGCATGCCTCTCGTCCAGTCCTTAGCTCTATATGTCGATTAAATTTCATGACCGGTGATGAGCAGAACCACCTGGACGGTAGGTGTATTTTGACACTAGTGATCATACAGCTATCTGACATGACACCTCGGTTGGTGAAACAGGTACCCCAACTGAATGGCCCCTCCCGTGTATCTCTCCTATGTAAGTACACCCTGATGTGCACCCCGGCTCACCAAAAATCCATACTTATACACAGACACACAACCAATACTGATTATTCTGCGTGTTCGATGTAACTTAACACAGAGCATAATCAACGTAAATGACTGCCGTCATTAAGTACTCAAGTTTTCAAACCTACCCAACAAGCCTTTTTCAACAGATTTAATAAGCTCGGTTACATAACATTCACAGAAATACCAATTTGTGCAGAGCCTGAATGACGCAAAATGTCATGTTAAACAGTATAAATCTGATCATGCGGAAATTAGCTTCCTTTAATGACGCAAACTCCATTAATTAGAAACATTCAAAGGCTAAGAAAGATCAACCAGGTAGACTAAGAGGCATTATTCAGAGACGGCTCGAGTTCCAAGCACCCCCCATAAAACACTTTGGGACCACCACTAATACTTAATAATGAGAATCGCATCCTCTCTCAAGTGATGAGCCAAAGAGGGCTGAGAGTATATCATTTCTCATAAGCTGCTCTCAAGTGACAAGCTCCACAAGGCTGAGAATATATCATTTCTCATAAGCTGCTTTCAAGTGATAAGCTCAACAGGGCTGAGAATATATCATTTCTCATAAGCTGCTCTCAAGTGACCAGCTCATCAGGGCTGAGAATATATCATATCTATTCATTAACAGGACTCTCGGTGCAAACACTACAAACACTTGGCATTACTGACCGGACCAGCAGGAAGTACATCTCCGGCTTCGTTACCATCTCTATGTATAGCTGTATAAACTCGTCCACTGTAATCCTGCCACGTTCATCCTCATTTTTGTTCATATCGACTTCCTACAACAGGAAATGCCAATTTACACATCAATGACACTTAGTAATGACGTAGCACAGCCTGCCAGTTACAAGGATACTTTCATAATCATAAATCCCACATGAAGTGGCATGATTGCAAATCTCTGGTTGTGTAACTGTACCTAGGTTTATACAACTGCATCACGGTCGTAGTGGGGGTTCATATTAAATTGCTTCCAAGGCTAAGACATTTACTCCCATGAACTTGACTACTGGAAGCGAGCGCACTTTACTTGATCTAATGAATGGCGTTTGAAAAGAAAAGGGTACGAGTCACAGTCGTGGCGAGAACTAAGTAAGGGCTGGTCTTCATGGATCTGTCACGCATTACTGTCCGGCAATACTTAGAGACATAGTGTCCACACTTAACAACAGAGTGTCCACACTTAACAACAGAGTCCACACTTAGTTTTCATACTGGGCAACTGAGTGTCCACAATTGATGACCGAGTGTCCACACAGTGACGGAGTGTGTTCACACTTAGTGATGGAGTGTTCAAACTTAGTGACGGAGGTTCACACCTAACGATGGGGTGACCACACTTAGCAACGAATCGTCACTCGAGGGTTTCGTCGCAGGCAAATCACCGAGTGCGGACAATGGTTTCCACAATGCTTAAATATTCAAATATGCATTTCAATTTTAGGTTGAGCAAAAAATATAAAGATCAAACTACAGTTTTCCATCTTGTAGTCTACATTAGGAAGGAACAAAAAAATTTTTCTTCATTCATGCAAACAAGAGTATGCATTACGTATCAGGTACTGCCACCTACTGAGAACAGCTGTTACACATGATATAATTACCAGACTGGCAAATGGCTGACTTGCACACTCACAAGGGTTGACAAGATAATTCTAGTTATACACGTTTCTTTAACTGTATTAATAGGGTCTGAATAGTGCATATGTTGTCCACTTAAATCATTCATTCACTCATAAGGGATATCTCATACTAAGGTGAAAAGAATGACCTGTGTCACTAAGAGTCATGTGCGAGTGTTTCACCAACAACTGAATAAACGTACTCTTGTATTAGAACAGGGCAAAGTAACTCATGGTAACCACTGTCAATTGGGTCGCGTTGGCCAGTAGGCCGCACTTTACTTGATTCGCACACGGCCAGTTGCTGATGCTATGTCACTCTCTTAACTGGGGACACCCATCACCTACCAAGTCTGTACATATTCAGTTTATTTGACATTAGCCCCAACTATCAGGAAAAAATAATTGCAGTCTGGTACAACCTGTACCAGACGTGCGCAGGCCGCTTAGATGGGCCCATTGCACTGATCACCTGGAACCATTTTTGTACTTTATTACTATATAGATAAAACCGAATTGAAGAACTGGAGACCTGACTCAAGGGTCTAGGCTCCAGTGGGACTCGAACCCACGACCTTGAGTAAAGGAGCTGACACTAATAACCCACAAGGCCACGATGTCTCCTCAACTATCGGGAAGATACAGTTCACTTACTTTGTGCGATATACGAGGATAATTACAGTATTCCTGACTTAAGTACATGTGACCTGATGATGACTCATTACACAGTACGATTAACGTTTACATCGATGCACTTTAAAATCAGACAAAAACGCTTCTCGAAGACATAACAAATCTTGGGTCAGTTTCAACAATTGGAACGAGACCAAAACACATCCAATAATTAAATTTCACTATACAATTCAAGCCTGGGCAATTTTTCCACCATGACAGTAGCCTATCTCGCCACAGCTCAAAGCCAACCAAATGTGGCGAAAACTAGATTTCAACTTAAATAAATACAGTTACTTCTTTTGTTCTGCACTGAATTAAGCAGATCCCTTTAGCATGGATAGTAACAGCGGGTAATTTCAGCTAGGATCTCCACAGTGGGTTGTAGAACACACTCATTGTTGATCTTAAATCCTGAATTCAAGTCAGTGGGCCAGTCCCATTTCGGTGACCAATGACTACTTAAAAGTGAACATCTGTGGTCACTAGGATAAGTTACAATACGAGTTATAAGTATTCAGAGAAAACGGCCCAGAATTCCCCCGTCACGTCCACTGAATTCTTCGTCAGAGAACAATTCCCTCCTATTGATGTACAATTAACAGTCATTACCAATCAATTCTGGTATTAACAGAATCAGCAGTCGTGGGGGGGGACAGTTTTTGCCCATTACTTTAATTGCCTTGCACTGTAGCTATTACTAAACCCAAGAACTCGTTAAAATATCAAACCTGCCTTTCAAACAAAGGAGATACTGTCATTGTTGTAAACAATTGTATAATCAGACCAGTTAGACACTTAACACCGAATAGATATTACCATTATGATAGTTCTTGGTAGGTGGTAATATCCTTCAGTTGCCGTGTGACTGGCTTGCCAGTTTAGCCGACAAGGAAGAGTTTTCAAAATTTCCTTCAAACTTTTGCAGGTCGACGAGGGCTACAGAGCAAGCACTACGTTACTTTAGAGAACTGGATGGTGAAGTTGTTGTTAGTATTTATTTATAGAGCAAAACTGGGAGCATCATCCCTTTAATTTAATAACCACAGTGTTGTTCGAGTACCTGCAAATACACAGCACACAGCCATGTAGTACCGTAATTGGCAGCGCAATTTACTGCTATGAGTAGTTGTACAGGTAGGGGCCTCGGTGCACTGCTGTGCTCGGGGTTCTACGATACTGACAAGACAACCCAGCTTCGAATGACAATTAGATAACGAAATGGACAGGAGAGAGCTGTCCGCAGGGCAATCAGTCAAACCACATATGGATTGAAGGCAAGTTTGTCTGCCAGTCAACGACCGTATAGCATGAGGCATCAGCAGGGAACGTACACCCAACCAGATATTTCAAATTAAGTCTAACCTTTGCATGAAGACTGACTAAACCCAAATTCGAATTGAAGGCGGAGCTTCATCCGCCACTTATAATCAGGCATAAAGAATGTGAAGAGTAAAAGCAAGCTGTCAATAAAACTCATCTATGGGCAGAAGGCGGAGCTTACTTATCAGGCAACACCATTATTTGTATGAGGCTTAGTTTTTATCTCATTTGGCCTAATCCTCCCCATTGCAAAAACCAATGTGACCCACCTTCAGTTTCTGTTGTATCCGACTGGTTGTCATCTCACTACTCAATCTCTTCATTAGTGTAACCACCTCAAACTCATCCAGGTAACCACATTCATCAATGTCAGTGGACTGGAACATTTCACTTAGCCACCTGTAAACAAGTTATCAATTAGAAAAAGCTATTCTAACATAATTGTCAAAAACACTAACAATGACAATTTTGCTCTAATCATCATTAACCAAAAGAAAACCATTACACAACACAAAATGTGAAAGTTAAAAAAAAATGATTTGTGCAAAACACTAAGTGAAGTTGAAAACCAAAACGAAGAAAAAGTATGACGCGCACATTTTAAGAATGTCATTTACATTTACTTAAAAAAAATCCACCATTAAGTTGCACTGAGATGACCCATGTTAAATACCAAATGATAAGAGATCATATTAAATCAGGGGGCAGTAACGAATCCTTGGCCACGTTTCTCAATTCAAGTTAAGATCTTCTAAATTCCAGCCAAACAACAGATTTCAAACCAGTCCTGTGGTACAAATCCCCAGACAAGTGTACCCTTAACTCTTCACACGTGTCGAAAAAGCTCCACACCGGCAGACATGGACCAAAACTCCAGTCCCGGAGACCAGTATGAGTGAGGAACTTGTTCCCTGGGTCTGGAGTTTGGTCACTATGTATCGATTATTTCAGCACGTGCGTGGAGTTTAAGAGACCAGAATTTGTATTGCAGGTTGGTGTCTGCAGGTTGGGTTCGGGCCTGGGGTTCAGAGGATCATACCTAGAATTTAGAGGCGCAGCCAAGGAATTGTTTCCACACCCTGTGTAAATTTAACTGGTCATTCATTTTCCACCTGCCTTTCTAACTAATTATCAACTATTGGCGTCTGGTGACGATGACAACTGAAGTTACAAGGTGATGATTTTAAACCGATTCTAACAAGGTTTCGCACACACCCTACCTTTCACGCATTAACGTTCGCTCTGTTATAGCGTCATGACCTGCAAAGTTCAAAGTTCAAAGGTCATGGTTTGAAAGCACAGAACTGCTTTTGCAAGTCAATCTCAAGCAAACAATTGCTGCCTGGCTTAAATCAGTCAGTCATGGAAGACCAGTCATCATAGTACTTGAAATCGAATTTTAAAACATCTTTAACATTCTCCATTTTATTTTAATATGAACAGAAGATAGTGTCTATTATTTTGTCCTCGAGTATATTATGGTTTTACGTAGATGACTGCGTAATCCTATTTTGCACTTTATGTCTCCAGCGTTAAAGCAGAAATTTGATGCTGAATTCGAGATCTCAAGTTTTCATTGACGTTTGTGACTCGAATCTAGGGGTCATCAAGTACGAATTTGGGCTACGAACTCGTCTGAATAATCCATTACTCCAGCATAGAATAGTCAAGTACATTATTTGGAGAAGGGAAATTATTAAGAATATTTTCGAGTCTGATTTTGAGTAAAAATATTTTACCCTGAGCCCCGATGTGTATTGAATGACGAGTTGTTGAATAAATACCTGCAGATGGTTGATAGTTTGAAAATTGTTGACCTTCATATATTTATACAAACTTCAATACATTCAAAAATGAAAGGATTATTTTTCAATTGCTGATAAATCCATCTAATGTGTAGTTTGCTTCATTAGTAATTAGAGGCCACTGGGCAGAAGGAATACCTTCAATCATAAACTAAACTTCAAACTCATCCGAGCAGTATTGTAACTAAACAGGAATGAGCCAACTGGATCAAAATCTGGCAAAAACTAAGGGCCATTATAACTTGCACCATGCCATGCACGCCATCATAAATAGTTCGTATACAGCACAAATATCAAAAAAAATGTTCAACCATTCCTAATGTTGCTTAACTATTAATTCTGCACCCAGTTTTTACCTTGAAAACTTTATTGAGTTCTAGTTTGAAGTTAATTATTGTTTTAACTTGACACTGTTAGCATATCGCATTAATTCATCAATTCCCATTTATCAACTACTTATTAACCTTTCCAAACTGCTAGCGTGAACCTACTCTCAGCACATCAGTTAGAAGAACCCCGCTTAATGGCTGCTTGACATTCTAAAAATGTTCTGCTATCTATTTGGTGACATTATATGTGTTTAACTAAAACTACCTCCGGTCAATTACAAAAGAAAATGAGTCATCCGTTTCCTTTTCATTAGTCTTCAAATTAACCTAATTAGCTCAGGCGAGTACAGTACACCGTTCTTCTTCGTCTTCTTCTTATGACAGCACGTAAATAATTTTTGCCCCTCCCCTCCTTCCGAATTTCAGTGGACATCGGTCAGTGCGAGATTGGCTGAGAATTTCAAAACGTGCACAACATAAGGTGGCTATGAATGATATTTGTTTGATGTCATAAATCTGTTCAAGAAAAAATGCAGCTTGTTGGCTCTTTGAACTATTCCTTGCAGTCACTCCTGTTGGTCTTATGGCCGGCAGCAAGGCAAATTTTCGCTGAAAATTGAGATACCCCTCAGAGTTCAAATGCGCAAAAAAATCAATCAGGTTGACACCCACTGTTCAATTCTGGACATTTGGCATTCCGGATGCGCTGTCTACTGGTGCCTAGTAGTCACGCGCTAGTCATGGTTTTGGACTGAAAACTACCATTTTGGTGTATTTTTGGTCATTTTTCAATGATGGCAGACTAGTTTATAGTAGCTCTGAAAGTCAAGAAAATGCACTTTGAAAGTACATTTCTAAAATCAGAGAGCTGGTAAGCTTTATGAAGTGTCAATACCTGTAGACGAGAAAAAGATGGCTTCCCCTGAATTAACCTTGCTTGGGGGGAGAAATCAGGCAAACATGTTGAGTGCCTCCTACAGTGCCATTTTGGGGAATTTTTGTTCCGGTTAATGTATTTGCTTTGTTTTTTAATATGGCGAATTGTTATTCCGAATTGTACATGGTGAAACAACGGGCCAATGGAGTTGATTGCTTCAATAGATTGTGATTTTAGTTTTGACCCAATAAGCACTACGGGGAATGTCTGAGATGGAAAGTAATGCAAACAAAGGTAAAATATTTTTTATTTTCTTCTAGAAATACTAGGAAGCTAAAACACTAAAACATTCACGTCACAGTATACTCATGTAAATTGGAGTGTGTCAGTTGACGTACTCTACTCAGTTAAAAGTATACTCACGTAGATTGGTAAATGACAGCGGATGAACACTGCTCAGTTCACAAAATACTCATGTAAATTAGGAAATGCTAATTCACCATGTCAAAGAATGTTAGAAAAAGTATTGTTTACAAAAATAGAGAGATTGAAATTGGACGTTTGACATTAACAATTTTTTTCTTTCGACAATATGTTTAGATTAATTTCATTAATCTCAGTCACTCATGAATTGACATGAGATCAGACTCTCGAGACTTCTTCGTCCATACATTACCACTGACAGCTCAGTGGGGTCTTGACTATCCAAAACCCATCGGGGGTAATAAAACAATAGTCATATCAGTAAGGACCATAAACCCTTTGTTAAGCTGTATTTACTTACACAGGGCAACTGGAACAGCTGTATGACTATGACCAGAGTTCACACACAACTACTTTCACTGACCCTGCATGCCAATTGACCTATTGCCAGGATTTTGAGAGAAGGTTTAACTGACCATTTAGAACACAGTATTATTTACACACCTTCGTTTCCAAGCCGCCATTTTACCCGACAAACAACACGTTGCCGGGTAAAACTTATTGTTTGTTAGTCGAGATTACGCAAGGGGGCGGAGCTAGCGATAGGTCAATTTTAAAAGGTCTCATTGGCTATTGTGTGTGAAGGACACCCATCATTAACAACCGTCACAACTACGAAGACTAGTTACCCCTTCCAAGCCCAAAATGGTCCATCCCAAGTCCAAACCAAGTTTGATCAACATTATTGTTTTGTCTGCATATGATTTCAAAGATAACATATTTAAAGCTGCATTTTCCCTTGTTTAACTCACTAAAATTGAAGACAGTATTAGGCCTTTTATTCCCAAAAAATTGGTGTCGCACTATTCATTACCATAATATGATTCTATTTCCGTTATAGAGCCCGGTTACAGGTAAGGGTACATGTGCCTGCCATTGGTCACACAAAATGCAGTTTTAGGGGTTGGCGAACACCTATGAATTGTGCAGCATTCTCATGGGCCGCCATTTTCAAATTCACAATTTTCGGGATGGCCAAACCTAATAAACTCTTGAATATTTTCTTGCATGGTTTTGATGTTATTATTAGTAACGGAAATACACTCGTGCCGTGGTAAGGAATATCATGAGACTAATTTTTTGAGAGTTATTAACTTACGTAAGCTAAACAGAGCAACAAGAAACTGCTGCAACAGGACAAAGAGTATTAATGGTAGAAGTTCTCCAGTTTCGACAGTCTCTGAAATTTGGAACACCAAAATTCTAGCTGAATTTGAATTTTCTTCTTTCTGAAGATTCGGCCTTGAGCAATTTTCATGTTCATCACATTTCTCAAATATCGAACACTGCATTTTGTATCAACAAAATTAGTCTAAAAATAGACTCAGGGCAGTATATACAATTGTTGAAAATAGCCAGCCATACAATGTTTTTTCGTGCGTACTTATAGTGTGCATGCGCGCACCCACGGGGGCTCAAATGAGCTCCCCCAATTGGCGAAGCGGGCAAAAAGGTGCGCCCCGAGAGACAAAAAGTCCAAGAAAACGGGACAAAAGTCCACTAAATAAGCGCCAAGTCACAATTCACAGAAGTGCTCCCATTTTTTTAGTCCCTGCTCTTTTGTTAGCAAATGGTCCACAACATCGGGAATTCGAGCCCCCCCCCCATATCGAAGGCTGGGTGCGCGCTTGGTGTGTAACACGGTGGTAAATGATTTTTTGGTCAACCCCAATTCCTGAATTTGGGACAGCCAACTGAATATTGATAATTTTGCTAATTTAGAACAGATTCCAATTTCAAGCAAAATAATTCATTTTCACCATTCCAAACTGGATAATTTTCACCATAGCACACACGCTAGTTTTACCGCAACTATTTCAAAACATTTCAAGCAGAACACTCATCCACCAAGCATTAAATTCCGATAGAGCAGTTGTCGAGAAATATGCGGTATGGTTTGTCTGACTAGGAGCACCTCTCACAATGAAGGAAGTTAGATGAGCGTACTTCCGATGATAATCATCACATGGAATTTATGGGAAATCCATCAGACCTTGATCAATCACAGGCACCATTTGAAAGATGCAGCATCTTGATCGACGTAGACAGTGGCATTAAGTAGTAATAAAAAATATTGATTTATGAATTGCTTCAATAAACGAATAGCCAGAAAAAATAAATCGAAACAACACTGAAATCTGTAGTATAGATATTTCGACATTTGATCCTGATTTCCTACTGTCATGAACTTGTTTCTTCTTCAAATAAGATTTTTTGTTTTAGAAAGAGCTGACCGTTCTTTATGGCTAAAGACCATGCTTGTAAGTTAAAACTGACCTGCTGTGAAAGGGTCTGAACTTGTTGAGCTTAACAGTCTTGGTTAATAACGAATTGTCAATTAATTCTAAGCCCACAAACCAACAATCTGGTTACAAACAAATCGATACCACTTTTATGGTGGTAGAACATCTAAATCAAAACTTAACGTCTTTGACGAAATGCGGTTTTACAGCAGATGAAAAAAATGTAACTAAGATGGAATTACACAAAACACTCTCAAAAGCAGTCGAGGAAAAGAACAGCATGGTGCATGTCACAAAACAGAGTGTGTAGACTCTGAACAGTTTATAAATTTCATATAAAAGACTTTGATAAACCAGCTAGAAAATTTTGTAACGAGATTAATTAACTCCGTGAAATGAAAAGCCATACTTCGTTGCAGATAAGCGATGATGGATGGGGAAAATGTCTGCGTGAAGGACCGAGTTAAGAAATACTTGAGAGCAGATAAGAATTATCTCAACAAAATGCCTGGGTGTCCAGAATCAATATGAGGACTTTTCCATGTGAAAAGATACATGGCATATTTTAAACAAAGGATTTGTAAACAAATTTAGAGTAATCGCTAAAAAATTTATCATTGTCCAAGATATACAAAACAAGTGACAGTAATATAAGCCATGTAATCAAGATTGTGCGTTAAAAAATGTAGAGGTATGTTCATATTACAGTTAAATGTCATTAATTTTGGATAAAATAACTGCCATAATTGCTCTTTTCAATTTTCACAAGCTTCTAATATTGTTGTGAATGTCCACATTAAAGGTGCTTTTCACATTAGAGGCGAAACTTCGCTTTTACCAAAGTTTTGGCAAGTGGGAAAGGTTAACTCCAGTATTTAATATGCTGGTGAAACTTCGCTGAAGATAAGCTAGAAAAGCAAAGCTTTGGTATTCACCGAAACTTCAGTGTAGTGGGAATGATCAGAGCGAAGCTTCGTCGAAGTTATCTATTGAGGAGGCGTCAACGATATACCATAGATGAGACTCGCAAAACGTGTTCTTTATTATTGTAGTGTAGCTGTCAACAGACAGACGTAAATAAATAAAAGAAAACACATCTGACGAAGAATGACACTGACCATTTCATTAAAACTGTCTTGTAAATGGAAGGAGACTAATTTTCAGTTAGCCTCAAAACCCACTACTCAATATTTGTTTGAGAGTACGAAATGAACTGGTCGTCTGGTGTCTTAACAAAAACTTCAATATCGCTGTCTAATCATAAAGGTAAGCGAGTTAATTCGGCGAAGCTTCAGTACACCAAAGTTCCCCTCATGGAAAACCACCAATCTGGTAGTAGCTATGCTACACGGCTTGAAGTCATGGAAAAGCATCAATTTGGTGCTACATAATTATCTTTAATTAACATAATGAGAAAATAATATTTCACTAAATGTTCACCATCTTGAGTCCTAAATTGGTGGAACTTGATTGCTGTTGATTGCTGTAGAGTTTGTAGAGTGATTAATAAAGCTAGTACTCTTTGTTTAAAGTACACCAATTAAGAAAATGTTAACTGTTGAGATCAATACTAAGAAAATGCAAATGTTTACAATGCAAAGCTTCAACACAGCGTTACCACTTCAGTTACTGTGGTCTATAGTACTATCGTCAAAACTGGCCAACACATTTACAAATACGCATATGTGCACTCAGGAACAACCAGGTAATTAACTACATTTTTAGCATGTGCTGTAGTTTCTGGCAAATAATCACGGTCATACAAATGCCTTTTTGCCTATTTAGTTTCAACTTAAGGACTGTCAATGGTTCATGAAACCAGGAAAGTAATAGTTGGTAACCGGATCAAAGGGTGGCGATTGCATGTCGCAACCAAGCCTGGTGGACAAAAACTAAAAGCGATGCAGGTCAAGATTCGTGCACAAAGGCAAAATGTGCATACTTAACTGTAATTGAATTGGTGAATCCTGCTGTGTTTCATGAATATTAAATAACCTCGTTGTTTTAATTGAAACAGCATGACTTTCTAATTTGAAATTGGAGGTAATTATCGACACGTTTTTTCAATTCTTGGAAACGTAATGCCACGCCTGCGACGTTTTTGAGTGCGATTTCATATAGCTGGAACAAAGTAATCCCAGCAAAAACTAACAACAGATACGCTGAGCTTAGTTTAACTGCAATCATTTACACCTTTCTGACGCTGCGCATGTCAGGTGAGCCAAGAATAGTAAGGTGTGCATGAATCCTGCCCAGAAATTTACCAGCAATTTATCCAGTATGCTTGCCGCTAGCTCCATCTACAGCTTACATCTAATGATGGTGGATATCAAAGCAGTGACATTTTACGATGTATTTCTTAATAGTCTGAGGTCACCACATGCCACGTTACCGCTGCTGTGCAGCGAACAGGAGGTATAGAGGAAGCTCACGCATAGAACCCATCACCACAATTATGTACGTGACAAAAATCACTTTTCCCTAGAAACCAATGACGAACCTATTCTCCAGAACACTTTTCACATGTAACTCTATCCATCTTGGCAAACAAAATTCGAGATCAAATCAGGCAGGAGCAAACAAAGCAATCTAAGACCTGTGAAGAGCATAAGACGAAATTTCAGACTCCAGTCTCAGATCATTTCCCATCATTATTTCCATGATCTTCCACTAGACAAGTAAAGTCTCATTCTGAAGTTCCCCATTGGTGCATTTTCCTAAAATAATGTCAAAGTGTGTAAATAATAAGACTTTGAAAACATAAATATGTCACACGTACTGTTACTGGTCTTCCCCGACACTAAACAGGTGAGTCCCGTGACCCACACATTGGCCTCTTCAGGAGTCAAGGCCACAAGGTCAAGTGAGTCGTAGTTCTCGCCGTAGATGATGGAGAAGGCGCTCTCATCCGGATACATGCAGGCGATGTCTTTACTACGCAGGATGTCGGTGTTCTTCCCAGCACGCACCTCCTTCACCTGGTCCACTGAGACTGAAACACAGGCAAAATTAAAGCTGATAGTATAGGAAAGGGCGGGGAATTATATATCGCTCAGGGTCCATGACCACCAAATTTGACTTGAAAGCTGGCTTGATCGATCACATTGCATAGAATTTGCAAATCAATTCAAAGCATGCCATCTGATTGGTCAATATTCAAGTCCAGACTTTAGAAGCCCTGGATTGTCTGAGCCCACCCATAAATCCATCATGTTCACTCACTAGATGTCTCTGTACATTGGCAGCATCAAGGTTTAACACATTCTTAAATCTGCAGTTTCACAAATGCACATTGGATAATATGGCTTCAAACCCACCGGTCTTCGAACGATTCACTTTCAGAATACGCCCAAATGGACAAATCTAAGAACACAAGTAGTAACAAATTACCGAAAAATGACTAAATTGTCAGTGAAATAACAAAAATGGTGAAGTCTTGTAAAATTAACAGAAGAGCTCGTCTGTAAATGAAACTATTACTGATAAACAATCTTTAAGGACGGTACAAATTCTACAATACGGGACAAAAACGATTGTTAAAATTGCCATTTTTTTAATTTCACAGGATTTCCACATTGTTGCAAATGTTCAAAATTTTCCAGATGGAACTGTTTGATAATAGCTACACCATACAAGCCAAGTTACTTTAGTTGAGAAATTTGAAAAAGCGAAATTTCACCCATCAGCCATATTTTGTCTAGATAGATTGGGCACAAGACACGTCATTCAAATTTTGATGGGTTACTGTAACTTAGCCTGGCACAGACACATTTAACTGGGCATTATGGGGAGCCCAGTGTGTCCTGAGTGTGGTCTGATGTTGAAACCCCTAAACACCTGGTAGAGACTCTTGCCCAGCTTTTTATAGGCTAAGGGACAATCTACTGGATGGCCCTGTTACATGCCTAGAACATACAGCGCGTGGTAACAAATGGAAACGTCTGCCCGTCTTCTTAAAGGAGATGGTCAGACTTCAAAACTTCCTTCACGAAGAACCATAAGGTGCTCTCGTGCTTTAGCTCGGGTGTTTAGTGCAATGGGCCAAACTATGAGGCCTGCGCAACTTTGATGCACCGCAAATGACACCAGGACACCTACTCTGTTTTTTTTATATTTTGTCGCAAACTAATGAACCTCTACTGTAACTAGCTAAAGGTTCATTGAATGGTTATTTTGAAGTACACATGATGCACCGGAATGTAAAAGGGCGTTAAGTTTGTTAACCTAAGTCCTTTGGGGATTGAAAACAATACCACACACGTACGATGATGAATTATTTGGCAATGAGCCAGCAATTCAAGTCACAAGCAATGCATACACGCCTCATTTTCAAATCTGCAATTTTAGGGCTGGTTAACCATGATTAACTTATGAAGTGTGGTCTTAAGCCACTCATGGTAACAACGCTCTCGCTGACGATGAAATAAAATCTGATCACAGTACGGAATATAAGTAGACCAACTTCACGAGAGTAAAAGGTTTAAATCTATTTTTAATATTTATAGCCAGCACAATGTAGCATTAAATTAAATATTTGAACTGATCACTATTCATATCACGCTGATGTTGAGCATATGATTTGCACATTGTCCAGGCGAATGTCAATGCATTTTCAGTCTGGTTCAATGCAAGAACACTCTTAGTTTGAATCACTACGGAAGAAAAATTACCAGAGCTGAGATTGTTGAGCTTTATTGTCTTAGATATCTTGAGAGTTGATGCTTTATGCCTCAAGTTGTTAAAGCATTTATCATTAAATTTGAGAGTTTTTGTCGGGTGTTTTAGATATCTGTCATTTGACAACAACGGATGTCACTGTTTCAAGATTTAGGAATAAATACATATCATATATATATATATATATATATATATATATATATATATTGTATGTATTCCAGTATTTACGTTCTCTTTTTTTCTGCAATAAATACTGGGTAGCTGTTGCATTGTGGGTCTACACAAGAGCGTGTTCTGTTCAACAGTAGTTATTTAAAAGAAAATTTCCCGACAACATGCATAAATGTTTAACTACCTAACAGTACACCTAACCCCCTCCCCCCCCTGGGAATTCAAATGACTGTTAAGTAGAACAAGCAGCAATTAATACTGTTAATGACAGAAGAGATATTAAGACGATGAGGGGTTCCTGTCGCAGTAATTTTATAGGTTCTTACTGATTACTACTATACCGAGTTATCGGACTAGACGAGTATAAAGATTGACTCAATCTATTCTAATGCATAACAATATTTCTGGAAGACTGAAATCCAGGAGCTTAACAATATTGATACAGAATAATAAGAAACTGGAGCTCTAGATAGCAGAGGTTATAGAACGCAAGTTAGTAAAAGCACGGACAGATTATAGTTTGACCCAATGAGCAATAAGCCGCCAATTGCCAAGAACAACCCAGTGGAACGATACCTTTTTGTTGCCACTATTGATCAGATGTTATTTAACATTATTCCAAGAATCCTCAATCAATATTATCTGTATTTATTTTTTTTATCAAACCACTTACACAAAGAGGAGCATAAAGCTTTAATGAATTTGAGTGCAGGGGGTTGAAACAACTCCATAACCCTACCTCTAAATTCCAGACAGGAATCTGCGCATTTCGACCCTCAAGATTCTGGGCTCACCTACTCAAAACAGGGATAATAAAACAATTCTCAGTCAGGATCATAAACCCATTCTTATTCTTATCTTATAAATCGGTAAATAAAACAACAAGAATGGATCAACTGAAATTTGAAATTTTCGGAGGTAACAACTTCCTTTATCAACAAAAACAGAAATAAAGTAAAATCAAACACAAAATGACAATTGACATATCATTACACCATATCTTACATGTCAATTGTCATTTTGTGTTTGATTTTACTTTATTTCTGTTTTTGTTGATAAAGGAAGTTGTTACCTCCGAAAATTTCAAATTTCAGTTGATCCATTCTTGTTGTTTTATTTACCGATTTATATTATGCTGTTTACTTATACAGTCCAACAGGGACACTTGGGTGTCAGGAGTATGATCCACAATAAACTGCTTTCACTGACCTTGCAAGCCAATTTCAAAAGGCGTATTGCCTGTGAATGACTACTGTAAACTCCTGGGTAAACGCCCATGCCCAGGTAATTGCCCATCCCCGACTTATGGTCAATTTTCGGTTTAAGCGCCCGTTGCTTGTGTAATCGCCCATCCCCTACTTTGCGCTAATTTCCATGAGCACCCACCTCTTGGGTAATCGCCCATCCTCGACTTACCGTTTACAGAACTTGCGCTTGAACCCGTGCTTTTGTTCACACCCTTGCCTCCGACTCAGACTTCTGTATTTGCGGAAACATGGCATGCTTACACCTGTGTACAATTGTCCCAAAAGTACGTTTTCACCCGGCGTTTGAGGAAGTATTCAAGCACAGCAAACACCTTTTTTAAATATATCAACCGATCTTTTGTCAATAAACGCCTACTCGGTAGATTTTTATAGAAGTGACGTCTACTATGAGATTAGGCCTACGACGTCATGGTCGTCACTGACGTAGGTTTGTCTTGGTGACAAGTTTTCGAATTACCTAGTCTAAATTTTTTCATATCAGGCACCCTTTCTGATGCATTTTCGAGTTCAGTAGATCAAGGTTTTTTGAGACTTTGGCTAGAAGAGCTAAAACTTCGAAACATCGACATGTATTTTCAGACGGAGCAAAAAATTTTGCTAGATTTTTCTCCTGGGTTGACCCAGATTTGAATTGACCAATCAATCAACTAACCTCTTGATGTAACAGCACGCATACTAGTAGAGCACGTGACTTCTATAGCTTTATTTCATGGGTCAACCCATACTTGAATTGACCAATTAATCAAATGCCCCTCTCGTAGTAATTGCACGCATAGAGCGCGGGATGTTGATAGATTTATTTCCTCAGATTTAAATTGAGCAATATTCACACACCCCTCTCGCTGTAACTGCAAACGGTTTGTGTCGGCCAGGAACGAATCGTCCATGTTTTTAATCCAGCGCCAGGTACACTAAAGAGTGAATCGAAAGTTTATCGGATTCAATATGCAGACGACATTAACAACGACGAGACTGGACCGGAAAAGTTCCAACCAAACACAGTCATACGAACAACACTAATGATACAACGATACTGCAAATGAAATGTAGTCCACTTCACTGATCTGAAAGAGTACTTTTGCTGATACGGTAAGTGGACTAGCCAATCGAGTTTCATGAAGCTCCGTGATACAGCCCGCTAATATATTTGAAAACATCAAGAGTTATTAGCAACATTCTCGCGAAATCACCCTTTCAAAGTCAAAATCCTGTTTCTGTTTGAGTCATGAGAAACTTTGTAGTTGTCTGGTCCCGCTTCTTGACCAAACTTTCTAGTTACGTGCTCGAATGAACACTGCGCAAGCTTGCCCATTTCGGCTAAAACTTGGACGTAAGCGCCCACTGCTTGAGTAATCGCCCACCCCGTCTCAGGGTTTCCAAATTTATGCACCCAGTGTGTTAAACTGCAAGTTTACGGCAGTTACCCTCCTCCAAGACCAAAATGTAGACTTCACTTCCAGACCCACGAACACCAATCTCACAGTACAAATCCCCAGAACCTAGCTTCAAAACTACATATATGTGCCGACAATGCTGCATACACAATGATCAAAATCTAATTCTGGGCAGCAAACTCCAATCCCACAGATCAGTCTGAAATCAGGAATCTGCTCCCTGGAACTGGAGTTTGGTTATGAGGACTAGAGTTTGGTCAATGGGTAGAGAGCATTTTTAGTGCGCGTTGAACTTAGAAGTGTAAATAAGTCTTTGGAATTGTACAATGGATTTGAGGTCTGTTGGTCCAGGACTAGGGTTCAGAAGACGGTAGATAGAATTTAGAGGTATAAGCCATGGAATCGTTTTCCCCCTGAGAGCTGTGTCAATGACCCACTGAATAACAACCTGTCATGGCTGTTATACAGTGTTAGTTTTTGCTACACATTCACTGCTACTTACAATTCACAAGGGAGACCACTTACTAAATATGAAAGCATTTGAACATTTGTACAAATTAACGATGACCATACACATGCATCCCAGAAGGTCACTTGTTTGAATCATCACTCAGTGCCGGCACGCAATTGATCAGTTGCTAAAAACTTATGACAATTCATAGTGCAAAAAACTTCCCGCACTCTGTCCGTAAAAAGGACAACTTCAATTGAATAGCGTAGAACAAAAACAAAAGAATTCACTCTTCACCATCCGCCCATCTTGTCCAATGAAATTTGATGAAGAATCCGTCGGAAGTTGTCTTCATGGTCTTATTTTCTGTCCCTTAACAGAACTTGATGTTTGCTACTATTTACAGTACACAGAATCACAGCTTGTTTACTGATTATTCGCATTCAAAATTATCTTCTACAATGAACAGGCGTCAATTTAACACTAACACAAATATGACCACAAACGTAACAGATTTAATAAATCAATCAGGCTGAGAATGACAAAAATGCATTGTTTCGTCTTGCATCTAGCACTCACTCTTCTGGACCCTACTTTACTACTAGGTTTTCTGTAGATAAGCTCACGCGATGAGACGTCCATGGGCGAAAATTATGCCAAATAAATGCTCATGAGCGTTTATTTGGAGTTACAAATTTTGGTATCTTAGTGTCCTAAAAGTGAAACATTTATTTGGAAAATTCCCTCTAAAAAGCCCATGCAGCGTCAACTTTTAGCCACAAATTCAGTTTTGTGGAGCATTTATTCATAATAACCAACTGTTGGTGAACAATGTATTTATTACCTTAAAATTAAAAAGCAAAGTTTTATGATATCACTGATATTTTCATGTCAGGCGAGGCTATGACTTTCCGTTTACAACAACGCCCTTTTCAGAATAAAAGTCTGGGCATTTATTTGGTGTTAGTCAAATGCCTCAAGATTTTCGTTTTCTGAACACACGCCCAGAAAATCCCGGAAAAACATCTAATGTTTTTCAGCAAATTTGTACATTGCCTACCAACTCTAATTCTAACAAAGAACAACCACAAGGACTGACTGATACAAATTGACATAAATGGGCCAAGCTCAAAACTGTTGTAATAATGAAATCAACTTGAAAATTGATTTCGATACCATCCCTGACTGAAATAATAAAACTGTCAAACCTCTGTCAATTACCCTTCTTATCACCTAGAAACACTCTTCTTTCCAAAATTTCTAAACTTTAACTTATAAATTGCTGCAGAGGTCACATTTGTCTAATTGACATGTGACACATAATTGCCACCACATATTCCTGTATTAAGTTTCATTTAAATCAGTCAATCCATTCTCTACATATCATCAGGAAGGCTCTACCCAAAAAATTTCGAAAAGGTCTGTCCCGGCAGATTGAAAAATGGCATTAACCGCTCTTGGTGCTAATCTACACCAAAGTGCCAAACTTCACCAAAATACAACAGTTTTCAAACATTGAACAGACTACTGGACAACAGGACAACCAGACAAAATGGCCACTAAGGAATGCTCTAGTGGTCAAGTCTATGAGGGGTGGGAATGGCAAAAAATGAGAAAAAAGCAACCCTGTTTTGTAAATTAAACTTTATTTAAGAAAACATTCCTGTTTTTTGTGAATTCAATTCTATGTAAAACAACCCAGTTTAGAAGCGAACCTGTTTCGGTGAATCAAATGTTTTTTAAAATTGGACTTGTTTTTTCAATCCTGACGGCGATTCAGAAAACTAACCCAGGTGTTATGAAAATTGATCGTGTCTTTCATCACTCCTGAGTGTCGGCGTTTCCTAAAACGAATCCCTTATGAAAGGCCGAGGCCAGCATCAGTAATAACGCTGCTGCTTCCAAGTTCGGCGGATCCAAAAGCCTTCCAGACAAATGCTTGCAAGCTTGTATATATTTCCATCATAAAAATCGTCAGCAAGAACATGTTCTAGAATATTTTTAATCTCATTAACAATGAACGCCTAAGGTGAGCTCTGCCATTTTCAATCATGTGATAAAACTATTTTTGCCCCCCACAGAAATAGAATCTCCAAAACAGGATAATTTTCTATTTAAACACGATAGATTTTACATACTCAGTTTACGAATGTTGACTGAATCTCCTGAACGGGATTGAATTGATGCGTGTAGCGTCTATTATATATCTATGATATAAAATGCATCGTTTGCACAAACTCCGTCTCCCGTGCTCCACTACAGACCTTCGTTGCACCCGTTTGAGCACCGCCTTAGTCCCAGGTATTGCACTGGCACCCTATTTGTATTCGAGGTCTTCTATTTTTTCTGCCGGGTCGTTTTTTCGCGGACGCGGAGAGAGGGTGGCCAGTTTCGTACTGGCCTAGGAGGGATCAGTCCGTCAGCTCAATGGCCTGGGTGGCATCACTCCTTTGGCTTAATTTCACTCCCTCCGGCTTCTGTCACATATATAATTCATCGGGGGGGGGGTCAGTCGCCGCCAAAATAAATGATGCCCCATACTCTTCCTTCAGCAAAGTAAATTATTTAGCGATGCGCTCTTTTGGGCGCTATTGCGTCACCTATTGGCCAATTTCCACGTTCTTCGATCAACTGTGAGGTTGCATACATGTCATGACAATCGGAAGTGGTTTCATTTCGTTATTTTAATACCAGAAAACCCCAATTCAGAACGAGAGATATTGCAAAATTTTAGGAAATGGCACGTATGTGCACTTGTCACGAGTATGCACTGTTTTAAAAAACGACGACAAATTCTCTTTGTTACAAAAGGCGGAGAATTACGAAAAATAATGTTTACTAGATTGTTTTTTTTGACTTCTGTAACCCGCTGTAGGGCAAGGTGAGTGTCGATTCATTCCCAGATTCTGCATGCACCCCTGCAGGTTGTTAGCTCTCTCTCTATATATATATTTAGTTTCACGACAAGGTGACGAGCTGAGTACTAGGGTTGTGTGAAATTTCGGTGTCTAACTGTACACACGGCTACTTAGCTGTTTGTTGACGATAGCCTTCATACAGCTAACTGGTTTCTACCTCAGTCTGTACATTTATGATGCAATTTTTGTAAATACATTTATATACTTTGTGTACTATACAGTATTTTTAAATGCATTCTTAATTTTCACTTTGAAGAATATCTTATTACCGTACCTTGTGTTATGGCAGGGTCAAATATTCTGGAAAGAAATTTGTACTGCCTGGGGAAAGAATCTCGCAGCCGTACACCTTGCCCACTAAAATCTGACAGAGGCAGAAATTCTGCTTGAAGCTTTGAACGCGGTCTCTTCAAGAAGTATTCCTGTCTCTTGCTATGAACACTCGGTTCACTCTATAGGTGTAGCTATTTTCCCTCGGCAATTCGCACGGTTAACGGCTAATGAATCGTTAAAACAGCAACTAACTTTATAAAAGCAATGAATCTTCTAAACACTGAGTGCATTTTATTGAGCTGAATTGAATTTCCGAACTAAGATGAATTATCAAACAGGCTTGATTTTTAATTTAAATTGGGTTGAATTAATTAAATAGAATTGAATTTATGAAACAGGATTTAATTTCCATTTTAAATAGGATTGACTTTATTAAATTAAATAGAGATGAATTTTCAAAACAAGAGTTGATTTTCTTTTTTCACAATTTTTCAATTTTGCGCCCCTCATACAAATCCGCCTGAAAATTGTTTGATCCTGTCACATTGACATCACATACCCTTGTCGAGTTTTATAGAAATCTAACAATTGGATCTTTAGAAATCATCTCCAAAACCCTCTTGAACAATAGTGGAAAGCCTAATGTCAAGCCCAAACTGTCCAATAGAGGTAGCTGCACACATAAAAACCATCTGGTGTTGACTGATTACCACATACCTCTGCATCAGAATTCCATTTAATTCGTCTATCATTTCTTGAAATATCAAGCGGAAAAGCCTCTTTTCAAGACCAAAATGGCCACTAGAGGTTACTACAGAAGTAAATACCATCGGAAAATCGACTGGTGTCAGGTGACTGCTACCAGATACTTCTGCCTTTAGACTCCATATAACCTGCCTACCAGTTCTCTAAATATTATCAAAAGTACTGAAAAAGCTCCTTGTCAAGACCGAAATGGACACAAGGGGGTGCTGCAGAGATCAAATCTAGCCGCATGCATCACCCTACCGATGCCTTAAATCCTTGTGCCAAATTTCATTAATGAGAGATATTGAGAGGATAACTGAACAGAACAACAGGACAAAATCGCCATTAAGAGGCATTCAGCTAAGCTCAAAACTGAAACAAAATCAACTGGTGGTCATCACATACATCTACGTCATTAGTTTCATTTTTCACTTGTTTGTCATCTGGAAAGGCTCTTCCCTCAAAATTAGTGGGAAAGCCCCATGTCGTGACCAAAATGGCCACTGGATGCTGCAGTGGTCGAATGAGTCCGACAATCATCGTGTGTCAAGTTTCATTGAAATCCATCCAATGGTTCTCTAGATATTACTAGGAAATGCTTTCCTCCCCAAGGCCCTCCTCCTTGGTCCTGGGGGTGTGACAGACTTGCTAAGTGGCTTACATCACTCTAGTTATACCCCACAAGTGTCAAATTTCCAAGTTAGCCAAATTCAACACTTTTCTAAGGTCCTACATAACCATATTTACCTAACGTAGTCAGCATCAATCAGAGTTTCCCAGTGGAAGTAGGAATTGTCACGATTTTGATGTTTCACCATAGGTGTCAATAACGACAGCTCACAATCAAATAGGATTAAAGGAAATGAACTGAAACAGCTTTGGCATCCTCAGTCTTCCGGAATAAGTTGAAATCCAAGCGAATTACATTTAACACCGCGTGAGATTATTGTTGGCAAGCGTAGATCAATAAGCCAGTCAATGTAATTAAAGCAAAGACATAGACTCTTAATTTTTATTTCATTATTACAGCTAATTTCCGGACCAAGTCAGGTGAACTAGACTGTTCCTAGTTGTGCCGTGTGACAAGAGATGTGGAAAATTACATTATGTAACAGTAGCTATACTTGAAGCGCTAGACAGAGAAATGATTGGCAAAATTGAAAAACTGAGGTGTATCTATTCAAAAACAGACTTTTTCAACATTGCTACTCTGGGCCCGGTCTCCAATCTTTTTACTCGAAATGGAACTCGAAATTAGGTTTGGCATTTTCTACTCTACTTTTGGGCGAACTCAAGATAAGTGTCTATTATTCTATGCTCGAGTACACAATAACTTACGTAGATAATTTATTGCCCTTAGTTCACAGTTTGTAAACCCAATATTAAAGCAATAAGTTCGAGTTTGAACTCGAAATTTCGAGTTTTTACTAGAGTTTGTAGCACGAATATAAGGGTCTTCAAGGGCAAAATTGAACTAGAAACTCCTATGCATAAACTATAATGTATTCGAGCACAGTCTGATAACCAATTATCTTAAGTTCGCACAAAAGAAGCAGAGAAATTGCCAAAAATAGTTTCAAGTTCGTTTTGAGTACAAAGATTAGAGACTGGGCCCTGAAGACCGTTCAGAAAGAGACGTCATTTGGAACGCTTTAAGTTATGTAGGGCTCCATCGACTAGTCTGCGTATTCAAACAAATGTCTGCAAAACGACAGATTTAAACTCAGTAAAAATATGTATTTTCCAAAAGAAGAAAGCGTATAGAATTTAAAACTTGAATTTGTACCAATCTGCCGCTAATTGCGTCAGGTGACAATTGGCTTTTTAGTAAAAATCAGCAAAATGGAAAGGTTACATCCATCATAGCAAAACAACAGTATAACATGGCGAAATTCTGTTTGATATGTAATGTTCAAGATGATATCTCAAAAACATTGCTATGGTTCTTTAAATAATCATGTCATTTTCGCTTCATGAAACTGCTGAGTTGTTTCATAAAATCATAAGTCTTATCATGGGCAGCGCACCATAGGGGGCTGGGTGGGGGCTATAGCCCCCACTTTTTTAGTGGTACGCCGCGCATGGTCTATAGGCAATGAACCAAGGGGGCCTGAGGGGGCTTTAGTGCTGCGTCGCCCATGCTTATTTTTGATGGCCATTGACTTTTAAAAACAATTCTTAACAGTGTTTTTGACAACAGTCAATACAGCATACCGTAGTATCTGAAAGTGGCCTCCGCTGGCATGTTAACGAACGGAAGGAACCATCATAAGTGCAATGAATTGTGGGAAGGCAGACAAATTTCTAGTCAACAGCTGGCAAGAAAGGACTTCCCATTATTCTTCATTCCAGTATGCACAAGAGGACCGATCAACAGAGCCGTACTAAAACAAGTGTAATTTGAATGTTTCACTAATATTCACTGAAGATGTGACTTTTTACAGCATTTAGGTGAATATGACATCCCAGTGCACCTCATTAAACATTTGCAGTTTTGTTGCAAATCACTGACAGTCTGAATTAGACCACTTGATGTAAAAATTGATCCAAATGGCTTGCTCTTTATCTCACACTAGAAGAGATTTGTGGAAATGGCAAGAACTTTCCAATGATAGCTGAAGACACAGCTTATAACAAGAGCAACGCGCCCACGACTGCATCCCATATGGTGTGCTTCCAGGAATGTTTATTTGCATTATAAAAAAGGCCATTAGATAGCACATTGAACTCACACAAAAATGGAAAGGTGTCGTGGTCTTTCAAAACTATTTGCCAAATTTCATGAAAATCCGTCAAAGAACTTCTAAGATACAAAACCAAACGTAAAAAAATGCCAATAGGATACACAGCCGTAGTCAAATCCGTTGATCTGCTGTCAAGTTCATAGGAATACAATCACGAAATGTCAGAAACATCTTGCAAGGGGTTTAGGAGACACAGCCGTAGATGCAAAAAATGTCATTAGGGGGCACCACAGTAGTTGGACCCATTTGAAAATCCATGTCAGTCATGTTCTTGACAGTAGGAACATATCTGCCAATTTTCATAATGATCCTCTGCAGTTTTATAGATACATACGACAAAAAAGATAATAGAAATGACCGCTAGTTGGTAAAGAATAAGTCGAATCCATCACAAAAAGGAGAAGTGCTGTCATCTTCACAACAGAAACTTGTTCACCAACTTTCATGAAAAAGCATCAAGGAACTCAGCTAAAAAGACAAACGCAAAAATAAAGTTTCCACTAAGCACAGCTGACTAGACACAACTTATAAAAAAGTTTAGAGCGACATGGAACTAAGAAACAAAGTCACTCCTGCCAAGGCACATACACCTGTTTTGTAGTAACTGTTCTAGAAATCATTTTTGAAGCAGTTACATAAAAGAGCCACACTCGGCTTTAGGGCTAAAAACACATCTTTGACAAGGATAGACTTCTTGAATGTATTACAGTAGCTTTGACCAGACCTGTAAAACACCAAAATCCATCGTTTTTGTGGTTCTACTAGAAATCACAGATTCTCAAGGTTGGCTTCCAGTCATTTAGTAGAATTAACTGAAACTGAGGCCAGTGACCATATCAGTTAGCTCATTTACAATAGCAACAGACTTAGACACACTGAGGCCATGGGTTCGACCTCAAATTGCCGCATTCTTTTAACCAGAGGGCTACAAAACTGGATAGTCCACGGCAAAAAATACTGTAAATTTTGGGGTGGCCACCAAGTGGAAATTAGGAGCCCCACTTAATTACTAACTAAATGAATCCCGTTTCAGTGTCATGATGGTTAGACCCATCATTCCAGCTTTTGCTATATCAGTACGACAGATCGCTCCGGGTCATTTTGACCACTGACCAGTGATCTTTGACATGTATCGTAAACTGACTCTCTGCTGCAAAATCCAAGATCAGGCAATTGCTAGGCACGAAGCTGACAGTGATCAAGCTCGCTAGTTATATCTACATATTGTGGGAGTTAATTCCCCTGCAATGCCCTATCACTGGGTAAATGGATATCAATGACTAGAGGTTGAGACATAAACAATGAAATATGGTGAATTGAAGGGCTTCATACATAACAAGAGGCTGGCTAGTTAAAAACCAACATGTTGTTATAGTATATATATATAGATTTTACTATTTTTATTGCTTCACAAATTTATGGCACCTCATAAAAGAAATTTTCAATGTCATAAGAGTATAATACCTAAATTGACATGGGACTGACCAGTACTAGGCTGGAAGTTAATATCAAAAGGACAAATATTATTCTAGGTAAATCAGTCCACAAGTTCATGCGGGGGGGAGGGGNAATAATAATGAAATAATGTAAGCAAAAAATATCCACAATCTTTCTGCCTGGAAAATTTGAAAGAGGGGAAAATTGCCATGTCTGACCTAGCAAAGGTTCAATTCTGAAAATGTAAAATGGATACTATCTTGTGAGACTTTTACTACCTCAGTCCTTCCATTCATCCTGGATAACTCAATGTCACTTTGTATGGATTTCCCACGTCTCTCTTCAGAGTTGACTTTTGCCAGCCAGGACACACTTCAAACTTCAGCCATGTTTCAAGACAAGTAATCGTACGCAAAATGGTCGTAGTACCATCATGGTACAATCGTAGGGACTTTAGTGACACACCGCAATCACTTATTTGAGTAGGCAAGTCCAACAAAGAGCGAAAAAGTAACGTCTTGATTCGTTAAGCTACTCTTATCTAATCACCATCAGCTTGCTTAACGTGTATGGATGTGAAATCGCATGTCGTCCACTGAACCAAGACTTTAAATTTCTTCACCTGAGTAAGGACCAAGTTAAGACCAAATTTTATACCGATGAGAGGTCAAAATAAAAAATTTTGTTCCTTTGCAGCTTCAAATAGCGCGTGCTCTTGAGGCGTCTTCTTGATTAATTTCAGTAATTCTTTACACAATATGGCAGGCAAGTAAAATTTCTTTTCCAAATCTCTCAACACAAAATAAGAAAATTTTAGTCTATTGCTGGCTTGGTTAAAACAACATTAGGCAAAGTGTCCATTATGATATGGAAATAGTGGTTACAGACCGTGCTACACCAAGACTAGGCTGCAAGGTGCTTATTGTCTCTCAAGACATCAAAGGAATTTTTGTGACAGCAAGGTACACCCCAGTCAAGCAGCAAGTCAAGCCTATTCATAAAGATGTGCCCAAACAGCAAAATGACTGGCAAGAACAATTAGGTCGGCCGAAAGTCTGATTACAAAATGGTTTCGCCACCTTACGAACATTAGTGTTAATACCATTCATTCTCGGTCATGAGCGAGGGCTAAGACGGGGAATTCCGGGTCATTTTGCCTGAATGCTTTTGGTTTGTACTGTACTTACTCTTTGCTTTGTGTGGCTTCTTGGACGACGGCTGCCACCGGATTTCCGTCAGGTCGTTGTCGATGGAGAAGAATCGTGGGTACTGGCGACTGTTGGAGCGCACCTTGATCAGTTCACAGCCACCCTTCATTAAGGTCAGACAGTCGTGGGCTGAAAAAATATGGAGTGGAATCTTCAGTGTAATATCGTTAACGCAGTGCTGAAGAAAATCCGACTGTGATGGCGAATTCACCCATTGCAAAACTTACAGCTGCTCACTAATGAAGTCTCACTCATTTATTGCAAAATCTCACCAATTTCGGACAAAAAATTGCCAAAATTACCATTTTATCAGTTGTTAATGGCTTCCAAAACTTTTGTAAATGACCACAATTTTCAAAATGTTGATATCTGTGGTACACAGCTAGACCACGGGAAAGTGTTAATTTGGTGCTACGCATTGTTAAGGAAAAATAAGAAAATAAAAGTCACTTGTTCGCCATATTGCGTACCTTTAGACGAAGCTTTACTGTAACATGTACAGAGGTGGCACAGAAAATGCGAAGAACAGAGAACATAACAGCTTTATGGGGCAGGGAGACTAGCAAAAGGTGGAATTTTTATAGTATCTAGTTTCTCGACATTAGAATAATCTCTTTAGTACACTGCACAGCTATCGGTTTCATCATCCAATATGAAGATCGGACTGCCAATGCGAGGGACAAACCCAAAAATGGGATGTGGAGACCTCTTCAAACGGAAAGAATCAATCTTCAAATGGGAACGACAGACCCAAAATGGGAAGAACCAGCTTATGATGGGAAGGACAGAAGAGTACAAATGTCAAACACTATTGTTAGATATTTTAGCATGCGATTATGTAGTGCAGCACTGGCCTTTATCCAGGATTTCGAAAATAGGGTGTCTAAAATGGGGTTCCCAATATTCCAGGGCGTCCATAATTCCGACGCGTAACCCCCTACCCTCAGCAATCCCCCCAAACATAGATTTTTTTACAAAAAAATGCATAGACCAAGGTTTTTACATCTAAGTGTTACAAAACAGCCTTCTGTAGTGAGCATTTTTAATAAAATATTGGTGTAGACCAAGACTTTTACAATGCTATCAACCAAGTGTGAGCATATATATTGTATATTTCTTCCTGCTTTGAAAGAAAGAGCCCCCACTGAACCTTCAGAGGCTTCCTAGTAATCATTACAATGTGTGTGTCCAAACTTGAAAGGTTCCTATCCACAGTGGGGTCCAAATGATACATTGGGCGTCCTTGCCAGAGGTTCATATTAGTGCTAGGGCGTAAATTTGGACGCCCAGGACATACGCTGCATTAAGGCCTGCACTCCGTGCAGTGCAGCAAACATCAGCTTGCAAAGTGGCCATTGTTTTTAGGAGAATTTAATTTTTACATGAAATTCAATTCTCTAGTTTTATAATGCAGGCACAATGAACATGCGTTCGACACACACGATACAACAATTAGGTGCGATGGCTTTTATTAAGTCAATGCAAACTAATAGGACAAATAGTATGATCACTGAGCAAAATTCATTAATTGGGTCATCTTAAATGGAAAACTGAAGCCTTTTCCCTCTAATTCCTCAGGTCCTTCTCATTTTTGGGATTCGTCCTTCCCATCGACAGTCTAGAGTAAACATCCCACTGCATGATAAAGCCTGATTTTGAGCAAAAATACACAAAAAAGTCTTACAAAAACATGAAAATGGCAGCTTTTGGCGATTACATCCGTTCAAATTTGAAAAAAAACGCAGTCAAAGACAGAACTTATCGACATCTGTATATTATCCAGGATATGGAAATCCCCCCCCCCCCGAAAAATAGCTGGCCCATGCCTGCTCCAGGCATGTATATACAGATAAACAAAATTCACCAGTGTAATAAACTGAAATACACATGTGGTGACATTAGCCCACATAAACCTGCAAGGTCAAGGTTTTATTATGATGGGCTTATGTTTCATGTCCAGTTACTGATTGTGTACATTGAAACACCTGTGAAATATGTAACCCAGTCAAGGCATAGTACAGTCTGGTACACACATAACTTCAACAAGTACAATCGTAAAAACAGATTGGCACACTCTACTGAGAGTCCACAGGTATAGTAGAGCAGTGTAAAAACAGGCCAAAAAGACATGATGGGTGCAATGTTGTTTATTGTGTTCCACAAGATGTGCACTGCAAGTCCTTGAGATAAATGTTAGGAAAAGTGCCAGACCTGTGTTCTTTGTTACTATATCATATTCAGGACAGTCACTGCATGTGTAACACTCGATGTAAACTGCAACCATGCAAAATGTGGACTGAATGACTGTTTTTAACTTAAAACACTTAAGTGCCGCACACACACGCTAGAACAACTTACTCCTGGAACGTGTTGTGGCTAGGTTTGAGGACTGTGTGAACGCTATTGAAACTAGCACGATTTACTCCACTTGTGACAACTTATCTCACCTTATCAAGGTAGGGTAACTGTTTTCAGGATACCTTGCGCCGCTTCTAATCACTATATGACCGCAAACATGGAGCAAGGCACAGTTGCAGCCAAATACTGACAGGTCTTCTTTGGGGCCCAGTATTTGCATTAGCTGTTTATTGTCATGCACAAAGCGACAACTTCCGCCTAACCTCCGTTACCCGATATGTGTATGTGTGGACGCTCCACTCAAAAGTGGGGTAAGTTGACTAGAGCAACTTGCTCCAGGGTAGGCTGCGGTGAGGACAGCACTTTAAGGACATAACTTCAATCATACTCTAGGAATGTGCCCATTTGTCATGTTCTGCGTTGTTCAGCAGAGCCAGTGATACGTGCAAGTACGAACACACAACCAGTTGGGATTTTTTTCACCAAAGCCATCAATTGCATATAAATACGAATAAAACCCAGCACGCCTCAACTAAGATTTAGTTCTAATGGCTAAACTAATCCCAGAATGATCCTGCTCTTCAGTAGCTTTGAACGTGGGGGCTGAGAAACTGCTTTGCTGCCATAGCGATCATAGAACACCAGAAAAGATTGGGTTATGTCTATTTTTAACATTGTCTTGCGGAAAGCTGATGAACAATTAGTGTTCACGCCAACATTAAACCATAATGATGATACCTTGCTAGATTTACGTTCAATAAAAAATGAAATCACAAGTGATCTGAGAAGCGCATAAAACGAGACCTTCAAATGAGTTACAGTATTATTGTTAGCCAATCATAGTGGTGGATCAAGCATTGAAACCAGTAATGAGGGTGGTTAATCCCATGTTTTCAAGCACAGGAAATTTATAA
>NMRA01000481.1:122194-298453 GCA_002633005.1 Phoronis australis
CTCTTTGGAATAATTAGCAGAATTTATACTGTAATACTGCACAGATGGCGCTACCAGAGATAACCATACAAGAATAATAAACAGGTGAAGCTGGAGTGGACATATCGTAATTCGCAACAAAAATAATCGTGGCAATTGCCATCTTCCAGTTTTTCAAAGGTGACAGTACCTCGCTGCAAGTGTTTTCTGACATCTACTCACTTCAAACCATAAGTTACAGACTGGAATGTTCTTAATCTTGATTTTCTGAAGAAATTTGACAAAATAAAATTTCACTCGTCTGCCACACTGTGTGCTAAACATGTGAAGAAATATCGTACTGATGAATTGTACTGGACAGCAGCGATCATTTACAATAACTACCGATAATTCAAACAGACCTTATGCCACACCAGCTTAACTCCAGTAACTTGAGAAGTATCAATCTAAACTGCAAAAGTTGGTTGCATCTTCCACACCGGCTTTGATAAACGGACACCAAACTTATCGCACTTGAAGTTATTGCAAGATGGTGCTCTGAAAACATTGCGGAGGCATAACATTTTTATTCTGAACATATGGCCAGATAAAAAGTGGAATGCAGTGTCTAGAGTGGTAGAATGGTGATTAATTAAAATAAAAAATACTATCACATGATACCATCACATTTGCCATTACTGACAGCGACACTTGCCGAAAATTGCACTAACATCAAAATTAACCAATCATGTCACATCCCCAAGTTTCAACCTCCGCTGTTAAACCCACCAATTTATTGCTAAGTTATCATTGGGTGAAGTTAATCATACATAGAGAGAGACAATCTTCAAAACATTCATGCATTCATGTTGGTATGAAGGCCCTTTAAGGGGATCTAGAATATCATGAGGGGGTCTTACTTTCAACCCAGATGTAGGGAACCTTATTGCGTAGCGTTGAATTTTACACGCCATCGCAATCAAAAACAAAAAAGGCAAACTTAAAATGTTCAACTTTATTGGCTGTGATTTTAATTTCTATTGTCTCGGGGGGTTTTGTAAAGAATCGCTGATCAACTTTGATACTCAGAGAGGAATTTTTATCTTTACCCAAAATCGAAGAAATTGGAATACGATGATCAACAGAAAAAACTTAGAATGCCGGTTTTTGCCACCGAAAGACGCAGTTTTTACCACAAAAAAGTGGACCTAATAAATACCAACAATTGTTAACATCATGACTAAAGCGATTCACTGCTCTGTAATACATAATTCAAATATAAAACCTGTTAGAATTACCAAGACAAGAAGCTTGTGCAAACATAAAATGTAGACTTTCAACTTAGTACTGCAACATGTTAAAAGCCCTAGGTTAGAGCTGGATACTATTACATGACCTCTGAACTCTTGCACATGAGAATAGTTAAAGACGTGAAGGAATTTTCAAAAAACCAAGCACATCACAAAAACACACCGGAAAAAACACACCGCATCAGAAAAAATAGTGCTTCCCATTTCCAAACAGTCGCATGAAAAAAGTATCCGTAAACACGATCTTATACTTGAGGTTATTTTTACGTACTGAATGTATCAAGTGACAGTAAATTAAGTGGTAAAGGTCTGATCTACCGTATTCATTTCCACCTCTCAGCGAAATTAAAACATCAGTCCCGAACTGAACAAGTTCAGGGGCAAAGGAGCTTGAATTACTTCACCAGGAAGAGAATCTCCATGGAAATGATAATTGCTGTTGTTCAGATTCGTTTTACAAAAATCTCTTTTTCGTCACAATACTGGATTTCATTAAGAAAAATATAATGTTCAAGGTACTGAGCTTATAGGTACCACTTAAGTCCACAGAGCGGGCCCACATTTGTTCAGTCAGGTGAGAAACCATGTGATGTGGTCGACTGCTGACTTTGAGAAGGGAAATTTCCAACCAACCAGAATTTATGCAAAAAAGAAAGTCAAAACTGGGACTGGCTAAATGGCTGAATGTTTGAAAAACAAGTTTTGTTTGTTTTCTGTCTAGACTGTCTGGTTAACAAATAACTTGGTTGTTCCTGCGATACAGCAGACCCAACTGATGGTGACCAATACACCAAATACCTCCAGGTGTTTGCATCGAGGAAAATATTATGGTTTAGAATTGGTTTGTGATTCAAACTGACTTAGCAAGCATGTGTAAAACCAAGCCGCTAAGCTTCAATAGATTCAAGTTGAACCCAGGTGGTTTCAAATCGATTTAAATTAAGCCAATTCGCAACTTCTAAAGTGTGAATGTATACTTGAATAGAGTCCACTCCATGGCTAATGAGGATGTGCAGAAACAGGTTCCTGTCGGTTCGTTTATCCAAAATTCACAAACATGATTTAATTTTATTACAGGCTATTGTTTGCTCTTTCGTCATAATCATCGGGTTGCCAAAAGAGCAAACCTCAGACAAACGGCACAAAAATTTCAGATTGCCCGCCATTTTTATAGGAAGTTTGTGAGATGCAGATCAGGAGTGGACATAGCAGAATTTTCAGCTGAAAGCACAGCATCTAAACCGGTTTATAACGAAAACAGGGTGACATAACGACTTAACCTGATAAGAGCAAATTGTTCCAGAGTAAATCGATCCCCAACGTCCATGTACACAGGAGTATTAGACAATAATCTGGCTTACAATAGGAAATTCTTGTAGCTAAGCAATTCTTGCAATATCTCCACCCAGATGAGACAGCCTAGGCACAAGTAGGTGAAACCCACCCATTTTCACCATCTCAGGTTTCCATCGAGCTGTCATACATGACTTCGAATGGCCCCCTTCTATAACAAGCAATGCAGAGTGTGGATAGGCGCCCATAGTTTGCATTGCATACAGTGCAGATACACAGTATGATCACTAACTCTCCCACCAGAGGGAGAAATGGGAGTAAATTTAATGTGTTTCTGGCACTTTGGTGAATAGAGAGGTGGATGCTAAAAATACACTTAAAATTAGGTACAAATGGCCACCACGTAGTGCAGGATACATCAAACCTGTCACAAAATGGAAGGGCTTCATCTTCTTAATATGCATTTTCCAAATTTCATGGAAATCCTTAACGAATGTTCTAGAAAAAACTGGCAAATGTAAAAAATAAAAATGCCACTAGAAGGCACAGCAAACGTCAGATCCACCACAAAGTCATCCGATCGTCATCACGTTCATAGTAATAATAATAATACATTTGCCAATTTTCACAGCAGTTTTGAAATGGGTTAAAAAAAGGAGATACAGTCGCACACACAAGGCAGAAGAATGACAGGCAAAGATGACAGCCTTAAAGCAACTAAGGAAACCTGGGACCACCTATAAATTCTTGTTGATAATTTCCCTCAATAATCGCTTATACTTCAAAGGAAAAAGAACCCGAAAATCATGGGCTCTGACACACTGGAGGTACACATAAGTATTCAGACAAAACTGACCCAGAATTCCCTGTCATGATGGCTGCTCAGAAGCCGAATTCATCGCCACAGTAGTCTTCCCTTATAGAAATAATGAAATTAAATCAAAACTTCAAACCAGAATAAACAAGTTTCCGATAGCTTGTATACACCAGGGAAGCAATTAATGAAAAAATTGTTCCGGAACTGTGCCCGTGAGAAATTAAAGACAGTTTTTAACAGCCTGATTAGGGTTAAGGGTGTCATCCTAATTTGCAAAACTGCAAAGTTTTTGAGCATTTTTATTAAAGTTTCAATACAGAAAGTTTGATGAATGATGGTGAAAGGACTTTTTCCCTATCAATATACCTTTCAAAAGCAACATTCTTTGCCAAAGACACAAGGTCATGTGACCACAAGAATGACACAGTGTTTTGAATGACAAAAATAGATTTGTCTCAGACACCTAGTTTCAGAAAATAAGGGTTGACAGTAGCTAGTTTAACTTGTGGTAGATATTTCAGCAGTATCTTAATTGGGGGTACAGGTGAGGTTAAGCATGTTGCAGTTTGCAGATGGTAAGACAAATGGTGAAGTCATTATGCAGCAAATAGATAAGAAAGGATAATGGTCGGATATAACCTGCTCAAATTTTGAGAACCAGTTTTCTCCACTGAATAACAGGCATCAAACTGGTTCTCAAGATACGGGCACGTTATATCCAACTATTGCCCAAGAAAGTAGTTGGGCCTCAGCAGGATGGGTACAACAAGAATCACAGCTGAACCTGACTTGCCGTGACTCTTGACTGCATTACATATCCATAAGCTTTAGGGTTCCATGGTAACAGATATGTTTCAAATTTAACTTACAGGTACATCTGCAATGGTGTCACGCATCAACATGTACCTTTTCAAAGATATGATTTCCAGTCTAATGTATGTTAAATTTGTCTGCTGCTTTAGGAACAACAGGGCCATCCTGGATTACCCACAATGCCGCATTATCCATCAAGCACATTTTTGTAGCCTTATTTTCATGCCATTGGATTCCAAAATATATTTGTTGTTCTCGTATACTTTATAAGTTATTCTCAACTGCATTACTCTATTCGTCCTCCCAAAGCCAATTAGGTTGCTATGGGTGCTGAACTCCGAAGGGAAAAAGTTGGGTAAACTTGACAAATATCCGTGCAAGTGATGTTGAGTTGACGACATGACTTGTGAAAATATGTCGGACATTCACGAAATGAGGTCATTTAAAACAACGCGCTTTCTTACCTACAAAACAGAGTTCACTTTCTAATTTGGGTCAGCCCTATTCCAAAAAATCAGTAACTATGACTTTATCCAAAAAAATCTATAAATTTTATCGGAATTCACCATTAAAGTTAAGATTGAATACAGACAATAAGGGCTTGGCATTAAGGACTGTCCGATTGACTGGTGCAGCAAAAAATTAGGTGTGATCGTGTGGACAAGATGAATTTCTAACCAGTTGTCGAATGAACAACTTAAAATTTTTCATAGTCGTGCCCTTAGGTCAATACTCCCTTAAATGCACGCACTAGGATACAAACTACTTTCTATAACCTCTTTGCAACGCACAAGTCACCAAAAAGCTTCCAAGTGACTCACTAATGCAATCTGCCGGGGAACCCTACTTCAAGATGCTGGGGCTTCTAAGTCGGTCAATGTCATAATTTAAGGGAAGTTAGCTTGATTTGGCCCTTGGCCGTAATGACCGCTGCTTGATCACTTCAAAAAAGCCACAAAAAAACACAAAAAATTCAAAGTAAACTAATTAACAGGAGTACACTAACTGTTATACACTTAATAATAAATAACAATAATTGCAGTAAATGTTTGACGCTCTCATCTCCTATTACGACCAATGACGACGTAAACATATTTTCAATTCACTGTCTGCTCCACTCTTTATGTCGAAAAGCAACAACAATGAGCTCACTAACCAAGTTTTTCTCAAGCGTTTTTGCCAGTGCCAGTCCGAAGCTTCCATTAAGTTGTTTAAACTACAAAAATTACTTAATCCTTCAAATTTTTGACGAAGATCATTTTGGATTTTTGGAAAAGTTGAATTGAAGTAGAGTTGCTCGAAACTAGTCAAAAAGTTAATGTCAAGGACTGCCATACGAAGAAGACACAGTCACTTTCTAAGTCTCACTTAAGGGGTCATTCCAAACACAAATGTCAATAGCAATATCTCACACGATTACACAAGAGCTTGGCAATCTCATGATACTATTTTGACGTTCAATGACATAAGTGCCGTTTACACTACATAAGTTGACACGGATCAGCTGACACGGAACGAGTTGTTCCAGAACAAGTATGTGTGTAAACGGCACTGACAAGGAGCAAATTGACACCGCGGTGACAACTTTTGCCACCCGTTTGTGAGGTAGTCGCAATTTGCGCTAGCACATCTTGCTCTGTGTCAATTGTATGTCTAAACGCGAAACTGGGGCAAGGCGGAAAAGATCATCTCTACTGCACTCGTGTGATGACCTAAATACATTTTCTGTGTCTCTTCAACTCCCGTCATTCGTAAACCCTAGTATGTGCGATTCACTCTCCAGCCTACAACTGCCACAGTTAGTGTGTCGTGCGTGTAAACCGACCCTCGACACCGATCAATATGCTCCGTGTCAGTTGTGCGGGGCCAAAAGTTGTTGTCTAGACCGGACTAAAAAAACACTGATGCTTTCACCACATACACTGTTAGCAAGCTTACCAGATGAAACTGATAAACACGGATTAAGACATGGCATGTAAAATAGGCTTAAGAACGGAAGGTCAAGTATTGGTCTTTCAGCCACTTTTGATAACAGTTAGTTCTTATTAGTGACCACAAAAAGGTAATACGTCAAATTCGAACACGCTATTATCTAAAAAAACATAGCTACACATGTTGGCATATGTCCGTATTGATTAAATTGCTTGAAAGTCCTCCAGACAACATCTCTGACAGTAGATCAACTTGTTTTCCTTAGAGAATCATCATCAACTTTCATACTTTACAGAATCACGTTTTTATGTTTTAGACATTTGCATTATCATCAAAATATTACGTAGTTAATGATTACAAGTAAAAAATTTCCTCGATGTTTTTTCATATTCTTTAGTTAAACACAACCAAACAAATATGCTTGAATAACCAGGAAATTGCCGACCTCAGCAAAAGCCAGACACATCACTCAAAGTGGCTCATTCCACTTGACTAAAGTATCACATGTGCACCTATTCAGGCCCCTGTGCACATACCTGAAAGAAACCTTAACACAAGTATTTCACACACACACACATATATATATATATATATATATACACATGCACGTAAACTTCACACAGCCACTGAGGCAGCATCCCTTGTATTAATGCGCCTTACCAGCCAAAACTTATCAGACAAAATTCATCACCCGGAATAACTCGCCATGACAGCTGGTCAGAAGCGAACTTATCATCTAAGCTAGCCCCTCATGACCGAGAATGATGTAGAATTAACAGGAAAGTTAGTAAGGAGGCTAAACCATTCTGTTATTAGAATTTGCTGTTAACAAAATAAGCCATCTCGATGTGAAATTTGTATTTTGTTCGATTACTTTCGTCTTGCACTGTACATGTATTAAACTGAGACTCGATTCCCGAGAGGGCTTTATTCATTCTCAATACTTCTCATTTACAGCTGGAATTTGCCCTGTTCAGAAGATCAATTTAACCCAATCCTTTAATTCTCATAAAATCGGTCATATTTAAGAGAAACCAGCTTGCCAAATTTCAAGGGACACAACGGTAGACGGATTCATCCGAAAGTCGTCACAATCCACAGTCACTTTCATAAAAATACACTTGCAAATTAAATAAAAGTTCCCCCAAGGGGTTCATGAGAAACACTTTGAGTTTGCAAAGCAATTACTTTGTTATGATCATAGCTTATTCATACTCGCACCAAAAATCACAATACAGTAGATACGTGACTTCAGTAACAAAGAGCTCAATCATTGTATTCCGTCATACTGCTGAAGTTTTCTATGGCATCACCAGATGTTGACGAGATGACAACCGTCCCCATAATGCATTTCAAAAACGACATCAGCGCTGGTAATTTAGTAAATTTTGCCCCGCTCACACGTTTGAGCCCCTTAGGGATAATTGAGGCATAGATATAATTTTCCAAAATGACAGAAGTTGTATCACATCATGTGGTGATCTGCTGCAGCAACAAGCCACCACAGATAACTGGAATAACCAGTGACTTGAAACCTTGACCTTGACACTGGATAATGATACATCAACCCAGATATCGCAATACACTGTCCTGTGCTAAGGACAGACCTGCACACACGCAATATTTTAAACAAGCGTCTTGGCAAACTCAGGAGAGCCGGAATCGTTCAACAATGTACTTTTCAAGACACCCACGAAAATAATACATTACAATTTGTTGCCATAGAAACTATCAAATCCTACTACACACTAAAGTCATTGAAAAATTACAATCGATCTGTTAGAATGATTATGAGTGTACATTATACACAGTGATTTCCTTTACGTCATAATGCTTCTGTCACCACCCACATTTTTCAACACAAACTTCAATAATATGCTTACGGTACTCATTGGTACTCATTTTAGGATTCCCGACTGCTAGCTGTCTGCGAGACAGTTCACAAACCATCAATAGGCTTTCACACTAACAAACACACAGGCACAAGTCAAATTTGAAAAAATTTGTAAATGAGAGTGTTTGAAACGACCAAAAACCAGTCCTTAGACAAAATTATAACTTTTGACTTCTGCCACTTAACCAATACTTACTTTGGATTATGGGTCAGTGCCATCCACACAGACTTACCCAAGAACAAGTTAAACTTCTAGAACGAGTTGTTACTAGGTTTGAGGGCAGTGTGAACGCTATTTAAACAACTTCAACCAACCCGATTGTGACAACTTCTTCCATATTGTCGAGGGGGGCCCGCTAACTTGTTCTAGAGTAGCTTACAGCACTTCTAATCACTGTGTGGTCGCAAACCTGGGGCAAGGTGGAAGTAGTTATCTACTGTGGTCACAAACAGATGAGTCTTCTTTTACGCATTTTGTGACACTAGGCTCAGTATTACCAAGCCACTTAAATGTTACAATGAATAACAATAGTGTTAAATAACGACCATTGTGTAAAAAGCAAACTAACAACAAGGCAAGAACCCTTGACCGAAACCATTGAAATACGTGTATTTCATGAGCTAACAACAGCAAACAATGCATGACTACATTCACCCCTGCCAAGAGCAAGGCAGAAGGAAATCACAGATTATTGAAATAACAGGGATGAGCTACTGGAGGGCAACAAGTCATGTTGAGCATAGCTTGTCAATTAACCTCAACTGGATGTTACATGGGTGACCACAGTGAGATAAATATGGATATCCCACAATGCCCAGTTGAGGGGGGTACAAAGCCTCTGATTACAACTGAATGAGAGAACAGTCTTGATTGACTGGCATAGTGTTGTAGGCACACAGCCACTGATGGGCAGTGATGCTGGCAGTGGCCACTCATGGACACAGTATTATGGGGGCACACAACCACTGAGGGGAGTAGTAATGTGGGCATACAGCCATTGATGGGCACAGTGATGCTGGCACATGGCCACTCATGGACACAGTATTATGGGGGCACACAACCACTGAGGGGAGTAGTAATGTGGGCATACAGCCATTGATGGGCACAGTAATGTGTACACAAAACCACCGATGGACACAGTAATGTGGACACATGGCCAGACTCATGGACACAGTAATGTAGGCACACAACCACTGATGGGCCTTAAAGTAATGCAGGCATATAGCCATTGATGGGAACGCTATACACAGCAGTTATTTTTTTTGGCTTAAGTAAGCACCCCGAAATTGGAACACACTACTGAGAATGTCCACACGTATGGTCAGACTCGTGGACACACTGATGTAGGCACACAACCACTGATGGTCCTAGTAATGTGGGCATACAGCCATTGATAGGAACACTATACACAGCAGTTATTTTTTGGCTAAAATGGGCACCACTAAGTTGGAACACACTACAGAGAATGTCCACATGTATGGACACTGAGTTAAATGAAGAATAGTTGATATGCAATTCAACATATTGTAATAGGACAAAAATAAAAATGACCAAATTGTTGAAAGTAAACAAGTGCATTGACTCTGAACCACATTTTGGCTAGTACTGTAAACTCAATTTGTATGATGTTCATAATGAATGTTGCTATGAGTTCGATTTATGCGTTAAATAATTTCACAAGATGAAATGATATGAAGCCGAATCATAGATAACAAAATGGGTTTGCGTCACGCATATATGAATTTACAAAATCTAAAAACTTTGTCACAAACGTTCTCTAAATTGTCACATTGTGGATAGAGCCTTGCATTCGATTATTCCGCAAGGAGATTATGCACAAATCTTCTCTCATTAACATTTCGACAAAGGTGAACAGTGCCGAGCATGCTGTGTAGAAGGCGAAGTGAAAATGTCAAGAAAAATGTCTTGAAATGGTATGATGTCAAGTTCGAGAGAGGAGCTACAAGTACGCGAGTGAGTCACGTAACTAGTGATATGACTCTCTAAACAACTCTGTGTGTGACTTTTGGGCAAAAGTTCACGCACTCCGAATGCCGCATACAACCCAGTATGCCAGTAGCACACTCCGATTAGTCAAACATGACAGAATGTATGCGGATATTGAAAACCTTAATAGCTTGAACATGAAAATTGTTAAACAAAACACCAGGAGGTTTTTCCAGACAGGGATCAGGCCTTGTTACTCCCAATTAGCATTTAGGCAAGTACACTTACTTTTCAAAACCCACCAATAGTGCACAAACACCTGACAACTGGATAGTAAATCAACAACGAGATTTAAACCTTTAATCCAAGCCAACTTGAATTAATCAGAAAACAATTGGCGTAATTGGACATCTATGGATGCTTCATTAGCAAACTGTCACAATGACGGCTGTTAATTATGATACATTGTTTGTTTGAAAGAACGATCAATCAGGTGAAACAAAATGTGATGAGATAAACATCAGTCAGTGGACCGTCTGGACCTGTTGATCAGAGAGAACACAAACTCAGAAAAGCAAAACCACAAAACTGGAGACAGGCAGGCAAAAACAGAAACTGAAATGAAACCTGTTCAAACTAATTTGGGTCAGACATTAGCGCCTTCATCATGGTAGGATCTGATGTCTGCCTTGAAGTCATATTTCTACCCTGTTCACATGCAGGAAAAAAATCCTATTTTTAAACTAAGAAACAACTGGCTAAAAACCTGCTTCTATGAAAAATAGCAATTCTTTTATTTTACTATGTACGACGCATAGAACCCTAGTCTTCAAAGCACTAGAGTTCTATGGTATGAGGTCATACCCGCAAAAGGCATGTTGGGCAATGCACGACCCACGAGTACTCCCGTTGAAGATGTATATGCCACGTGCACGACCCACGAGTACTCCCGTTGAAGATGTATATGCCACGTGCAGCTCAGGTGGAAGACTTTCATGATCAGGGTGCAACGAAAAGGTGCCTCTTCGAAAAAATTTATGATAAAAGGGTGGGTATCTCTTCTGATTTAATTCCCTTCAAAACATTCACATTAGAAGTTCCTTTTTCAACAACAGATTTTTGTGCAAAAATGCACCTATTTTCGATAAAATGGCCATATTATCTCTTCTTGGACTTGCAGTTTTTGTGGGTTAAAAAGCTGTTAGGTATCGCTACAAACGGAGTAGGTTTATGGAATTAACGTTTGCAAAAGGATGGTTGTCGTTTCTGGAACGGAAGGAAATGAAAACAAAACGAAACTATGACTCATTCATGGACGCTCCTACAGATGGGTTCACTTTCTAAATGGGGTTATCCTAATTTTCCAGCTGTAGCGTCCAATTACAGTCGAACTTCCCAGGATGGACAGTTACTTTTAATCTCCCAAACGGAGGATTCAGTAAACGCCCAGAGATATTTATGTTGAACTTGTGTGCAGAAAGAAAAAATATCGCTAACATTTTAAGCCTGGTCAGCATGCCACCTGTGGCCACATAAGTTCAAGAATTACATATTTATAAAGAAAAAATAATAGTAGAAGAAAATGGGTATCTTCCCATTGATACGATGGCACTGAAGTTCTGACGGTTACTCAAAGGACAACGAGTTCCATGTTTTCAAAAGTACTGGGTGAGACAGCTTTTACAAAAACACTGACACTTTTAAGGAATTCTCGATTGCTTCAGTGAGAGACTTTATGGGGCTGATCACACCTGACCAGGGACTCCTTATTGCTGCCTACCTGTACCAGCAGTTACTTAATGTCTTCACAGCGAGTGGTATGGGGGAATGGTTTACCTTCGTGAAAAGACCCTTTTACAATGTAGTGATTAGTGATGTGTTTTACACAAAAGTTATACAGCACCTCCTCGTCCTCTAGAGGTCACTGGTATCTGGTCCCGCGACCAGTTGCCATAATGCTATTTGAAAGTCTCCCATCAGAGGTTCATGAGACAACTCCTACACTTGGGGTTTTGTTACCCCAACAGCTAAGTGAGCCTGTGGTTAACCCATCCTAATATTGATAAACAAATTAATGCAACTGGCTTAGGGGTGATTGTGGAGAAAACCTATTCGGTAATTCTTCTTATAAAGATCCGATTTTAAAAATTCAAAGACGGCTACAATTTACTTTTCAATTTTTAAAATAGTCATGTTGATCTTTAGCCTTAATTATTGTTCATTTTTTACTTTGAAACCCAAACACTAGACAAGCATATTGGTTTATGACCTCAACTATCTCATCCAGCCCATGAATAGCGACTAGCTTACTTCAATCTGTGATGGCGCCATCAAACCTTTGATGTGCCAAAGAATTTGCTGGACACTCTAGGGTAAACAGTGCCCACTTTCTTGTCCACATGCATGCAAATTTTGTTAGCGTAAGATTTGCCTAATGTGGGCGTTTACAAGCAAAAATATGGAAATTTTGGAGGTGGGAGTTAAGCCGAACAGGGCCGTTAATCCAGACATCTAAAGAATATGAATTTGACTAAAACATATCTGATCTCTTTCTTGGCTTGCCTTCAGGGCTTGGATTTGGGGTAAATACCGTAGTATGCATTTTTCAGAAGGTTGCAAATCATTGGGGTTGTTTACACACAATATGCGGGTTTTTGAAATAGACATTAGGTCAGTGGTAGTTCTTTGTGAACCCTTGCCTGCTCCTGTCCTGGTAGGCCTGTGTAAGGTAAACACAGCTTGACAAATGGGTTATGGTCTTGGCTAAGAATATAATTGTTTTATTGCCCCCTGTGACTTTTGAATAGCCTAGCCTAGAATGTGTCAGTGGGCCTAACTGTATCTGCATATCTCTCAGTTTTCTCATTTTGTCTATCTGTCCGTCTATCTGCCAGTTTTCTCATTTGTCTCTCAGTCAGTCAAACCTATTTCACTATGATATACTGTTAGCAACTTCTCCAACATTTTTTCCAGGAAGATGAAGGTCTTCAATAAATACCATTTGTAATAAATATCTGAGCATTTAATTAAAGAAACTATCACTCTACACCCCAGGAAATAACAACCATAAAAGGACACTGATGTTGCAGTGCACTGGGGGGTGACTCCTCCTGGGCTCTGAAGTTAGCCAGCTGGCTATGTAATGTGCACTGAGAAAACACAACATCAGGATGGTGTCACTTCAAAGAGACTATATTGAAAACCCATTACGTAATGAACCCCAAGAGTCTTCCTAATGAAACACCCAGGACTTGAAACTCACTTACAGGAACTTCACTCAGCAAGCAGTTGTAAAATTGCATAATGTTATTTTCTTAGGCAGATGTCATAACAAACATGTCTACAACTGAGAGATAAGGGAAGTGGGGCAGGAAAGCTGGAATAGCTGTTAGTTACATTACACAATTACACAACGACCAACCTCAACTCAGGGGTGTTCACAATTGACAGAACACTGTGAAAAACAAGCTTATTCAATTAATTTCCAACAATGAAGAATTTCTTCCGCCAAAACATCAACAAAACTGTCAGACAGCGTAGCCAGTTTCTATCCAACTAAAGGTAAAAAATGTTTTCAGAGCATAATGACTCCCGTACACCCAAGTAAAACATGCCAGTGTAAGGAGTTGAGCTGTTAATGGAGTTAACAAAGCTTACAGGACATCAAGTTGTAAGGGCCTTAAGTCATACCAAAGGTATTTCACAGTATGGCCTTAAAAACAGGAAAAGAACTAGCATGAACCAAGAAAGTATTGGACGTGTCAAATTAAGACTTCTTCGGCCAAAACCCAATTCACTTCACCAACATGTCAAGACAGGCTTCGGGGGGGGGGGGGGGGNACAAGTGTGACAGGCCTTTCAAAAACAATTGATCCAGTTGTAAGGCATTAAGTTCATATCAAATGTGTAAACATGCAAACATGGCTGAGTGTATAATAGCTAATTACACATGTGTATAATGACAGCCATATATGAAGGACAACGGTACATGCGCAAATAATTTCAGTTTAAAGTGAAGGGAATCATCTGACTATTGCTGATCTACAGCTTTTTCTATTCAATTCTATATAATAGCAATCAATCAAATGTGCACATTAACTAATATATATAATAGCTGATTCTAAAATATATGTCCACATATCGAGCTCAAATCCCACTGGAAACTGGTTCAGCACATCCATAATTTAAAAATTTAACATGTGGAGACAAGAGCTACCAAAAGTAACTATTTAGCATACAACATGGCGGACGAGTGAAACATTATCTTCTCAAATTTCTCAATAAAAATTGAAATTAAGAAAATTTCAGTCAATTGCTAGCTTGGTCTGTAGTTTGACAAAGTCATAAAGCATTATTTGGTTAATTTCTATAATTTGCTTCAAAGTAATCAGACTTAGAATAATAGAAGAAAGATAATGTGCAAGGGGGGATCTGCAATCACCACAATCACTTGGCCCATTAATTACAATCCCTAAATATAAAACAGGGTCATAATATTCACAGTATTGCTTGTACAAAATGTCTGCAACAAAGGAAATCAACATCGATTTGCGTCACACTTTACCCACATGGATGACTCAAGATGGAGATTAGGTATACATGGTCACAACTCCCATTCGGAAATTTCAATCATTAATTCCTGCCGGGAATCCAAAGGCTAAAATCAATATGCTTGCATAACACAGACGAGGTAAAGTTGTTACTCCTGGCTGACAAAACACATTCTTACTACAAGGGTATGGTTTGAAAATACATTTTGCTTTTTTGAAACGAACGATTTGTGAAACACAAGCATCGATTTTCCTATGAAATACTTCCAGCGCGTACATAAACGGGCACTCGTCACAGACACATCTTCATTTTCGGAGCGGCTATAAAGCCCCCTTCTGACCGGAGAAGTGGACTTCTGATTTGGACAACTTACCGCTATAAAATTAGACTCAACTTGTTGCTTATTCATATGAGAAGTCGTAGTCCTGGGTTTGCAAAGAACTGACAATTCGTTTTGCCTTGAGACCACGCCAGTCACATACTGTGAAATGCCAAATAGACGAGCCAGGTCTGGAGTGATTACGGACAACTGAAATCATCCCCAATTTGACTAAGAAACAGATTGAGAGCAATTTCATAATGCATAGTGGTCTAAATCAAAAGTTGTTTTTTGTGATGAAAGGCGGATTTACTTGCCGCTTCAAGCAGTTTTTGCCAGCAAAACTGTAACTACACTTAAAAATCAAAAGTTACGATGATAATAATAATAGCTAAGTACTAATGACTTCAAGCCATATGCAAAGCTGTCTTTGAAAACCATTGTTTTGGTTCACGTTTTCAGGTGGAACCCTTTCTGATATACATCAAAAGTAAGCATTCCTAAATTCTAAGAAATATTACAATAAAGAATCGCCAGAACAGAGTTTAATGCTTGCTTCAACAGGAAAATTCACAGCCGCCAATTTTGATTTATTCTAGGTTGGGCGTTTGCAATTTTCGGTTGGCCCAATTATCAACGCTGGGACTAAATTAACACAACAAAATTCCTACTTCTCACCCTTACTGTGTTCAGGACAATCACAAGACAACGTTCCAATCAAGTGTCAGCAATTTGGACAGCATGCATCCATCACGGCTAAAGACCATCTCAAAAGAATTATGACAAAGGTAAGCAGAAATCAATTATGAGGAATACGTCAATTCTCCACCAATTTTACAAAAAATAATCAATAAACCTGTGATTTTGCATTTTGCTGAACCTGATCACTTCACTGCAAGTACAAACCATTGTGAATAAAAGACTAAAATCATTCTATTTTGTGTTTTTGTGACAAAATAGAATTTCACTTGTTGGTTATTGTGTGCTAAACAAGTGAAGAACTCGACCATACTCCGATCTCACCTTTTTACACCATTACAACGAATTTAACTAATGTTTTTACAAAGAGAATAAAAACTCAATACTACTATAACCACTTTTGTTTCCATACATTCTAGACTTTAGCTTTTTTCAAAGGTGGCACAAGATGTACACATTAGGCGCATGCTTTCTGAATAGCACCATCGTTCAGATCCATATTTGAGTACATTTCGGAAGTTAAGACAGATCGACCACAACAGGTTCCACTGAAACTATAACTCAACTCTGTAATTGACCGATCGCAAGCTCCCCCCCTTGCGAAATGTTGACAAACAAACAATAAGTTTTACCCGGTAACGTGTTGTTTGTCGGGTAAAATGGCGACTTGGAAACGACGGTGTGTCAAGAATGCTGCCTTGTGATTGGTCACTAAGCCGTCATTCAAAGTGCTGGAGATAGGTCAATCGGTCAGAAATTGAAAGGAGTAGTACCCCACCACCACCGTAACAAGAAAAACCCTGTACAAAGTTTGGTTAACAATTCCACTGAGAAGCAATTAGTGGACAGGAAACCAAACTGGAGAAATGGCCCCTGACAGGGAGTGTTGCTCAGGGCCATCAAAGGAATCCATTCTCACTGAACTGAAAACATGTGCACCTAATTCCATTGAATCTTTGAGGTTCCAATGAAAGTACATAAAGATACTGGACCTAGAATGATAACACCACAGTTTTACTGACCCTGACTTTCAAAGCACATAATGCTATAGTCAGAAATCAGACAGCGGAGATGAATGCTAACATGGCGAATGTCATGGGGCTTTAGAGTACCTGTTGTTTTCTCATCAATTTCTAAATTTGCACCAGCAACATTCATTCTGTGTTACACGACTTTGAATTCCCAAAGACAAGAAAATTTCCAAAATGGCAGTGATGTCCGATTTACAAACTGGTTAAAACGCTAATATTTTTGTTAATAACAAAAAAAAACCCAATAACGTGGTAACTAATGTCATTTTTGCTGCTACCCCAAAACTGCTTACTTCAAGGGACATACATACCCAGGAGAAAGAGGACTTTGTTTATTGTCACATCAATCAATTTATGGCAGAGAGATAATGGGTTTCCACATCTTTTTTGTCTTAAACATAACTGGAGGGGGGTGTGAGGAAACAAATCATCAACTATTTGCTGGCGAAAATGACCCTATTGCTGACAGCTCATCAAGCAGTCTCACTATCGTTTTAGCCAGTAACAGTGCAAGTAATTTCACCACTCATGTGATCCTAGCATCTATTATATAAAACGCATCGTTCACACAAACTCCGTCTCCCCTCGCTCCACTACAGACTTTCGTTGTGACCGTTTCGGTACCGCCTTGGTCCACGGTTGTGCACAGGCCTTCTATTTAGATTCGAGGTGTTCTATTTTTTCTTGTCGTTTTTTCGCGGATGTGTAGGGAGGGTGGCCAGTTTCATACTGGCCTTGGTGATGTCATGCCGTCGGCTAAATGGCCTGGGTGGCATCAATCATTCGGCTAAATTTCACTCCCTCCCGCCGGCTTCCCTTGCGTATATACTTCTTCGGGGCTGTTGCCGCCAAAATTCATGATGTCATTAAAAACAAAAAATTTTCCTTTAGTAAACTTAAATATTTACTGATGTTGAAAAAAATGATGTTCTACTGCTATTTTGCTGCTAAAATTGTAGTGCGCTCTTTTGGATCAGCATTCGGCGTCATTGTGTCACCTGTAGGCCAATTTCCCCAATTCTTCAATCCACTGTTTTTCTCTTCCACAAGGTTGCGTACATGTCATAACAATCGGAACTGGTTTCATGCCATTGCAAGATTTTAGTATTTTAATACCAAATTGGATTTGCTGTGAAGCTGTCAGATACTGCAAAATTTCAGTAGCAAATGACGCATGCCACGATTGCATTGTTTTCAAAACGACGACAGACTTTCTTCTTTACAAAATGCGGAGAATTACGCAAAAATGACGTTTCATAGATTTTTTTCACTTAAACGGCTGCAACGGGCAAGGTGAGTGTGGGTTGATTCCCAAAGACTCTGCATGCACCCCCCCCCCCCCCNCCCCCCAGTCGTGAGCTCTAAGTTTCACCACAACAGAGGTGACAAGCTGAGCTACCCGGTTGTGTAAAGTTTCGGTGTCTAACAGAACTCAACACACAGCTACCTAGCTGTAAGTTGAGGATAGTCTTCAAATAGCTAGCTGGCTTTAACTTAAGTATGTAAATTTATGATGTGACTTTTATGAACACATTGTATACTTTGTGTACAATGGCAGTACTTTAATGCTTCCTTAGTTTTCACTTCAAAGAATAGCTGATTACCATACACTATGTTACGGCCAGGTCAAATGTTCTGGAAACAAAAAATATTTTTTCAGCCTGGGGAAAGAATCCCGCAGCCGCACACCATGCCGAAATCAGAAATTCTGATTGAAACTTTAAAATACAACGTTCTCTTCAAGAAATATCCCTGTCTCTTACAATGAACGCTAATGTTCACTTGAAAGTGTAGCTATTTCCCCAAGACATTTCCCAAACACTAGCTGCCACCCCTGCTCAATGCCTCAGCAGGGGTAGCAGCTAGTTTGTTATTTAAATGACTATTAGAAAGCTAGTTTGTCTATCAAACCCGGGGCAATACATACCCACAGTGTATGTCATACTGCGGTGACTTGCAATATTCAATAAGTTGAAGGGGATTTGCTGCCAAAGAGCAATAAATATAATTATAACACAGGGCTCAAAACAACCCTTAACCTAATGTCAACGCCACAAATGCCACAAGGCAAAATTCTCACGTTGCAAAATGGGAATTGACCTCCCAAATCATGGAAACTAATGAAAGTGGTGCCGCCTTACTAAGCGGCATGCTCTCATCGTATAGCCCAACAAAAAAAGGGAAACATCGACTTCCCGTTCAGTATTAACCTCAGGAGGAAGCAGACGTCTTCAGCCAAGCAATTCTGATTCCCTCTGTTTACTTCCTGTTGTACTTTGAGCACTTCAGAATTTTGTAATTCCAATAGAGTTTGAATTTTTTGTTGTGGAGAACATAGCTTTAACAGCAGATTTTCTATGGAAGAGCTATACAGGTGAATTAAAGGTTGATAGACTTGGAAAATTAAGACTTGGGGCTGTTGTTTAAATTTATAGGTAACAGAAACGTAGCAAAAAAGGATCGGTATACTACAAATCATCTTTCGGACTGCAAGACACAACACCGAGACCTGTCAGTTTCAATGACGTGCGTACGAAATGATTACAGTTGCGGGGTTCCAAAGTTCAAAGACACACAGGTAAATTAAACCTAATGTTGGAAATCTACTCAAACCAACAATAAGAAAAAGCGACATCCAAGATGACCTTCAAAAGTACAAGAAAACACCCTTTTCAAAGTGTTTGGGAATTAGTCAGGTAGTGGCGGGGAGAATACTAAAATGGTAAAGTTTTTCAAATTCGAACAAAATAAATTGTCTCATTGTAATTTGTCTATTTTGTAAAACGTAACTGCCTTGTTAAAACAATAAAAATTTCATGAAAGCTGTATAACATAAGCCATGTAAAAAAACAAACTAAAACTTTCGTGCTGCTTAAACTTCTTGAAAATTTGGTTAAAACGAAAGTCAACGTCAGTCGTGGCGTTCCAATCAGGAACACATCTGTAAATTTTCATAATGATCCTCTAAGGGGTATGCCAGAAAGAGAAGTGAACACCAAAATACTTAAGCAAAAATAATAAAAATGGCCACAAAAATGGCCACAAAGAGGCGTAAAATCCATTGAATCCATCAAAAAATGGAATAGCAACATCGTATTTTTATGGAAAACATACTTGCTAAATTTCATGTATAATCATCAAGAAACTCCGAAGATAAAGAGGCAACACTAAAAAAATAAAATTGCCACTAGGCGGCACAGCGGTATTCGAATCGTTCCGAAACTCGTCCTCATATGTTGTAAGCTACATAGGAACACATTTGCCGAATTTCAATAAGATCCTGCAAAGGGTTTAGCAGATACAGCTGCCGACGCCGGACGCCCAGACGCTGGACCCCCAGACGGTGATGATGACAATGTGCACCAACATATAAATACGTGGGCGCATAAAAAGGGAAACGTTCTTCATTAGCACAGTTCATTAGTGTAACAGCAATAGTCTTTCCCATTCATGGTATATTAAAGCTGTGAGGTCCCCAGAGACAGAGATATATAACTTCGAATGCCAGTGAGGTTGACTACTAAGTTTATATAGAAATTTAAACACCCTAAAAATTCTTCAATTTGCAACAAAGTAATTGCCCAATTTTGTATTTTTCTACACATTCTACAAGTGATTGCATACATCAAAATGTCATCAAGTGTTGTTCAGCAAGAGTTCAACTGACCAAAATAAGCTCCATGCAAAAGTAAAACTTTCTCAAAATTAATCTGGTTTAGAAATCTGATAAACAAATTTTTAAGAGTTGGCCATGCTATGCCTAAAACTGTGCAGTTTTTACCGAACAAGAAGTAAGGCATGATCAATAACAGATATAATGATTCTAAATTTCTGGACCGGAAGAAATTACGCTGTGACTGAAATAAGAAAGATGGCATTTCATGGCACAGATCCATGGGGACTTAGTTGTCTTAAATCGGTTGCTTTGGGAACAAACAGGGTTGGAATGACTGAAACAATATACAAGGCTACTAGACACCAACACAAAGGGCAGCACAAAGCCACATCGTTGTTTTCAAAAGACTATTTCCCATACTGATAATCATAGCGCAGACATACATCAGTTGGATGTTTTGATCAGATTTTGTTAAAGCAGCCATAAACCTTAATTCCATCAACGAAACTGCGGTAAAATCTCATCAATTTAGGACATACGGTAGTGGACGAGTGAAATTTTATTTTCCACTTTTTTAACGAAAGACAAGTTGCATCAAACAAATGCTTGTATCATTATCGAGTTTTAATACTATAGCTACTATAAGACAAGTTATTTTTGAGAAATTCTGAGCATTCACAACGAAGTTACATTAAGCTTTTGAGAACTGACTAAATTTTGGCTTTTACTTGTGTCCGGAAATTCGTGAGACTTTCCATAACTTTAAATTTAGAACATTTTTGCCACATTAAAACTGATCTCCTGTCTAAGATAAGAAGTGATTTCTGGCTTGCAAAACTGACTGTTCATCATATTTGTTTAAGACTGCTTGGCACATAAAAAGAGACACCATAACAAGTTAACTGGCAAAGCCTGGTCTCACGCAATAAAGATCTGTCATTTCTTTTTAATTTCACATGTCACTTTTAATTTGAACAAGGAACGATTTCTACTTTCTATATATCAAGAAATCTAATTTTTCAAAAGAAATGTTCTTTTCACGCAGTTTTTAAGTCGCATCGTTTTTCCAACATCTCTACGTTCTCCTATTTCGAGTAATTAAATACTTAGCTACCCGAATACAGGTATTGATTGGACAGCACTGATTCAACTTTTGCACTGGCATTTAGCCTTAAGGCAACGTCTCCGAACTTCCAAGTTTTTAGACTTTAACTTCCAAGGCCATAAGAAGCCAGGGGGACTGTCTAGCTCAGATTAAGCACCTAGGTAAGTACCCAAGGCATTAACCCAAACGTTTAAAACATAATTTTTAAGAGATCAACGTGCCATTAAAATTATTGCCTGGCTAGATATTCAAATTATTTAACCAAAAATGTCGTAAAATGTCCTCGAATAAAAGAATTTCCATTTCAACTTCGTCAACTCGGACCATCTTGAAAACCAGAATTATGGAAATGAGTGAGTCAAGTGAAATTCGCTTTCAAGCTGCAAAACTACTAAAAATCTACATGTCAAACGTTTGCTATTTGAAACCATAGTATCAAATTCGTACCTGTGGAATTTCATTTGGATGTGCAGCATATCACTTTAAGACATCATAACACAATGACACAAGAAATACTTAATATTCTCATCGAACTAAAAGCTAAGACATAAATCTCCCAAGGCTTTGAAATGACAAATTTTGAACTACGAACACAGCAATCATGTAAGATGGAAAAGGTGGCTGGCACGACTTAGGGTAAATAAAACAACTTTTTGAACAGTGTTGAGTCCACAACATTAGTAGGACATGATCATGGACCGACAATACAAGAGACAGTGACTTAGTCAAAGTAAAAGCACTTGCTGTTTCAATTTTCATGACTTTCTCACTGACACTGGTTTACGCTTATTGACAGTCGGCCTTTAGTATACACCTTATTCACGCAGTCGCCACTTTAAAAGTGAGCCTCTTTTTAGGTTTTAAAAACAATGCATTCCGCGCTTAATCATAGCACAAAGCATGATTTTTACATGTGCCTCAATATACTTATGTCTCAAATGCATTTTTAAAACCTAAAAAAGGCTCACTACTAAAATGGCAACTGGCTTTTTAGTGATAAACTTTGATTTCATAACAAACATTTTAAATCAATGTCAGACCTTTCAAAACAAATAACAGCTAGCTACCACTCCAAAAGTAATACAAAACATCAGAGTAAGGAGTAGATGCAGTCATGGCTGGTTTAAAAGTAACCTAATTGTCCTTGTTGGCCAGGTTCCAACTACGGTAGGTGCCAAACTGAGGCCAGTAAAGTTGAACATTGGTGTCAGACCATCATTGTAAAGGGACATGGTGATGCACCAGGGTTACCCATAATTCTGATATCATTTATGACAGACTAATTGCGCTAGAAATATTTTTGTTTTTGCTCGGGTCAGCGCGATTGAACAATGAAGATCCGTGTCAAAGAAATTAGCAAAAAGGTTTCAGGCGAGGCTATGATCTGCTCCCTTAACGAACAGTGCAGTCATTCATCAGATACAGTACTCGTGGCTGATGCTGTCAAATGGTGAGTGTATAAGAATTCACATAAAATCATCTTTTAGATTGAACCGTCCAACAGGGAAAGTGAGACGTCACCATTCTGAGGAATTCCGAGAGCTCATTTTCCAACTCTCCCTTTCCTACGGGAAACTACAAAGGGTCTAAAGATGGAACTGAAAAATTACTGTTTTGGAAAAAAATGCAATAAGTACGCTAATCTGTACGGATCACGGCAGCTGCAGAATGAGCTCCACATTTTAAAGTTATTTTTGTTGCGTTACCAGTCAGTAGTGTAACAAACCATGCCCTGAAGTAACAAAATGTCAGTCAGTTTTCTCTTCCCGAACAGGGTCATGGCATTCTTCCCCTTTGAACTGAATATGATTACATTACCAGGTACTAGATATACTGTGACTGAAGCTGGTTACATTACCAGGTACTAGACATACTGTGACTGAAACTGGTTACAATACCAGGTACTAGACATACTGTGACTGAAACTGGTTACATTACCAGGTACTAGACATATTGTGACTAAAGCTGGTTACATTACCAGGTACTAGACATACTGTGACTGAAACTGGTTACATTACTAGGTACTGGACATAATGTGACTGAAGCTGGTTACATTACCAGGAACTAGCTGTGACTGAATCTGGTTACATTACCAGGTACTAGACATACTGTGACTGAAGCTGGTTACATTACCAGGTACTAGACATACTGTGACTGAAGGTGGTTATATCATCAGGAACTAGACATACTGTGACTGAAGGTAACCTACCACGACTAGCAACTAATAACCCCTGACACAGGTCAGTTTTTCTCAGGTTTACATAAATCTTTTTTTACCTGAGTGAAGGAACAAAATTGTACTGATTTTATACAGTAAATGACCTGAATTGGGTTTTTGGCAGTGGTACAGGGAGGTATTGCTCTACTAAGCTTGAAAAGTTATGCAAAACATGATTTGCACGATTGAATACTGTTCCAGTCATGAGCACAAAACTTAGTTTGAAAAAGAGTTAAGTACCATATTTGACACCTCTTATCACTGAATGAACAAAAAACAAGACAGCAGATGTCAGAAACCATTATTTATTTATTTACAGGCCCTAGATTTTGTGGCCAAATGAAAAATATTTAAAAATCATGCAAAATTCCCCTTAACAAAACCAAAAACTCTCCAATGACTATAAAAATTCCCTTCAAGATTAGAATCACTTCTGCAAAACATTAGTTTTGGCGAACCATGGCATTGGTGGTGAGGGGTGGCGAGGAGGTGGATGGTGAGGGGATTTCATCTATCAGAAACCATAGGCAACTTCGCACTCAAAAGAGCGAGGATCCTATATTCACCAGCTGCAGATGACATTCAACATGGCGTCACTACTGGTGATTGGCATCTTTTCATGGAGTAGTACTTTCAGCTAATAGCCTCATGAAATAGACAGATAAGATTCTAAAAAAACTTCCTTGTCACGACAGCAATTACCTTCCGCCAGGAAAATGAAACAAACAGGCCACACGCAGGAAGCATTCTAACCTTCCAAAATTGATTTGGCTTTCGTAATTGTTACACGAGCAGATGTCTTGAACAATCAGGACAGAAAGAATTGAGCTATAGTCGGTGTGATTGACAGCAGTTGGGTTGTAAAACAACTCATAACTGGCTAGGTTAGACTGCTGCATGACATCAACAGCTAATTCCAGACTAAGAATCGTGTATATATGAACAATGAGTATTTGAATGAAATGTTACTGATACAAGGGATAACTTCCACGACATCAAAATTAATCTTTCACATCACAACAAAAAGTGTTGAGCTCCACTGTTAAATCCACATGTCTACTGCTTAGCTAACTGGTGATTTTAACTTTGATCCAAGCTCGAACTTAACCTTTCACACTCTCGGAGTCGACCCTCAGCCCCTACCATTCAGTCATTGTGAAAGAACATTAAAGGGTTCACACTGACCTAACAAGCTCAGGAGAAAAGCACTCTGTGTCTAATAAAAATATCACCAGACCATCAAATGAAGTGGCTAAAGCAGATGACCCCAGCTAAAGTAGAAAAATCTGGGTGGCAGTGGTCTGCAGACAGTGGCGAAAGCAGTGATTAATGGAGTTGAAATTAAACAGAGTTAAATAGGTATATCCAGTGCTTGCTTCACCCCAAGTCCGTCAAATGCGACTTCATAGAAATGCCAGGTTGCCAAACGAAACCTGAGGTTGTCAAAACTGGCGTCCAAATCATCAACCAAAAAATTTGTGCCGTACTACATTCTCAAAAAATTACGCATTCCTCTTCCATTTCTTTCTGTAAAAATATGCACCATTCAATTCAATCTTTAACTCAGATCTTTCTGCCAATGAAGAACGCAGAAGATACATCAGAGATTTTCATGGTTCGACTTTGCCCGATGTTAGCCAATATTTTCGACTTCCGTCTGTTTACTTCCTGTTGTAATTTAGCACGTGTTTGATGTGTGCTGACTACCGAGGGAGGGTGGCAAATGCACTAATTTCGCGAAATAAGCAGAATAATTGCGAACCAAAGGTATGGAATCCAATAAAACTAAAGTTTGGAAGTCACACAAATTTTTTAACAAATTTTGGTGGATTTATTGTCTGACTTTGGTACTCCCTGTGGCGACTTCATAGCAATCGAGATCGCCAATTACAACCTGAAGTCACAATGGTCGCCAAATCGAGCTGATATCCATAGAAATTCGTGAGCTTTAGAGTGTAGCTGGGGGTAAACATAACAATTAAAGGTACTCTCTCCTTTGCTTTCAATAGCTTGAAGTATAGGGTGCCCTCAGCCCTATGCTTTAAGCGAGCTATTGGGTAAAACATACATACCACATAAAACGAAGTGAGAATGATACTGGTATGAATTTTACAAATGCCAATTAAATTTCAAACTAACTAACTTATATACAAGAGGAGCATTGATAATAGATGACAAAAATTAGTTGAACTTGTCTCATACTGGGATTTTTCAAAGATAAGCCCACCTGATAAAATGCCCATGGGCGTTTATTCGGAAACTTATGCCAAATTAATGCACATGGGCGTTTATTTGGTGTTACAACTTCTGGTGTCAGGTGTGCCGATAGTACGGCATTTATTTGGAAAAGTTCCTCTTAAAAGCCCCCTCAGCCTTAACTTCTAGTCACAAATTCAGTTATGTGGAGCACATATAAAAAGGGACAAAGTGCTGGCGAACTATGCATTTATTAACAAAAAATTTTATCACAGTTTTAAGTAAAAAATGTCACAGTCAGGAAACCTCTTAATCTAGGCCTACGAGTATAAAGTATGTGCTGGCATTTGCGTAGCTAAAATTATGAATTTCCGTTAACACGCTCCCTTTTTCTGAATTAACGCCCGGGTGTTACTAAAATGCCTGAAATTTTTCAATGAACGAATACACGCCCATGGGCTTATCTACAGAAAATCACGGTAGTTAATGAACACAGATGTTATATCTTGTTGATGCTCAGATCATCAAATTTATCATAAGATGACACCGCAAACATTGTATATATCTATGTATATGTATATAGATACATACATATATATATATATCTATGTATATGTATATAGATACATACATATATATATATATATATATATCTATGTATATGTATATAGATACATACATATATATATATATCTATGTATATGTATATAGATACATACATATATACATATACATATACATATATATATATATATATACAGTTGTACATGTATGTAGTATACTACTAGACATTTTTAAAATACAAAGTCATGTATATATATATACTTGGATAATAAATGAAATGGGTGCCAATTTGCTGTGGAATATTTGAACAAAATATTTAATACCAGACAACACACGATAGTCTTAAATGACAGTGACATCTCTAGGTCGGGTAACTTCGATGAAATACTGCAATCCAAGACTGAAGTTCCCTTCTACACTGAATATCACTCCCATCAACGTTAATGTGAAAGGTACTTTCAAGACGAAATTAAATCTTTGGCTCCTGAAGAATGGAACATATGCGATTTTGGCGCTCATATTTCCCAAATATAGACTTGGCAGTTCGTAAAACTGTCGAAAATCACTGTCAATGCCACATTTTCACTGTCCCAAACTGGCTGCATGTTGGCCCAGTTCGTTAGGCTTGTGGGCTCCCCATCATGTGATACATTCACACTCCCAGCTTGCATGCCCTTCTACCTGCTGTCACCATTTACTTTACTGTTTATTTCGCTTCCAGGTTCATTTCACCTATTGACTGATGATGAGACATGTGGTCTCGACAAATAGCAACTAATTCAACCTGTTTGTTCGTTATGTCTCTGTATTTTGCTTCATAACTGCACGCCTGAAGATAGAAGATTTTATAGAGACTACAAAAGTATATATTACCCGTAAGCTGTTTAACAAAAAGTACAGTTGTGTCTTCAACCAAGATGGCGACATTGACAGACTGCTACCGAACTATAGTGTCCCAAACTAGAGAATTTTTATCGTACTCGATGGGAATTATAAATGATCATAGTTCAAACCTGATGCTTGTAATGAAATAATGCTTCAACTAGTATTTTCTCTCATATTGATTTTGGCTTACACAATAACACGCCCGTTAATTCCAGTTTATTGAGTTCGGATTGCAGCAATTATGAATAAGGTATTAATAAGTTAAAGCTGCACTTTGTATTGCCTAGCAGGCTAAAACGGAAATCAAAATAGGCCACTTACTCTCATAAAATCGGTCTCATAGTATTCCTTACTATGATAAGATTCTGTTTCCGTCACCTACTCAATCCAAAAAGTTTATGGTTGGTCAACCTCAATAAACTTTCAGGATTGTGTTGGTGATGGAAACAGAATCTGTCCTGGTAAGGAATACCATGAGACAGATTTTATGAGAAGTAACACCTGGTGAACACGCTTTATAAACAAGATTTATTCTTCACAAGGGTGGGAGGGTTAGCCACATTTTTTTCAGACAAGGTTGCTATTGCGAGTTTGTGATGCGTAAAATTAGCTGAGAAGCCATACTGGAAACATAGCTTTCCAATTAATAGCTAACCGATTGGGTTTTTGTTGACAAATTCACTATTACTTGTCAATTTCTGAAAATTCAAGAACTCTTCTAGTCTCATTTTTTTACTCCTCTTATCAGATTTTATGGTTTCTATCGGTGTCTGTGTCCCAAAAAATGGAAAAATACAACCTGGATGCTTTCAAGCATTCTACTTAGATATGATCTGATATGAAACAGTAATAACCCTAACTAGTGACCTGGTGAACAGAGTCACTCTATTGATGACTTAAGCCCCCCAAGTGAGACTGGAATGTGGATACAATTGGTCCAGCTAAAATGTGACATTGGAACAATTCAAGATTTCTCCAAATCGATGTTTAAGCATGAGCGGAAAACCAAAATCCGTTTCTAAGTAAACATAATTGAATTAAAAAATTTGTGTTCATTCAACAATCAAAAAATCACCAAAAGGTGGGTGCATGATAGCTTTGTTCAGAACTTGAATGACATCAGCAAGTGTTAAACTGCTTAGGGTACCTAAGATATACGACCGAATACGCAGAAATCTTGTATTACGGTAATAAATTCTCCTTAAGAGGAGGGTAAATTGTGTTTCATTAATTATTGAGACATTATCCTTAAAGGGAAGATCACCACGATCATTCCAGAGCACTCTGTCGTCAGACTGTAAATGCCCTACTGGGAGACATTCTAATTCCAATAGCTCCTGAATTAATATATAATTCATCAAAAAACACGACTGATCAAAGTTCACAAGCTCAATTCACTCTCCAGGGCCCCAAGTTAAACTCTACAAATATTTGAATGGCAGATTGTAGATGGCCCCAACACAAAATTCCATAATACAAAACAACACCATGACACATTCTGTCAGTAATATTGACAGGTTTCATTAGATAAAGATTTTTCAGTTACATAAATGCTTCCAGGAAGAGTCATAAAACTAATGAACAATCCAATTAATCAATTCTCACAGAGAATTCAAACATAGAACCCTGGAATACAGAAATTTTCAACTATAGTCTGATATAACGTGCCCGTATTTTGAGAACCAGTTTGATGCCCGTTATTTAGTGGAGAAAACTGGTTCTCAAAATTCGGGCACGTTATATCAGACCATTACCAATTTTTTTTCATTTTAGTTCTCAGTCCCAGTAAACTATGCAGTCAGGTCACGCAGGTTTAATAAATTAATTGACTTACTTTTCTTGGGGAGTAGCCTGATCTAACCTCACTTGGAATGCTCTGCCTCGAGTGTCACTTTATGCTATTCACAATCTATTGTCTCGCAACAAGGAAACGACCACTAGCATTCCCAATGTTAACCACAACTGGGTATGCCCCCCCCCATTGCAAGAAAGCCTTACACCCAGTCAAAAATCATTTCAATTTTGCACTCCTCATTTTGCATGATAGCACCATGGGCCAAATACAGCAAAGTTAATTAACGCCGACTAGATTAACTTGCCACAGCCAGCGTTAATTCACCAGGACCAAAATGACGTCGATACCACGACAGGCAAGACATGCGCAAGAACGCCATCAAAGCCTCGGATATTTTTCCCCAGCGCTTTTTTCCGAAAAGTACACATTGTTTCATCTTATTACTGATTAATAGCAACAGGGAGAAGTACTCATTAACATGTAACTTCTAACACTTTAGAAGGTTATGCCAATCTGACCAATCTGGATTCAATACTCCCAGACACATTCCACAAATGTGGTAGATTACATGTTCTTATTTATGCCTGAGGAACATTGTTTTGAAATATTACAACTATTCTATGGAAACAAGAATGATAATATTTACACTGCTGGGCAGATTACAAAACAACCCTGATTTGGTTCAGTGAAACAGCTGCTCAGATGTTTTGGCTAAACAAGAAAGGACAAAGTTGCTAGTTTAAAGGGATCGATAAGGATTTACAAGTCATGACAAACAGGAGGAAAGTTTGAGTAGTGTTTTGAAGGGAAATAAGCTTGGAGATTGTAGTTACGGGACAATGGTAAGTCACTTGAAAAAAACACAGGATTGAAAACTGAGGAGTCAAACATCTACAATTTTCACTGGCATATTTACCAACAGACATTACTGAGGGTTTATAAACATAGTCTCATAATTGTCTCTAAATTCAAAACAACATTAATCATATGCAGCTAATGGAAAACATGTCTGAAAGAATTCCCTGACAACAGGTCCTAGCATCATACATTAAGAAGGGGTGTGGCCTAGTGTGACACTGGTTCTCCGTTCTTCACTGGAGGTCGTGGGTTTGAGTCCCACTGGGTCACATAGCAGACCCTTGAGTCAGGTTTCTTGAGCTCCTCAGCTCAGTTTTAATTATATATTAAAGCATAAAAATGTTTCTACCTCTGGACTTCATTAAATAATTTAGGTGTGAACAACTACAAATTACTCTTCAAAAATTCTCGGGACATACACTCTAATGATTTCTATCAAGAAGAAATTTCTTCTTGATGAACGTCGTGACTCTGCACCTTAGAATATTCTTAGATACAAGTTTTACTTGCCCGCTGAAACAGGCGCAGAATGCTGGCCTTGGAATATTCATCCAAAATTATAATGCTACTTCAAATTACTCTTTGGTTCCTGGAATACTTCAAAAATATATGGTGCTTCACTATTTCCTTGTTTGACAAAATCTAAATAGTGGCTGACTGAGGCCAGTCCTTCGAGCATGCCATTACATGCTATGTAATCACCCCCCCTGCAAGAAGCAAGGAAAAGCAAAAAATTGGACATGGCACCAATCTCACATTTACATCGGTATGGTAATTACAAACATTGCAATATCCCGGGGTTTCTCCTTCTAGCCTTAGCAAGAGAGTTGCCACCACACACTCAAAATAAGCAATATCTGGTTAAACAGATAACATATTGTACAAGTAGTACCAAGTCAAAACCAAGACTTGCAACCTACCATCCCCTCCAAATTACCTCCAAGACAAAAAACGTACTAGGACAGGAGGTCAATAGGTCCATCATGAATTACACAGAGATAAAACACTCCTTTATCCATCAGTAAGATCAAAGAAAGCGTACCGTTTTTATTGGCCTCGTTTCAGAATGTTAAGCACATTTTCACAGGTCATGTCGGAGACCGACATTAACATGACGCATCCATGGATGTATGTCAAGGCTATCAAACTTTCCGTCAGAGTCGGACACTTGACAAGCACATGCAAAATCAACTACAACAGGTTCGCGTTTGCTTTGAAATTTTTGAAATTTAGGACACAAAGTGTCCCACTCACTTTCTACGTGACGTCTTCAGCCACGACATTCTTTATTTTGACCCGTTTTTGAGAAACTGCACAGCTTCAATGATGCAAAAATATTCCAATTTCAAGTACCATAGCTATAATGTGAACCACATAACATGAGATAATAGCACACAAAATACCAAATTGAGTTGGCACAGACACCTGGAAAAGTCAATATCACAATGCTTCAATTTTCCTTCATACTTTCTGCTCATTTGGATTTTTGTATTACGTAACAAAACAGCAGGATGGAAGTGTCAGCGATTAGTTCCGGTGATAATCAATGAATATCCGCCAAGTCACCGTCTGTAGCCAATGGTTGGGAATCTTTAATTAATGGTTAGATCAAATAAATCGAGCATCCACAAGTTGTGAGGGAAATGACAGCAACCAATGATTACTACAGAATGTAGACTAATGTTCACATAGACTGTAACTTGAGCCACTGTTATTGTAGAGTCAAAAACAGGTTAACAAAAGGTCTTGCAAGACAATTAAAATCTTGCCGTGTTAGAGTTCCAGGTATTAGAAATCGGATACGATAAAAGCTCAAAAGTTTAGGACACAACACGGAGGACAACAAAAATTTCACTTTATCATTTGCCATAAAAGATATGAGGCATAAAATTTAACCTAGTGACACCTCAATACAGAAATAACTTGTTCTAGAGTAACAGTTAGTGCAGGCAGTATGTATGTCAGACGATGAATCATAATCCACCTCTTCTATTTAAAGAATCACATTCAATTACTTCAAAGGCACACTCTTTCAATCAACGTTCAAACCGCTTCAAGCAAGACTGTATCCTTTATGGATTTCATAAAAACCTCTAAAGTTGCGTAAACAATGTTAGAAGCCCACAAGAGTGTTTATGTGATCTCATCACGGAAATTTTTATCCAAAAAATTTAATCGTGTCCTTAATACCGTTGTGTTGCTATCAATGTGCCTTTCTTTCTTGCTAAATTTTACTAAAAGACGTGGTCACGTGACCCAATTAATGACAGATTGGTAAAGAGTCAAAAATACATATTCTAAAGGCTTTCTACTTTCAGAAAATACAAAATTTCAAAGAGTTAACATGTACCGCATTGTGGATATTTGGTTAACCCTTTCAACACCGCAGACCGCTTAAGCGGTCTCTGAAACTTACCTCCATTCAACACCGTGGACCGCTTTATCGGTCTCACGATATGCCGAACTTCTAAGCAACAGAATATTTGATTGGTTGATTAGGGGAATTCTTTTGTGTACGTCACAAATTTAAATATAGCCTTACCTTCATTTCTAACAGCTTTTCTGATTCGTTGCTGAGAGGTAAAGTGAGTAATTGAAGGGGTTTTCCAAGAATTTAGATCGATGACTCGCAAAAACAAAATGTCGGCCGACGGCGATTCAGACGTAGACTTTTCAAATGACGAAATTGGCAATAATTTGTATACTTTTTACTTAATTAATATACAAGATAACCCAAAAAGGAATTCTTATATATCTGGCCAGATTTTGTTGACTATTACGACAAAGAAGTTGAATTACATGGCTTTGAACCGGAGGAAAACTTTACAGGTCGCGAATTTCGCAATTGGGTCAAACAAACGCCGTTGAACTCCGACAACTTCGCAAATTTTCTGAACATGTGGAGTCTTCTAGAGTGTACGATGGTTCTGATAAGCAAGTTGAGTNGAGCCCACAAGAGTGTTTATGTGATCTCATCACGAAAATTTTTATCCAAAAAATTTAATCGTGTCATTAATACCGTTGTGTTGCTATCAATGTGCCTTTCTTTCTTGCTAAATTTTACTAAAAGACGTGGTCACGTGACCCAATATTAATGACAGATTGGTAAAGAGTCAAAAATACATATTCTAAAGGCTTTCTACTTTCAGAAAATACAAAATTTCAAAGAGTTAAAATGTACCGCATTGTGGATATTTGGTCAAGCACACAGACATGTCAACAATGTGATACGTGACCTTAATAAGCTCTAATTGCAAAACTTAAGTTTATTCAAAGGCTTTGGTAGGGTACTATCTAAGTTTGAAGCACTACAATAAGGACTCCACGAATGCAGTTCAAGGTCTTCTTTCTCTCATCCCAAGATGAAACCCTTCATGCTAAACACTTGAACTGCTAAATCAATTTCTTTATTGCCAAAGTGGACCTTCGCTTCCACAGACAGCTTCAAAGGTTGCACAGAAAATAACACCAGAGACGGAATTGGGGTGATGGGATTCCTAATACCCATTTTCCGATGTAGCGGTGACATGATGAGATACGCGTGGTCACTAGGTGGCGTTCAGGTAGTTGGTGAACAGTTTTCTGGGGCCAGTTGCATGAAACTAAGGTCCCCAAGTCTTTTTGCACATTTGTGTTTTTATGGAGTCACAGGTGCAATATTTTTCTACTGTTCCATCTTTATTATGAGCTCCTGTTTCATTAATGACATTTTCTAATGACATAACTAAAAACTGAGCCCAGAGTTCATTGAAAATAAATAGGGACTCAGTCCTTAAATTGGGGGTGTTGAATGAAAAGATTCCTACTTATTTTCGACAATATTGACAATTCAACGTAGACTTCACTCTCAATTTGTATCAAAGTCAAAAGTTGATTTAGTAATGAAACTAAAACAATAAAAGAAAGAGCAGTCGATGTTTTCACAAATCCAAACATACACAGTAGATTTCGGGAACTTAGTTAAGTCCCTATTTGGGACTGTTTCATGCAACCGGGCAATGAATTCTTGCAATGATTTATTGCAGTAGGATATTTTCAGTATTGTTTAAAAAAGCTAGACTTTGCCTTGTTAAGCTGACTTTTAAAACAAAAATCAAACGAGCCCTTTTACTCTCATAAAATCCGTCATCACAAAAGGATTCGGTTTCCGTTACCACAAAGAGCATCAAAGCCATCAGCAACTCGCGAAAATGCTTCACAGTTTATTTAGGTTGGCCCACCCTCAAATGGCACATGTACACATTGCAGGTGACTTGAGTTGCCACAAGCAATACGGCTATGCCACATTTTCGAATTCGCACTTTTAGTGTTGGCCAATGCCGATAACGTCTGATACATTTTCTTGAGTCCCCGATGGTTTCTATGTTCTTGTTGGTAATGGAAATTACCAACTGTACCATGGAAAGGAATATCACGTGACCGTCTTTATCACAGTAAAAGGCCAAATTAAATTTCCATTTCCATCCACCACCTGAAACAGGACTAAAGGAGCTTCAATTATTTCCCACAATCAACCCATCGAATTGCCAGTTGTGTAACGGAAAATTCAAATGATTCATTTGCGCGAATATTCGAGTGACTCGCAAATTTATACTTCTCAAAAATAACCATGAACGAAAGAAATGCTTCATCTTTGTTAACTCGGGCCCTCATGTCCATCAAAAATTGGGTCAAGTGAGACACTTAAGTACTCCCACGACACCAAAGAGTACTATTACGCTATACTGTGTTCAATAACATCAACGTAGGATACACCTTTCACACAGTTCGCACTAATTCAAGCTTTTTAAAATGCAAACGGGTCAAGAACTTTGTAAAATCTATGACACATACAGCTACGAACCATCACTTTACCGTACCATTCGTTAAAAAACAAGCGGCAATAAAAACTTGTGTTGACACTGTTACAGGTGGTTAACCAAAAACTTGGTTTCAGGGACAGTCACAATCAAGACTTCTATTTCACAAATCAGTTTTCCAACAGAATAAAACGGTAATTAATGAAACAGTTTGAGGCAACTATTGGTGAAATCCCTATCTACTGGGAAAGCTTCAGCAAAGTATGCCTCACATAAAATCTGAGCATTGCAGTTCTCCATGGAGCACCTTAGAGAACCTGGTTTTCTACAGTAATGGAAATGAACAGAATTCACAGAACATGACTTCTTTCACCGAATTTGAGATTTAGAAAATAATTGTTAAATGGTCGTAACATAAATTATATTTTGATTATTTTTGGTTTAAATCACCAAAAGTAAGCATATAATCCATATCAATTCGACAAATCGATCGATGATAATCTAATGCAGCAGAATCGTGTTCAAGTAATTGTTCATTCTCTCTTAAGGTGGCTCTGTTCTCAGGTTTTGAGAAACAATAAAAATGGTGAGTAGTAAGTTATCGGTAAAAACAAAGACATGGAGACAGAGCTGCACTTTTGTTATTTATCCCTTTCAGATATTAAAACAGAATTGGATTAGTAACAAAATGGAGAAACTGAATTCCATATTTGCTCAAATGGATTTCCCTGTGCATAAAAACAGAAAACCGCGGGTTCTTCGCAACTCCAGCCTGAGTGGAGCGTCTCCAAGACAAACTTGCCATCAGTGTAAGTGTCTTTGCAAAGTGTTCAGGGAAGAAACAGATGATGCTCAAGTGCGTGGCTAATAATTACTTCCTCTTCGATGTCATTTCTGTCCACACAGGAATTTCATGGTGAAAAGTTCAGATCAGGTACAAATTACACTACCATCGGAGGCAGTACGTGGATCATGCAGATGCTAGTAAGGTTGTGTCAGTTTAATTGTCCACACGGTCATTTTGTTCCCAACACAACTTTCAAAGAGGCAACTGACCGTCTTAGCATAAGCTTATACTAAAATCTCTCCAATTTAGGGCGCAATATGGTAGACAAGTGAAATATGACTTGCAGATTTTTTACAGCACCATGCTCAAATTCTAGACGTGACTATCGTCGGAGAACATTTTGAAAATGTTTGGGCATTCAACACAATGTTGAAAAACTTGGCAATTATTTTTGTGCAAAATTGGTCAGACTGTGCGGATGAAGATTGTGTAATTACCAGGTGAATTGTTGAGCTCAACGGTGGACAGAAAAAAGGCACTTGGTAATGGGCAACTAAAGCACACAGGAACCTAGTTACCACGGAGCGACTAAGTAATACATTTCAACCGCCAGTTGACAACAGGAATGACAGCGGTGATGTTGTCGCAAAAAAGGACTCTAGCAGATTCCGCCATCTTGATTCTAACTCTTGCCACTTCTCAATGGGAAATTACATCAAGACAAAAGTTGCAATTACTCTAAAATCACCAGAGCAATCTCCGTTTTAGAAAAGACGCACTTAACATCTGAATGGTGAACAGGTAACTGTGGCTTGATTTAAAAAAATATTTTACTAAACTTTGCCTGTTTGAGAAAATGTGTGAATACAAAAGTGAATTAGCCACCACCACATATTTGTTCATCCCCAATATTTTGAGTACTTGGTAGGGGTGTGACGTAATCACTTTCCGTGTTTCTATTTTGGCAACTTGACCGATTTCCATGCAATTTTAGCTGGAAATGGTTGCTGACAGTACTATACAATAGAATTGCTCTTTGAGTGGTCTTGAATCCGGGACACTGAAACATGCCACAGAGAGTAGATACTAAGAAATGCATGTTATACCTTCAGACGATGTCTTGTTCTAGAAATCTTCCATACCAACCACATCCGTTATTTACAATAGTTCAAATATTTTTACAATATCACAGGTGTGAATGCATCCGAAATTAACAAATTTCTACAAGGTGCGACAACTTGAAGGCAGCAGATGGGCACAAATGATTAATTCCTACTTCTAGAAATGGAAATCTCCTGTTTTATGAAGGTAAAAACACAACGCTATATAATAACAATAACTTCGTCAACAACGGCATTGACTCCTTATGCAAAAATAAATGCTCGTTACCATTAGAACAGGGGAGACAACCAATTTTGATGTAAACTAGTGATTGACACAGCTGGATTGGGATGAGTGTTCTACTGGTACACAGCACCGAAGTGAAATACCACGAGAGGGCGCCATGGTGTTTCAGGAAGTGACCACATAGACTGCGTATAACTCAGAAATGAGATTTACAATTGCGGCTGTAAATTTCTCAAAGCAAGCTGGAAAAAAATTACCAGGATCAGAAAGAGAGCAAGTGCGGGTGTTTACGATGTTGAAACCAATGCATGAATAAGAAAAATGTTGGCTAATTGATCTGATCTCCATAGGTTTAATAACCTATTAGATAAGACAGGAATCTCAAATGTTGTTTAACAGGGCAGTTACCAGCCACGCACACAGATTTTTCAAAACCATCCCCATTAGCTCTTCCAGTGCAAAATCGGTGAAATATTTAGCTAATTATTCACATATTACAAAATATTTTCTTTCACATAACTATTAAAGGATTTGGCTAAATTTTAGTGAAATTAAAAGACTCTGACAACGGGTCATTCATTTCTACGAGGATCAAAAAACAATACTTTTCAGGTCAAAACCCGTCTAAAATTTCAGACACTTGCATTCTTGGCAAATCAAAATGAATTTAAATCGGTAAAATTTAAACAGCGGACACAGTATTTTTTGTACATTCAAAATATAGTACCTAGCGTTGGAATTAGAAAGTGTGAGGCAAAATGTTATCAATTTTTGACGCAGTATCAACTGGACATGGGAAATTTTAGTTTTCACTTCTTTATCAAATATTAACGGTGTAAAACAAATGATTTGTCACTTGAAGTTCTGCACCATAGCTACCACCACCTGTTTGGAGAAATCGTGAGAATTCCTAACAACCTTACATTAGCCTCTCAACGACGAAAAATCTGGCAAATTTCTCCAAAAAAGATATCATTTACTTGAGTAAATTGATGTTACTCTTCCGCGCGAGCACTCGCGTGCGTGCGTGTGAGTGTGTGTGTGTGTATGTGTGTGTGTGTCTTTCATGGTGTAGAAAAACACATTATATGACTAGCCTGGAATTCTTGAGAGGTAAGGCCACTATGACATCAGACCTAGAGATGGAATTTTTATAACCACTCACTCCAATATTTACCTCTGCCTTGCAACTCACTAGGCAAAAATAAAACTTCATTGGCCTTGTAAAAACAAATGGAAAACTGATTTTAATGCAACAAATGTGCCAGTAGGTTTGGAGACAGTGTAGATGTGTAGATGCTATTTAAACTTAAGTGCAACTTACCCCAATTGTGACAATTCACTTCACCTTATCAAGGTGAGGTAACTTGTTCCAGGGTAACTTGCACCACTTTTAATAGCTGTGTGGCTGCAAACCTGGGGCAGGGCGGAAGTAATTATCAGTTACAGTTACATACAAACTGGTTGCCTCTAGCGCACTGTCTTCGCATTAGGTGTTCACTGTAATGCACTGAGGGCGACAACTTTTGCCTTACTCTAGTTATCGGATATGTTGTGTGGACACTCCACTTAAAGTAGATAAGAGAAAGTTGCACTGAGAGCAAGTTGTTCAAGGGCAGTGTGTGTGTGTGTGTGTGTGTGTGTGTGTGTGTGTGCGTGTGTACGTGTTTGCGTGTGTGCGTGTGTGCGTGTGTGCGTGTGTGCACAGGGCTTAGTTAAAACCTCAACGGCAAACTGCTACAAGGCAGGTGTCCACTCAAGGTACCTAAACTACACGGTTAACGGACTCATAAACATGGTCACGGACGCATGAACACGACTCAAGGACCTGCAAACACCGTCCACTGACTCACAAACACGGGAACGGACTCATAAAACACGATCCATTCACCCAAATACACGGGACACGGACTCCCATTCACGAAGAAACACGGTTAACGGACCGCAAAAAACGGTTTACGGACATAATGTAGATGTCCGCTGACCCAGGAAGACGATGAGTCCATGACTCGTGTTTGGCGGTCCGTTAACCGTGTTTCATGAGTCTATGTCACGTGTATTTGGGTGAATGGATCGTGTTTTGTGAGTCCGTTCCCGTGTTTGTGAGTCAGTGGACGATGTTTGCAGGTCCGTGAGACGTGTTCATGCGTCCGTGACCCGTGTTTATGAGTCCGTTAACCGTGCAGTTTAGGTACCTTGCCACTGAATTGTGGGTAAATGCAACAGAACAAAAGAGAGCGTTGTGGTAATCCAGGGAATAGTGATTAACAAGATATTACCATATTGTATAGTTATTTAAACACAGAACACACTTTAATCTGTCAACTGCAGTTGACTGCGCATCAATTGTAATTTCTCATGCACAGCACTCACTCCAAGTGCTATTACAGCAGGAAAGAAATTATGAAAAGACGCTGAAGGAAATAAATGTACGTCAAAGCTGAGTGACATTGACCACTAGTTCGCTAGCTTTTCTAATTACATGTTCGTGCAATTCTGATCTTTTACTAATTGGAGTATTTATGAATCAAAGTTTAGGTCTTCATCAAGAGAATGTCCAGGGAGACCAAATGGACGCTTCAACTCAAATTTAGACACTCTAGTTTTAGGATGCCCTGTTCAGTATTTGTACACCCAAGTAAAGTAAGTGAGTAAGCAAGCACGGTTGTCTCTTATAACTTGCCAGCAGTGGGTCTGGGGGTTCATTGGCCTGTCCAGAATAAAAACATTGGCTTGGAAATCATGTAAGATAGAGAACACTTTAACACAGAACCACGTCTCCACAGAAACACTGCCACACTACAACAGCAATTTTACGTGGGGTCATAAAAACGCCGTCATGCAAAATTGGTCATGGATTCCCCCAGAAAATGGGAAGCCCATTTTGGACGCCCTATTTTTGAAAACCTGGATAAACCTCTGGTATGAAGCATTTTGATTTAGTTTGTATCATCGCTACACAAAAACATGAAATCCATTATTCCGAGCATTATATTTAGTTTGAGCAAGACAATAATTAGGGATCAAGGACTACATTGAAGGCACAAGAGTTTTGTTGCTAAAATATGTTTTGAGCAATTCACTATGAGCACACAAATGCTTGAAATTATAACAAGGTTACAGTCATTGATTTACAATTTCCAGCCAGCCTTTCAATCTTTCTTCCCCTGGCGATGCTATCTTGTACAAAAAGGCTACTTCTCACCTTATTTTATAAGACTAGGACCCTACGTGTAAGTGATTAAATCATTTTTCAGCACTTGCACAAGCATTCTGGGCTATCTAGGTAGCCCAATATCGTACATCTAAAATAACAAAAAAATCGTTTGAGGAATGCTTAAAGTGGCAAATATTTGCAAACAAAATACAAAGACAAGATACAGTATGGTAAGTGCTGACCCAAAACCACATACACATTAGATTACACCAAAAGAATACGCAAGCACCTTATTCACGCAGTCGCCATTTTAAAAGTGAGCCTTTCTTTAGATTTTAAAAACAGTGCATTCTGCGATTAATCACAGCGCAAAGCGTGATTTTTTTCACGTGCCTTGTTATATTTGTGTCTCAAATGCATTGTTTTAAACCAAAAACAGGCTCACTACTAAAATGGCAACTGCGTTAATTAGGTGTATAAGAGACCTTAAATACAACCAGTCTCTAGATGCAATGGAGTCGAATTTTGGTAAACTGACGGGTTTCACAATGCTGGCATCTCGTTATTTAGTAAAATCATGATGCCTTTAAATTGAAAAAAACTTGAAGTTTAAAGGCCCTTTCATACTAACTTAACTTTGGTATGAGTGGAGCATTAATGGAAACTGCAAAGTGAATAGAATCGTTCACACCAGCTTCAGTATTTAAAAGCGTCGAAGTAACCCGTCATTGAAGTAATCACAAAGTAGCGCTGAGGCATCCCATGCGCGTTAACATTTTTTTTAATGTGACAATTTGAGAACATATATGAGCACTAAGTGACATAAAAATTATTTCTAATTCGACTGGTAATTATTCGAGCAAAATATAAACAAGTAAAAGCGACGACGACACTGCCCTAATTGTTGACGATAGCAGTGTACCCTGGCAATGACTTCAATGAGACTGAAGTTGACCATCAAAACCGAACCGCAGTGTCAACACACCGCTGTTAATCCGCCTGTTTACTGCGAAGTTAACTGGCGATGTTAACTTCGATCCTCCACGTGTTGAGGTTAGTATGAAAGGGCCGACACTTAAGTCCTGAAAGCTACAGTCAATGCCCGGAACAGTCCATTTTTTGTTACATAAGCTAAAGGCTTTCGCCTAAGGCATACCACCAGTGACTTGTGTTACCAAGCACCTACGCACCTGAGAATTCCATGCCAAGTTAAAACAAGCTTAAGAGTTCCAGTTAAATAGAGTTATTTAATCTGTCTCCATGTTTTTCATCAGCAAATGTTACAAAATCTGCGGACTCTTCATCTCATTTCCAAACTTGATTATGTTCCAACATATATTATGCTCCAACATATGTTATGCTCATGTGCTGATTTAAGGACTCAAAGATTTGTATATGTGTACAGTATGTCAAAGGTAAATGGTTTTGTTTTGTTTGCCCAATTAAGAACACCATTAACTTATAGGTGTGGTAGATATATGCGAACAATAACAAAAAACAGGAGAAATTTGTAATCAGCTAAATAATGCACAGATACTGGTCCCCAAGGTAATGTCAGGTTAGATAGATCATAAATCCTAACGTGATCCTGGAATAGGTCTACATTTGTTTTATTATGGACCACAGATGCACTGCAATTGTCTGGTCACTAATTTTCATTAGACGATCAATCAGGGGGGTTATTGTTTGTGCAGCCCATAATTGGACTGGTCATTTACCCTTTGTACATTTGCAAAATTGGTGCTTGTTGACATAGACTTTTTCTAATAAGATTGGTGATTATTCCAGCAAAACATAAGCAACTATTAGCGATTACACTACCCTTTAAGGTTATCTCCAACTTTATTTAGTGGCCTCCATTCTAACTCGTATATCAAAAAAACTAAGCTTCGTCAACTAGTAAAAGTACATATTTTTTGAAAGAACAAAGAAGAAAGGTACAATCATAGCAAAATAACCCCTCCGTCGGTGCAAACTTGTTTTCGGTACACATAACCTACACAATCCTTAACTATGTTAGCTATTTCAACGTTCACTCGCTATGTCAACTGATTTTGCAGTCCGTAACTAACTTATCATTAAAACCTCAAATAGACGTATCTTTCCCAGCCAACTTTTACTGTTATTTACGACCTACTTAGAAAGTAAGTCACAGTTCATAGCCTGTACACGTCACGTGCTGGGAGACTGATACGAAACCAAGTAAGAAAGTGATTACAAAAATCGAATCGCTAGCATGAGATCAAAACATCGAAATGTCAACTTATTAATTGTATTAAGGAATTGGGGTGAGGATTTATCCCTTTTCACAACTTTCTGTGTTCATGACCACAGAGGCCTGAGGCGACTCGTAGCATTCGTTTTCAACACCAACGGTCGTGTGCATGTAGACGCACAACTCCTTAGGATCAAAACTACGTTTTGTCTTCGTTTTCCCAGGCAAAATTCTATCATAAGTACACCTCGTTGGCTCAATGTTATGGCCACTTTGTGAATGAAAGGACTAAGAGTATACGAAGTTGTTCTGTACCTGGCAAGAGATTCGATTTAACTGAAAGCCCTTTAACCTTTGACCTTGGATAAATAGTAAATAGATATCCACACGGTTCTGCAGCTCCAAGATGGTTCTGCTAAATCTTGCTACGTGGTATATATTTTGGATTTGAAGTTCCCCAAGAATGGAGATAAGGTATTTTGCTAGAAGCAAGTGAAATATAGTAAAAATGGTCAATTTTTGTGAATAAGGTTGGAGATAACCTTAATTGTTGACAATAACAATGGCTCCTCAAGAGAACTTCGATGGGACCGAAGTTGACCGTTCATACTGCACCGAAGCATCGACGCTCCGAAGTTAAATCCACCTGTGTTTACTACGAGGTTAACTGGCACTATTAACTTCGATCCAGGACTGAAGTTAATCGTTCATACTGACTGCAACTCCCTAAAACATTGACGCGTCGACATTAGTATGAAAGGGCCTTTAAGTAGGGCACCTTAGATTTTGACCTGACATCAGCTTCCCACAATTATAGGTAAACTTAATGGCCACATACATGCAGTTAAAATCAATGTTTACAGGCACAAATGCAATAAACACAAAATGTAGATGTTACCAGACAGTGTTACATCACAATGAGTAAGTATTTGACATTTGCAGTTATGGTGCTCAAAACTATTATACAAGAACATTAAATGTGGAAGAAAAATTCTCAAAACAGAAAAATAGTCCCCATCTCAAACAAAAACAAATTTGTTTGAACAAGTGCTAATTAATGACTTATGTCGCAGCTCTAGAGGACCCGTAATATTTTGTTTTAAAACACATAAATATTTTACTACCATTGAGTGTTATGGTTGTAACTGCCATAATAAATTGCCTTCATTAGTGAGCTGTGTGGAAAGGCAGGAATTGAATTAAGACTGACAGGAGATATTATTAGAATGATGGATAGTTGAAACTTAAAAGCAAACCATGGACGAGTCTGTGTCAGTTCCAGGCCATGTTAAATAACTTTGAACAACTAATTAGACAGATATTACTATTTAAAGAGGTATGATGTCCACTTCATCGCATATCCTGATTCCGATCAGAAAGCTTGGCATGCGACCTGCACTTTGCAAACTAAGAAAAAAACGCAGCATACTCTCGAGTTCTGAATAGCCATATACATACATATACATATACATATACATATATGTATATACATGTACATATACATATACATATACATATACATATATATACAATTATTTATTTCAAACTCTTTTTCTGCTCTATACGAAGCTTATTTGGGTCTCTACTTTTATTAATTATTGATGGTTTTTCCACTCCTCCACAATTATTTGGTCAAGATTAAATTCGGAGTTGGCTGTTTCTTACTCATTTCTTGAACGCAATTTTGTTACTCAAAATTTTTTGGACACTGAGTTTCGAAGCCTGGTAGCCTGAGTGAGAACTCACTGTCCTAACCACTAGACCACGAGACATTCCTAACAAATTGGCAATTTTAAGGATTATATACGATTCCACAGTACACACGGAAGTCACTTGTAATAACATGCACATGAAAAAGATTTTATTCATTAAATATACAACTGTACATTTCAAAGCTTAAATAATCGGGACTCCCAAGTATGTAGTCTCATTAGTAGCAACAAACGCATCGTATGTATACCTCGTTGCCCAATGAAAAGTTGTAAGTTATAAGACTTGTCAGCTGAGTCATGGACAAGCCATGCCAGTTTGCTTCCGTCGTGAACATTTTACATTTTACGCAAAAACGTAATCAATATTATTATTATTCCAGTCTATACTATTTTTCAAGTTCCACAAATTTGCCATGTATACCATTGATTCCATCCTATACTATTTTTTTTCGCAAATTTCCGGTCTATACTATTATTCTACTCTTCTAGTGGCAAAAATGTTAGGTCTATACTATTATTAGTCTATACTATTATAAGAAATCTTGAAAATTTCCGGTCTATACTATTACTGCTGTCTCAACAACCATTTCGAACTGGAAAGTAATCAAGGAGTGAAAACATTTCAGTGCTGCTGCAATCATCAACATACTGCACCACTAATAAACACAGGCTCAAGGGCCCAATAAACTTAGCTCATCACAACAAACACGATATGGAGCTCCTCCAACACCTTTGGGAGTCAGGGCGAGACTTTGCGAGTTTCTTTTGATTGTGTAAGCCCTGTTTTGCGAGTGCTGCTGACTGAGTTATTGCCGGAGTTATGCTCTTAGTGAGCAAATTTGTTTATTCCTTCGTCAACTGAGTGTATCCGTGAGTGGAGTGAATATGTAGGGAGATGCTCACAGGAATAGACATCATGTTGTTTTCACCCCCGATAATTAGTTAGTGAGGTCAACTTGTTTTTTTAAATGGCCAATTGCTGCAATAGTAAAATAATTACTCACTACCACTGCTTACAAGATCTGTTCTGCAACAAGACTCTAGGCAATGTTTGATCGTGGCTTATCTTCGAATGTACTGTCTAACAATGGCTAGGTGAAACAGTGCTGCAGTAATATCATTTCTGCAAATCTATTACATCAGTGATGCAATGGGATACTTCTCTTTACAATATGGATGGAAAGTCATTGCATTCACTTGCACTAAGGTGTCGTTCACACAGCAAGTTCCCCTAGGAGAACTTACTCCTGGAACAAGTTGTCACCAGGTTTAGTAGTAGAGTGGAAGCTACTCTTGCTGTAGCAACTTGAGACATGTAAGTGGCAAATGAGTCCACCTTATTGAGGTATAATAACTTATTCTAGGGGGACTCGCCCCAATGCAAGTCCGAGAATGAACGTAACTCAGTAGACAAGATGGAAGTATGTAGTTGTTAGCTGCACTCGCTCGCTTACACACACAGGGGTATGAAGTATTTTTGGCGCCATATTTGTCACATGGTATAGGGTGGACACTCGCCTGAATGGGGGGAGGTGCTTTAGAACAAATCATTCTAGTCATTTGTGTAGACACGACTTTACATCAGTTCAAATCACCAAAAATTTAACAAAAATAACTTTTTAAAAATTTGAAGCTCATATCACAGTAACTATGAATCCCACAGAATAGTGTAATAAACATTGGTTTACATTAATGGTGTTAACTGGTGATTTTCCAGTTGCAACTTTTGACCTAACACAACTTCCCGCAGAAAATTGATAAAGAGTTTATGGTCGAATCTTCCTGACTAACCCAGTACCGTGACATCACACTTTCCATTCCTAATGACTGATAAAATGCCAGAACTTTCCAATCATGTTAACTCTATCGAACAGCTGTTTGAAGGTCTTCACTTGACAGATTAAGCAATTCCCATGTCCAAATTTAACGCTCCTTTTTTGCAGAGCTAGAAAAATACTATGTATGATTGACTTTAGGGACGGTGTTTTGAACACAGTTCTGAGCTGCACTGGACAAGAGAGGGTTGAATTATCATACACTACTATAGCTTTCCAAACTTTTTATACACTACTATAGCTTTTCAAACTTTTTATGTCTGCATTGCTTCTCATTATGCTCCAATCAAACTTAATTGGCATGAAAATGACAAAAGGCTAATCAGTTTTTATGTAAACTAGTAATTCCTATGGAAGCAATGTGCTACAGAGCACTAAGAGGCAGGCAAGAGCACTTAGATATGTTGAATAAAAGAGAATGCTGTGGTATTTCAAGAAGTAGGTATTTATTTGCTCTAGTTGATCTTTGAGCAATCATGTGAAAACTAATCATAAAACCATACTCTCAGGATGTTCGTATATGTTAAGTACATGAAAAAATCTGAGTGCGTCGTGTCGATAAATGATAACTTCCCAACATAAAACTTTTACAAATCTAAGCAAGAAAGTCTCAATTTATTTAAGTCCTGACATTCTATGCTCTGGGTATCAAGAGTTTTTGTCGTGAATATAATTTTTTCTTTCAAGCTGCATTTTTCCTCATATGCATTGCAATTATTTGGTAAAGAACACAGTTCTTACGCGACGAACCGGACTGCGAATTTGACTCAGTTCCAGTGTTGTTATTCTACCCCGTTCACATTAACTGGTTAAAATGCAAGCGTTTTCCCTGGCACTTTCCCCGACAAGAAAAAATGGCAGTCGTGTGAACAGTTACAAATGCCACTTTCAGTAGCTCTCTGCCAGCGGTTACAGTTACTCAAAAACTTATGGCGTTTTGAATTTCGCAACCACTTTTGTAGCTAGACAGCTTACTTCATAGGACACTAATGCGCAGGGGTAATAGATTTTTGTTTAATGTCGCATTAATCAATTTAGGGAAGAAAGTGAACGCGTTTCAACATCAAAATTTCCCTAAAAGCCAACTCGGGTGGTGAAGAAACAAACTTGCAAAAATTGGATTCTCACACTGACCGCTGGTCTGTCGGGCCAAAGCACATGATTTTTCACTCCCGTTTTTAAGCCAGTAACACTACAAGGCTTTTGGCCACTCCTGTGAACCACACTTTGTGGTAACAGGTCTTCCTAAGAAAAAGAAAAAAAATCCTCATCATTGACCACCATGAATTTACCATGCCCATTCTCCTACGAATTCTGTAACACCTGAAGATGGCCGGAGAAGTGACCAGCTGAAATGTCATGCCAGTGGAAATGGCTAGAGCATGCGCGCACCCAGGGGGAGGCTCTTACGAGCACCCCCCCCCCCCATTCGGCGAAGTGGGCAAAAAGGTCCGACAAAGAGAAACAAAGTCTGCCAAAATTAGACAAAAGTCCACTTAAAAAGCAGGCACTACCAAAATTCGGCAAATGCACAGCTCTGAACGTACTTCGTTTTTTTGGTAAAAGGTCCACATACCCAAAAATTCAAGTCACCCCCATTTTTTAGGCTAGGTGTGCGCATGTAGAGGTTGATGTAAATAGACCAATAGATTTTAGAAATGATTTTATTGCACCACGACAGACTTTATAACACACGCTTGCTATCTATCACTGAATGAAAAGCATGTTGGTTCATGAAAAAAGAATAATAATGCTTTTAAGAATTACGGTCTGCGAGAAAAGACTAGAAAAGAAAAGTTTTCATGCTATCACAATAAAAATTTTCAAGAACGACAAAGTGCTCAGATCTAGGAAGACCGCCAGATCTCAGGCCTTTGCACAGGCTTGCAATGGTGTTGCCGTGGCAGCCGGCAGACATGACTACAATACCCTTGATACTGTTATCAGCAGAACAAGATGAAAGTCTGGCAGTCAGACCAGGGCAAATAAATGAGCATTGAAAAATATCAATGGGGAATCTCAGGTGAAATGCCAACGACCTTAGGCATCCGCCTGGATTAGGATTAGGTTTCGTACATTTCCACCAAAATCGCATTGCACTGGACGACTTGAAATCCTAGCTGGGTGAAGTCTGAGATTCGGTAGGTAAAGGTATCGTCAGTGTATAACTTCCCTAATTTCTTGTACACGTTTTTAGCCTTCATGATGAAAAAGACCTAGGTATGCTAAGTCTTGCAACTATTCAGATACTTTTAACAGCAGTTACTATCCAGGGGTCTAGGAAAGCAGAACAGGATAGAGTTCACTAATGCTAGGACCTCGCTAAAACCGCCAAACAGTCCTGCTTCTTAGTGTAGATCGTCACGAGATAACGCGAGATATTGCCATGAATTTTAAATGAGACACGTGATTCTGGCTGTAACTAAGCGAGGTCCTAGCGTAGGGTCCTAGCATGACTGAACTCTACGCAGGTACTTAAGATGTAATTACTCACACTGGGGTTTGTCAGCTTTGCACAAGCAAGTCATCCTGGCTCAACGAATACCAATCATTACATAATATCTAATGTTTAAACAAATTAGAAATTCTGAACAAATAAATGAAAAGAAGAAAATCATCAGAAACAAAGATGTGCGCTTTGAACATACATTTTCCATTCTACAGACAATGTTACATATCCAAATATTATTTTAGACTCGTGCACAAGAGAATATCAGTTTACAATTTGTTCCATTGATTTCTTTTAAATCTCACCAGAAACAGCACTGTAGTTCAATATGGATTATATTGAAGTCAAAATATGCATTTACTGTACAATAGTCAATCTGATACTATTTTCAACAAATACGTGAAAACGCATAAGTAGCGCTAAGACCCACTAAGTTAGGGTAGAGTTCAGTAAAGCTAGGATGTCGCAAGAAAAGCAAGACTGTGAGATTAGGCGAGATATTGCCATGCATTTTAAATGGGAGTACGGGATCACAGCAAGATTTTTCTTGCCGCTAGACAGCTACAAAACTCTACCCAGACTGCAACTCTTTCCATACTTTGTAAGTGTTATGCAACCATTACTGTCAACACTTACAACTAAAACTGTTGAAAGCCAACTTCAGTGCAATTGCTTTCTGAGTCAGCCTAGTTGGTGCCCCCAGTACACCAATTGTTTCCAACGAGATTTGACAGCAGAGCCACCTACTGAGTTATAACCTTTGTAACTGTTGTATTCACAGCCGGTTACAACAGTTGCGATTAACTGCTTGCTAAACCACCCAGAGGGTTATAACTACCACACTAAAGTTTTTAAGTGTTCAGATTAGAGCTACAACCTTTAAATAGGTTTTGAAACTTATCATCACTTCGATGTGAAGAGGCAATAGCTTTGCATGAATACAAGCACTGAACTTATTGATAGAATCATAGTTATTTTCATCGTTTATTGATAACATATTTCACATACACCTGTAAGAGTTCAACCAGTCCAAACATATAGAACCGTTATCACAAAGGTCAAGGACAATGAAGATACCTAGACCAACAGGAACTATGAGGGATTAATGTACAGGTTAGGGTTATTTGCTGTACAACGTCTACAAAATTTTAAAGGGGAAAACGACCGTTTTTGATATTACCATTACTAAAAATGCAGATCCCAGATTAGCCTGTAGAGACACATTTCTGTCTTAATTTCTGTTCCCTTAAAGAGTATCCAGTTTATGTGGAACGGCAGAAAGTGACGGAAACGAAACAGTAGGCGTCTGATTCTTGGTTCAGTATTCACTTCCAACAAACAAACACAAATGACTTGCACATACTGTGTTCAAAAAGGAGTAAGACATTGTTTCTTTATTGTTTCTTTAAGTGAATACAGAACCAAGATGGCGGCCCTTTGCAGGGCCGTTTACATCACTTCCTAGTGTTACGTAGATAGCAAATACACACAAGAGGAATAGCAATCAATACCTAAAAATGTATCACTAAGATGAACCGGAATTTGTATTTTTTCTATTTCACGTTGTATCAAAAATGGATAGTTTCCCCTTGAATGACAAATTGCAACATACACCCTGTCAGAGAGTTGAACGAACAATTTTAAGCTACCCTAGTAACTTGCCAGAGAAGCAGAAATGCCCAGATGCACTAAGGTAAATAACACCTACCTCTATAAATCTTTCAACACCAGGCCAAATTGTTAATACAAGATGGTCAATGAATCCACCATCACTCTTCATCAAACAGTCACATATGTGGACCACAGACACTACCCTACAACTATTTGGACCATGGACAGTTATAACTGCCAGGATCATGGACACTTATAACTATGTGGACCGGACACTTACAACGATACAGTGGACCATAGACAGTTATAACTGCCAGGACCATGGACAGTCTTATAACTATGTGGACCAGACACTTACAACCATGTGTACCAAACACAGTCACAATTACGTGTACCATGGGTACTGATAACTACACTAGACCAGATACTTAGTACAACCATATGGACCACAGACACTTACAATAACTAGTATGTGGATTGACAATGAACAATTTACCAGAACTTGCCCGTTAGGAAACAGTAGACTTAATTCCAGGTATTCCAGGAATTGGCACACCAAAGTTCATGTCTAAACAAAACATAAAAATCAAATCAGTTATGTTTCACTATAACTTACCTACTCTACCAGCTTTTATTTACTTTACACACCTGATCACCACCTGCTGGCAACATGCGCTGCCGTTATTTTCATATTAGTGGCAATTAACTTTGATGTACGTAAATACAATTGCACTGAACCAATGCCATTAACCACAGAAGACACTATTTTTACAATTGGTTTAATTGACATGGTTTATTGGTTATAATGCAATAAGGGCAGACCACTGGTCACATTGACCTACGTTAACCCGTGCAGAAGGCTACCAATAGTCACTGTTCGTCAAGAAAAGGTTTCGCTAGAAAATTCAGATTAGCTGTTAAGCAAAACCAGCCATAGGTGAACAACCATGAAACAGAAAGAAAAATTCCTCGCCAACTATTTGGCAATACCTATTTGCTGTCCCTGATTTTTGATTCACACCATGTTCATCCACAGAATAACGTGTTTTACTCAGACAATGCCTGGTCCTTAAAATTAACAATAAATTTGTGTCATAAAGGCAACAGTATCAGCCAGTTTGCCCCAAAACAACGTTTACATAATAAAATATGATATGTCGCTAGATGACAGTCCACAACACTTAAGTGCTCGATAGTATATGATAGATAGCGCCACAGTTCGCTACAACGACTTGTCGTCTCAGCGTACCATATACTCAACCCATATTTACACTATGATAGACACCACAATTGTCCAGTAAGAGATTTGATAACTTTTTTTCATAAATTTTTCATGACCACTATGGAAGCTTACTACAGAAGTCTCCCTTTTTGGTTTGTCCACAGTCTCAATACAAGAGTATTCCAATTTTGCTACGTCACAAATATACTGTAGTCTACTACAGTCAGTCTCCTACTTCCTACCCATTTTAGTTCGGAGTTATATTCGCATATACTAAATATTAGAAGAACTTTGAAGGAATCAGTAAACTTGTCTTTGCACAGTCATCAAGTGTTATGACAGTAGCCTATAGATTTTGAAAGTTTCTTCCTGGCGTAGTTACATGACTAGGGAAACCATGAAGTTTAACAAATAAATACCAAAATAATAAAAGCATTAAGTGCTGAATTTGCTCCTGATGGAGAGAATTGTGCGTACCTGTAAGTCTATAAAACAATTTAAGAGATGTAAACACCAAGAATTTTGATATACCGCAAGAAAACTACAAAATCTTTATATCATTAATATATTACAAATAATGCAATTGATAAAAAACAATGTGATTACTGCAGACTACGTCTTCAGTCTGCTTCTTATTGAAGCAGCCAAGGTCAAGGTCACTACAAGTCGGCCACGACTAACTTTTTATTGCTTCAAATACAAAAATGAAATGTAAAGAAAGAGTTTGACTTTTGTATCTGGTTGACCTTTGACTATTTGAAAACGTTTGTTAAGTCTTTACTGTACGAAACAGACAACTTAAGATATTTTAGTGTGTGATAGGCCTACAGAGTACAATTTAACCGAAACGGTGCAGGCGTGTCGAAAAAACACAAATTACCTACTGATTTCAGTTACTTTCATAAAATGCGCACATCGCCAAAAAGCAAAAGAATTTTTTATCAGGATAGTATACTTTGGACTCCCCGAATATACTATGATTGATTAGTCGTCTGTAACTGGGACTGTTGTTGTAGTGTACCCCCCGAGGCACTAGGAGTCGGATTCAATCAACTCAAAAGTAAAACTCGGGGCGGGCTGTTTGCCCTGTAATCGAACATAAATCGGTGGTGTTTACAATAATTGAATACGACTGTTTGTTTCATGAGATGAACTACCAAAAGTTCAACATAAGAGTACTACTTACCGTTTGCAATCGTCTTTTCGCTGGGCATGCTGCTGAAAGAAACGGTCTTTTTCCGCAGGTTTTTACGTGAAGCTGAATCCTTAATGAGACTACTCCGACGAGGCAAAACTTGTTTCGGGAAAACATCGTCGTTTTCACTGGACGTCGGGGTCAGTGGAGGTTTAATTACTGTCTCGTCACTAGAAACGTAGTCAGAACTCTTGCACGGGTCATCGCAACCGTCCGTCGCGTCAGCCATGTTTTGCAAGAATGAAAGTTTTGTTTGTACCTCGTAGTTTCTCATAATCACAAAAGACGGCAGTCGTGTGCCGGAAGTGAATGAGAAGTTCAACGTGAGTTCCTGTGTGCAAGTCGAGGTTGTGTTCATGGCAATTTTTTTCTTTTTGCCTTATTATTCTCTGTACATTGATTTTATTGACATGTGTGTAGCACATTATGTATTGCCAGAGTGTGACACATATGTATCAAAAGTGTCAAATTTGTACCTTTTCCTTTATTCCTCATCTTCGTTGCTCAGCTGACAAGGACTGGTAGTGCCTAGTGACTCACTGACATTGTCACTGGGAGTTGGACCACTTGACTCAGAGACACTTTTGTCTTAGACCGCGCACAGCCCACTGGCAGACGAATTTCCCTATGACTCATAACCAGATAAGAAACGGAAAGGTTGGACACGAGAATTTTGCGTAGCCTTAGCTCAATCATCTCGAATTTAAATAAAATCTGTAGGTGTGTACCTCCTTTACTCCTCAGACTGGTATTTATTGCTCAATTGCTTAAACCCTCGAAGCTTCAATTGATCGTATGAAATTGTCCTTTGGAGTGGTGGATTTGCAACAGAATTTACAAAACTCTGAATTCAAGGAGGATAAACAGTTAACAAATGGCGGATTTCAGTTTTGCTTTAATTTGTACACCTGGTGTCTGGTGAAAATAAAACTTTGAGTTTGAGCAAGCAATGCTTATGGCAAAGTCAAGAAATATGTAGCCCAATTTAAGTGATTGAGTAGAAAATTCTGAGCATACTGATTTTAAGGTTCCAACCATTATGACAATGTTTTGTTACAAGTGAGTGGAGTCAATGGTAAACGATGAGCAGGTAACATCAAGGGCCTAATTTTAAATGTACTTTGATCCTTTCCTTTTGCAATTGTGTTAGATTCAATCCCAATATCGACACCAGTGCAATTTACTTGGCCACACGTTAAAAATCTTTCCTTGACGGACGCATTTTCTTATAAAGCTAACGTCTCAAGTTCTTTGGTCAGGCGAACTATAGTTTACTTATTTAAGACAAAAATGATAGGGAGAAAATCGTAGTTTTGGCAGTATATGTACGTGCAATCTATTATTCACAGGTAACTGTTTTATACTTGTTTAGTGCGCTTTATTATATCAATTGTTTGAGCATACCTACATAAATAAATTGAATAGCTTTTAGTGTGAAAGTACCACTGCTTCTTAGTGTTCAAAAATTAACACCTTAGGAATTGATAACAAATACGGCGTTCTCATGACATCCCATCAGAAGGCAGATCAGAATTCTCATCTGCCGTCGGAAGCAATTTCACAATGTGAACGCTCATCAGACGTCTGATCTGCCTTTTTATCGTCTGCCACAAAATCAGACAGCAGATACTCTTCTTACATGTGGTAAAGCTCCTGCTGTGCCCAAAGTGATCTCATGTGGTAGGCAAAAATACTGTATGCTAATTACTAGCAAGACAACAGACAGGACGCCTTTGTGAATGCTCATTTTAAGAATCATGGTGCCTTCCTATCAGACATCATATCTCTTCCATATTTGCTCTTCAGAGGCAGTGTGACTGCTAACAAAGCATTATGCTCGTGACGTTTGCTTCCTGTTTTGTAAACGACAGCTTTTGGAAGATGGCAACATCTTTATTGGAGCAAAATTTGCTCGGAAATTTGTTTTGCTGGTGAGAAAATGCTGGAAACTTGTTTGAGTGCCAGCAGTTTGGGTGAATTGAAGTGAACTGTGCCCCAACTTGTAGGAAAAAAATGTTTGATTAAAGAATTAGCAAAAAATTGAAGTTTTCCAACATATTGTACTCTATTTCATTATACTTAAAGGTGACACACGTGTTTGCTTCTCCAATCTAGCAGGTAAATAATGGTATTGTTTTCGCTCCTGTAACCAAGGTAGTTTTCTCAAGGAAGAATGTAGTTTTGATGTCTAAAATTAATTTTGATTCCGATTTTATTTGGCTCACTGTTTACCAACATCAAGCCACGGCTCTTTGTTTGTATTTACACTGCTTTGTTCCAATCAATTGCAGTTTCGCGCTTGCAAGTTAACAGGCGCCCATACCCAGCAAGTACAACTGCTGAGTACAAAGAAATTGTGGTCAAGAGATCTTCTAGTTATTGTTTACAATCCTGAGTCCAAAATCACAGTTTCTGGCACTCGGTGTCTCCTGCTATATTTCCAAAACCCCTTGGTGGTTGTTTGTGAAGTTTTTGCGGACATGTTTCATTGTAGATGGGATGGCATTACCTCTGCTGCTGTTTCCCTTATTGGCAATTTTATTTTTTTATGTTAACCTTATCTTCGGAGTTCCTAGATACATGTTCATGAAATTTGAAAATAGGTTTCTGTTGGGGATGTCATAACATCCTTCAGCTTTCAGTGGACTTTGGCCTGTTTTTTACCTCCAATTGGTCATTTTTACTGTAGTTTTTAAGTCATCGTTTTGGCATTCACCTCTTTATCCGCCAAACTGCTCAATGGGTCATTATGAAAATTGGCAGATTTTAGACTACTGAGTGGAGCATTAATTTTAGGACTGCTCTGAATTGGTTTGTCACTTCCTGTTGCCATTTTACTCATCCACGGTTTTATCTCCTAAACCATTTGCAGGATCTTTGTTAAATATTTGGCAAGTGTATTTTTATGAACTTGTCAACAAATGACCATGACTTTCGGATGGATCTGATTACTGGCAATTTTATTTTTGTATGTTTTCCTTTATGTCTTTGGAGTTCTTGACAGATTGTCATGAACTTTACCGTATGGGTGTCTATTAAAGTGACGAGGACATCTTTACATTCTCAGATGAATTTGGCTTATTGTACACCACCTAGTTGTCTTTTTCATTATTGTCAATTCTATTTTTGGCATCCACCTCTCTGCCTGCCAAATCATTCCAAAGATCATTGTGAAAATTGGTATTTAATTTGCGGTATGTTAGCTCTACTGGCGTACAATGATTTTCCGACAGGTTTTGCTGCTGTGGTAGTTTTTTTTTTATTGAGTAAAGTACGACTGACATTGATTTCAGGACAAATCAAATTGCAAATTGGCCATGTATGAGAAGGATTACTAGATAAGCTGATTAGTTTTGGTATTAAGGGAAAATATACACTGTGTTAAAAAGTATGTATGTAAATGTTAAATCGTGTGGCTTGGTTGGCGACGTATTAATGTTTTTTTTTAGTGCAGTCTAGGACTGGAGTGGGATAGGGTTGCAGTTGTCACTTTTTATTTTCAATGTTTGTGAAGAACTGAGAGAGCAGTTTAAAAATGTTAGTGGATCATGTGTCAAGTGGGGCTTGTTAAATTGTATTTTTTATTGTTTGCTGATCATCTGAGTTTATTTTCCCGAAACAGCTCTTCCTATGCAGAGGGAGATTTTTACATTGTAAACTGTTGTAGTAGATGGAAGTTACATGTAGATATGTCTGAAAAATTAAAGATTTTGGAATGGGTGGCTACAGGGCTTCATCTAGGATTTCGAACATAGGGTGTCCAAAATGGGGTTCCCAATATTCCAGGGCGTCCATGATTCCAACGCCGCATTACCCCCCCNAAATTTACGAAAACAGCCAAATAGTTTACCAAACGGGTATTACAGATATTACAGATATTGGTTGAACGATGAGTGCACTGTTTTTCGTCATCTCAAGTCAAATTCTGTTATAAAGTTTATTATATCAACTTCACTAGCTTTATATTCTGTACAATGAGTCATCAAAGCTGTAGTTACCAACAAAAGAAAAATGCACAGATGATGTGTGGTTTATATTTTGACAACAGGTGTCACTGCTGCTCCATTTTAGACGCACATAGAAAAGCATGAAACAGGCAAAAACTCAAACATTTTAAATGGGGATATTCTTGCGGCACATCATATTATTAAAGTAATGACATTTATTTTGCTTTTGGTATTTTTAAAAAAAGATGAAGTACATGAAATTACAGCTCTGAAACACCAGTTTGGAGTTAAGCAAGGTCCATGTCCCTATATAAAGTACTGAATGGCAGTGGCATGTGGGTCTATAAAAAGCAGACACTCTGGCAACCAACCACTGCTAATGATTGACAGGTCTACCAAATAGTTTGAAAATAGTTTGAATATTGCAACATTTTAAATACTTTGTATATCTCTTTCCGAGTTGAAAGGGCCAACTTCTGGCTTTGATTAACTGGGAGTCTTAGTAATCTTTCAATGTGGGTGTCCAAACTGGAGAAATTCTGATTGACAGGGCGTCCAAATGATACATTGGGCGTCCTTGCCAGGGCGTCTACATTAGTGCAAGGGCGTCCAAATGGACGCCCAGGACGTACGCTGCATGAAGGCCTGGGTGGCTATTCGAGATACTAGAACTTACTGCAGTGGAAGGTACCTGAATACCATTATTTTGGCCTATCATTCTCTACCATGACTGTCCTCAAAAAAAGCCAGAAAACACTTTCGGAAAAAGTGTTAAGGGCACTATTTTTCCTGAAAAGTAGGCCTAATATTAATCAATATTCCAGTGTCACTGCATACAGTGGAAGTTTTTTTACTAAAGTTTGCCAATTAAATTTATTGGCTGGCTCAGACGTATGGGACATTCATGAAGCCAAAGATATCAGTTTGTAACAGGTTCTGCAAATATCAGTTATAACTAATGATCAAAATGTTTCTTGTTTCTGCTAGAGGTGAGCATATAAACATTTTTGCGCAGAATTATTGGGTACTGGTGTAGAATTCCGCAATCACCAAATCCTTAGGTATATTTGTATCTTTACCAGTTTTTGCAATAAAAAAGTCTTAGATATATTTAAATACGTTATAATGCACAGTATGAAATGTCGCAATTCCACAGACGTTGTTGGTCTTTACACTAAAAGTTCTCCAGTTTGGGACAGTGAAAATTATTTTGCTCAAAGTCAGAGTTTGTACCAGATTTTAGAAATTGGCAATACTGATCGTCCCAAATTCAAGAATTACAGTCAACGACAAACAATCATTCACCTAGATGTTAAAACACTATGGGAACTCATGAAAACGTTGTGTCAGAGACTATTTTCTACAATTTCATCAACTTCCAATTGTCTGTTTTGAGACTCTGTTGATACAGTGTCCAATATGTTGAGAAATATCCTGAATCCCAAAATCATCCGTGTCCCAGTTTACAGAAACAAGAAAATTCAATTTTGCTTTGAATTTCAGTGTCCCAAAGTTTAGAGACTGTCCGAAACTAGACAATTTTTAATGTAAATGTGAAGAAAGTTCTGTTTGAATATGGCTTTGGAGTAGTTTGTGTGAATCAAGGCTTAGGAGATGAGTATAATTTTATTAAGAATTTAAAAAACGAAGTACTAAGTGGCATGCAAAGTTGAAAGAGAAAACTTCCTCTTAATTAAAACTGATTTCTTGTCAGAAGGCATTTTGATAGTCTTTTACTTTGGTGAGACTTAGATACGGAAGTCATTCTCTTCTGATTGTTAAAGGAACACGTATGGGTCTAGGCCTATATGAGAAAATACATGACGATTGTATGTGATTGTCCAAGTTGCATTATGGGTAAAATAGAACCAGAACTTCAAAGGTGAGAAACAGCGCCTCGGTACTTTATGTACAAGTAATGCCATGTTTAACAAACTCATACAGTCACAAAACAAGACAAAATTAAAACGTGTTTATTGTACATTCATAGGCAGTGAGAAAAATGTTTCTAACCAATATCATTGGTCTCAATTATGGTAAAAATTCTTTAGTTTTGGACGCATTATGGTGGACAGGTGAAAATTCACTTTGTGAAATTTCCCAACAAGAATAACTTACCATGGTTTGTTTGGTGTAACTATTACCAAACTACATTTGATAAAATTTTGAGTGTTTGCAACAAACTAAATCCTGAAAATTAGAAATATGGCGATTTTAGGAATTATTTTTGTCCAAAATTTATGATTTTTTACCGTATTATGTTGTCTATATTTGAGACGTAATGTGGGCTTGTATACTCTATTATTACAGCACTTACGTTAACACTTTGTTTCCTTCAGGTGAACAAAGTGTATTATTGTGCAAGACCATGGATAAGGCAAAGGCTAAACCTGGAAAGACGCAGAAAAAGAAAAAGAAATTTACGAGCCAGTTTATTGGCAATAAGGAATCGGGTAAATGTCTTCTTTATCCCAGATCTTCAGTGATGGGATTATTATTAGAGTAGGCGCATTCATCAAAAAGGAATTGTGATCATGAATAGTTCAATATTGTTACTATTCAGTGAACCTTCACTTATTTGCCACACGATATTGGGGACACGTCAAATTCTATTTTGTCAAATTTCTGCACAAAAATAAAGATGAAAAAAAATTTAGTCTATTACTAAACCGAGATGATACCGTGTGGATGTCATAGAACAACATTCGATGAAGTTTCCATTATCTGTTGCCAAGTAACCAGTCTTTGGAAAATGGAAAATTGAAAAATGACGGTGTTGGGAATTATTTATAAGAACGAGCGAAATAAAGAGTAACATGCCTCTAATGCAACTTAGCTCAGCTCATGGCTCACGTATGCGGTAAAATGAACTGTTAGGATTTTGTTTCTCGAGGCGGTGAGGCGAATGTGGAACTAGGTGGCTTTCTTTTTCTAGTATTGGTAAATCCTCGTAGAATGTGGTGAGCTAATTAAGTGCTGAGCCTGTTATTTCCGGCAGCCAGTGAAAATCAATCATTGTATCACCTGACAACAACAAATCTATCCCGGGCTTAACGTAATCGTGTGTATTACATTTAAGCGGTCTACTACTAAGGTAGCCCACATCAAATTCTGAGCTGAGCTGTCTCGTCTGTCCTCGGCCTGAGAATTTCACAAATCGAGCAAGCAAAATAGGAGAACGGGGCCTATCCAATAGATGTAATTGTTATTTTCATTATCATTATTATCATTATCATTATAAAATTGTAAAACTAGTACATTTTTATTTGTCGGTAACTGCACGGCGTTCCAACATCTATTTGATATCATTATCATTATTATTGTTGAGCACAAAACAACATTAGGCTCTACCTTGTATTGCCCCAACTCAAACCTTGAATGCTTCTTACTAGTTGGGATTACAATACCCACTAACGACACTGTCTGGACTTGACTAGCTTCTTTTGTTTAGAGATTTGCGAACAGTGATGTGTGTCGGTGTTAACTACTTACTGTTTGTGGCAACATTCTTTCTCTCCCATTTTAGACATTGCTGACTATAAAAAAATCTAATCGGTCATTTGAAAATTGAAGACAAAATAAATAACATCATTACTACTGCTGTTTCTTTTTTGATCTTTCCCAACTTCTGTTGTGTAACGCAAGGGGGCCCCTTGACTTGTGTACGCCACCACTTATCAGAGTGGTCTTAATTCCCCCAAAGATTACAGTGAAGTTTGAATGGGGTTGCCTGCCGTGGGCCCTTTCTCTATAACATTAGCTCCAAAGAAACACCAAAATTAGGACTACACTGAGTATGATATAGTTTGGCTATTTTTCATATTTCAAAATCGTTATAGTTGCACAAAAGCATTATAGCTGTTCTTTTGTTAGATAATACTATACATAGTTCTCTACATGAACACTGGGGGGCATTGTTTCGTGTGCCTTATGGCTCTAGCATCCCATATATATGAATATGGTCATGGAATACGCCATGGAATATGGAAAGTAGAACCATACTCCACGGTTGGTGTAAAGTCTCCTGGTGTAGTAAATTTACTTGTACGATGGCAAATTTGATTCGTCTTGTTTGTTTGGGCATCGTAAAATATTCCTTAAAGACGTAGTTCCTAAAAAAACAGTTTTATTGCTCTAAAAACTATAAATTTTCTGTAAAGATTTACTGACGAAAAGTCCGAGGACCGGTGACCAGGTGGCTATTTTAAACTGGTTCATCATTCTGTGTGTCTTATGGTTTTCATATTTCATGCTTTACACTTGGTAGTGCACTTCAAACTTTTTTGTTTAAGGACAAGGGTTTGCTGACAAACGAAAGAAAAAAGCATTTTACGAGTACAAGAAACTGATGTCCAAAATGAAGGCATCTCAAGCCCAGGTTGTCGAGGGCAGCAAGCAGACAGTACCAGTCGGGAAAAGAAAAAATGACAAGTCAAGGTAAGAGTTCTGGCTCTGTATTTACTAGGTAGCTGCAGTAAAATCTCACCAGTTTCAGACATAAATGATTGCCTTATTGTGCGTTTTTCAATTTTCAAGGGCTTTTGAAAATAGTCTGTTGTTAGCTGTGGTACAGAACCTGAGCATGGAAAAAGTCGTAAATTTTGGTGCTGCGGGTTGTTCATGGAAAACGAGAGAATAAAATTTCGCCAATTGCAATTTTGTTGCGATAGACTGTCCCGTATAACCAGCTCAGCTACTCAGGACAGTCGAAATTCTTGAGAGAACAGCAAGTCTTGACGGTAAACCTAGTAAGTAAACTTACCGTACAGGCTCTAAATCATCGAACTTGACTTGAAAGTGCCCTTGGTATTTGAGTAAATTTTAGTAAAGTATGGTGAAAATTATACAGTTTGCCACAATGAAAATTAATTTGTTCGAGGTTGGAGTTTTTACCAAATTTGAGAAATAGGCAATATTGACCGTCCCAAATTGAACAATTATGATCAATGTGTAATGATCGTTCATGTCAATGTTACACACTAGGTGAACGTGTGAAAACTGCGTCAGTGACTGCGATATTTTAAAAATGTCCAAGCTCATATTCAGACTGTTATTATTTTAGAAATTGTTATTTTAGAAATATGACGGAACGCTAAAATTGCCTATGGATCATTCTTGGAAATCAGGGAAACTCACTTGAAATTTCTGTGTTCCAAATTTTTGAGACTGCCTCAAATTGTGTGCATAGTTGGTGAACACTTACTGTAATATGTTGGAGATTTTACTTACCCTATCCAACTTGGTTAACACCCCTATAGTTTAAATTGTGGAACTCAAAAATTGCATTGTGGGTTTTGAGCCAAATACTACAGAAACCTGGACGTTGAAAAATGAAAATGTTAAAAATTGAGGGGTGGGTGAATGTTGGCAGTGCTGATTCCAAATGTACACAGCAAAACTATAATTATTTAAGCATGACTTCACCTGCACCCCACATGATATGGTGATGCATTGTAATACTTCCTGTTTCGTCACTCCGCAGCAGTAAAGACCAGGCCCTCAACAGATATTCAAAAGCTCAACAGAAAAGTCTGAGAGACCAGCAAGAACGAACCAAGAGGAAAGAGGTAGGAGACGTCATTAAAGTTCTGCATGGTCTGCTCCTTATCTTCTAACTGTGAAATGTTTCAGTCAAGAATCGTAACTACTTAAAGTAGCAACAACGACAATGTTAGGTATTTGAGATCAGCACCAAGACAGATTTGAACCCACGACCTCAGCCAGTGGTCGTAGTCCGGCACTTTGCTGGTAACGCTAAAAGTCAATGTTGCTAAGTATGTTTGGAGTGTTTATCTGATAAGATCACTAGCCTGGATGTCAAATAGTTTGACCAAATGAATGGAATCTAATGTTGGGTTTCGACACTCTGCAATAAAAACACAAAAACAGGCTTTGTTGTTATGTTGCTGTTGCCAAAGACAGTCACTTCAATAAGTATATTCTACCCAGCAATAATCTCGAAAATCCATTTTCTGTCCCTAAATTCAACTGTGTCGTTTTAAAGGGGCATTTCCTTACTAGCTACAGCTGAGCCATGAAAGTAATGTTACAGGCTGATTAGCTCATACAAAATGGTCTCAACATTTTCCCTGTCATATTTGCTATTGACTTATATAATTGAAGTATATTGAAAAGTCACTTCCAGTTAATAAGAAACAGCACAGATAGATGCTCTAAGGTCATTCACTTGAAAGAGTTCCGACAGAGTCTGTAAACGAATTGCGTGCGTTCTGGGAGCTGAAAAATCTTTGGAAACGGTTCGTCGGTTATCGCACAAAAATAATTACCGACATCACACGCCCCCATTAAAATGTTCAAAATTTTACTTAAGTTTTGTTTCGTGATAGCTGTTTAGTACAAGTCAGCCCAATGATGAGGTCAAATTGTTCTTAACCTTTATTTTTTTGAAAAAGTTAACAAAATTATAGCAACATGTCAGCCATCTTGGGTGCTATATTTAAGAGTGTTTACAGTATACAATAGCTTCACTTTCCTGTGAGATTGAAAACATTTTTTAACTCTGTATTTGTCAGGAGGTGAATCTAAAGAGGAAACAACAGACTGAAGCTTTGAGTAAATATAAACAGAAGAAAGACCTAAATTTTCGAAAACTGTGTAAAAGGAACTTCAAAGGACAGCCGGTCATGAAGAATCAAATAGAGTATCTGTTGCAGAAGATACAAGACCAGTCGTGAGATGTGATCAGCGTTTGATTGCATATTAAGCTTGTGTGTCTGGGTGCTGGAGCAACTGGATGGGGAACTCAAACTCACATTTCTTATCCAGCTCGAGGACGGACTGGGTTAGACAAGAGGAAACCCTGACGCAATCGAATGTGTTTTGACGCGAAACGCAGAGCGGATTGTCACTAAAGTGAGAATGTTTTGGAGTGTTGACGCACTCGAATGCGTTTTGACTTGAAACGTAGAGCACAGTGACACTGGAGTGAGAACGCTTTGGAGTAGAGTGTAACGGTATTCCAGTTAGAATGATTTGGATTAGAAATACTGTACCACCCAAAAGTGTTAAGACAAAATGACCTGAAATTCCCCTATCATGATTGCTGGGTAGACGCTGAAATCACCGTCAGAGTTATCTCCCCTCAAGACTTAGAATGAAGGGGAATTAGAAGGGAAGTTAGTAAGGTGACTAAGCTATTCTGTTCTATTTTTGACGCCCTAACAGTTAATAACAGTCACTTTTGTTGTTAACAGAATGATTTGTCATGACTTGAGAACGGTGTTTTGTCTGATTACTTTTTTATTGCCCTGAACATCAACTCAATTTCCAACTGAATTTGGAGAGCTAGTGTGAATGACCAGGGACCTCTTTCTTGAAGAACCTATCGGCTTTTGACTTTAGCCCAAAAGTCAGATTCCTGACGACAAAAATTGTATGGTTGTTTTTTGGCTTTTAGCCGGCTTGAGAGAAGGTTGTTATTTCTGTCATTTGGCTTCGAGTTTTAGACAGGTTTTCTGACTATTAGCCTTAGCCTGATTTCGTGAAACAGGTTAAGCCACCCATAGACTGGTTATTAGTGAAAGACAATGGAGTCTTTGAGAAACATTTCCCTGATTTCGCAACGGGAGGTCTTAAACTCGATTTTGGCGCAGTTTTGCTTTTGGAGAATGTGTGAAATAGCTAGTACCCTTTTTACTGAAAGACATTGTGCCAGACCTATATGTCATGCTTTAGATTTCATCCTTGGCATTCATGGTTAGGTGTTTTCGTTTTACAGGTTTTGTAGGTCACCTAAAAGCCAATAGTGAGTGAAAACAAGACGAGTTTTTGACCTAGCTAAAATTGATGGTGGAACGGGAAGATTACAATATAGGTCATTTTCCAGGAAATAGGTTATTGGACCCCAACATGTGTCTTAGTAATTGTTAACTGTCTTGTCACCATGTGAACGTTCAACGTAGGGCAGAAAAAATTGCTGTCTGCCTGCATGTGAACGCTCAACAGAGAGGAAGGCAGGTGGTAGTTTTGCAGGTTGTGGACTCTTGCAATTATTTTTGTACTATGTATCAGTATTGAACTGTAGTTGTTTGGTTTAACCCAGTTACTGCAAAGTTGAATTATATCTGTATTCAGCTTCAGTNCCTGAATAAACAGTGAACTGATGTCGGTCTTTGTATGCTCCCTCGGTCTTTGACTCCACATACTTGTCGGAACAACATAGAATTCTGGCCAATTTTTGCAGGTTTTCATCTCATCCTTGAAGAACAGCTTCTTGGCTTGTCTGGTTTAAATTAGAATAAATTGTGGGCACGAAAATTTGAGATACCGACTTTTAATATTGTTAAGTTTTATTACAAAAATTCATTGCACGACATCAGGGCTCAATGGTACAAGTTAATGCGGTAGAAAGTGAAGAGGGCGAGTCAAATTTCCTGGTGAAATCAGGATCAAAATGAGTACTGGAGCATCATGGGCTTGGTGCTGATTTTTGACATAGAAAATGTAATTTTCAAGTGGGAAATTGTTAAAAACATGAGAAATTGTAGGAATGTGTTTTTCATCATTTCATTACACGCGAAGCACATCATCACACTGGCTTTAGTGATCACACTGGCTTTAGTGATCACACTGGCTTTAGTGATCACACTGGCTTTAGTGGTCACACTGGCTTTAGTGCTCACACTGGCTCTAGTGGTCACACTGGCTCTAGTGGTCACACTGGCTCTAGTGGTCACACTGGCTTTAGTGGTCACACTGGCTTTAGTGGTCACACTGGCTTTAGTGGTCACACTGGCTTTACTTGTAGAGTTATTGGGTCTGCGCTACGCAACCATAGTTTTGCCGACTATTTCAGTCATGGACCCATCAAGTTGCATTTCGCTCTGTTAAGTTGACGGAAGAAAACGAAATTCTAATTCGACTTTTTACTCTCGTTAAATAGATCTCGTGATATTCATTGTCGTAATAACCAGATTACTTTTTCATAACGAACCCTGTCTCTGAGTCATAGGTAGGCGTACCCGCGCTTTCTGCAAATTTCAATGGCTGTCCAATCCTGGTGTACTCCTGGGCTGGGTTGCATAAAACTTCAAAATTATCCACTGGATAAGTTTGATTGTTGCATGACGTCAGGTGCATGGTTCAAGAATGACAACGTGCGACGTCATTGTTCAAGTGCTATACGGCGTATAACTTTTATGCAACTGAAGTGCTTTATTGAGTCGCTGTTGCTTTTGATTATCCCGTTGGTAACGGAAATAAACTCCTTTCGCAGTAAGAAACATTACCGGACCGATTTTATTAGAGTACAAAGAATTAATTTTATTTTTCGTTTTAGAGGGGCGGAAATGCAACCGTTCGTAAAAGAGTTACTTCACTGACATTGTTAAAAGTCATGTTCAACTTGCATCAAAATTGATTGAAACCTCAATTTCTTGCAAAGCTCTCTTGTAATAGGCAACAATCGATTATCATGCAGTGTTGCGTTGCACAAAACGACTTATCCGTTGCGTAGATAAGTTCGATTGTTCCATGACGTATGCATTATAGTTAAAGACGTAACGCGGCGCGTGATAATGCAGCGTCATCGTTGCTAGCCATTGTATAACTTGTGTAAACCAGAAAGCAATATTTTCCCAAATTTCATCAACGTGTGTCAAAATGCACCAAAAAGTTAACACCTAGACTTACTTCAGATTGACAAAAATCATCTTTGTTTTGGAGAAATATCTAGATTTTTCCGAATTCCAATTTGAATCAAAATTCCTTGAACAAACATTAGTTTCTTACATGATTTGCTTAAAATTGGAAGAAAGTCATTGATGCACGATAAATTTTACAGAAAGCAAATCGATCCTGTACATTTTCTCGTTTACATCAACCCAATGGGGTGATACGCACCTTCCTTGTTTTTTATATGTTGAGCTACAAGAATCAGTTCTTCGTATTTTGCAGTTAGAGAATCATTCGGTTCTACAGGGCATGCGAACAAATGCCTGACCCTGGGTATCTGTGCCTAGTCGTACGAAACACTCTCAAATAGGGACCATTGTGTATTCCCAAACTTTCCAACCACATTTTTGGTGACTGATGCAAGTATTCTTTCTAATACTGTTTTCTTAATTACTAAGTTACCCTTTACCTCTGATACCCAGACCGATAGTGAACTTCCCGTTGAATTCTCAATGTTATTGAAAATAAACAGGGACCACTAATTAAGAACTAAGACTCTACTTAAATTTCATTGATATAAGGGTTCGGTTTTTCACATGTATGTCATTAGTCAAAGGTCTCGTCATAAATATAAATCGATGAATAATATATCATTTTAGTTAACAAAGACACAAGCGCACCGAAGATTTAAGGAACTTAGCGGAGTCCCTATAATCATGGGACCGATTCATGCTGATAAATTTTCAGAATTTATGATTGTTGACGTGACTCTGGCGCACTCCACCGAGTGGTAGTTTCTGCTTAGGCCATTTCAACTTAAGTATTACGATCAGTTGTCTAGAATATAAATTCAAGACAAATGCGATTCATTGAAAATGGTCTTAACAGTCCAAATTTAAGTTATCGTGGAGAACAGTGATTTTCTGAGATTAACTTTAACGCCGAGTTGACCCTGCAACCCCCGAAGTCGCAATATACCGGGGATTTCCGATAATTGGCCCATTCAAATTTTCGAAAAAATATCCAAAAATTACTATTTTCGGTAAATGTTTGCATGCGTTGAAAATCTGATGGATTGTTCTAAAATACCGTCTAATGTTTCGATATAAAATTTTGCTTATTTTGGTGAGACGTTACATTTTTGGATCGGGATTTAACTTAGCTGACTACCATTTGACGAGATGACGATGACCTTGTTGGTAAATAACCGTATTAGCAAAAGAGGGACCGTTTTGATGGCAGTTTCCGAAAATACCCACCCTCCTTCCGAAAATGCGCCCGGGCGTTTATTCGGTTTCATTTGACGTTTGTGAAAGGTCATATTCCGAATATCTACCCATGAGCTTATTTTCGAAAATGCTCGGTAACGCTTTGCTTCCTGAGCGCAACTCTGCAGTGCAAGATTGACGGCAGAGTGATTTTAAACGTATTGAACTGGTAAAGACACCACCTTTGATTTCAATGAATGTCTAGTAGACGACTTCGAGCATTGGCCATTTGTAATTAAATATAAAAAACAATGGATTTTGTTACGTTGTTTTATAGATCAGTCAAAACTTCAAGCAGTCTACTCCTCCTACAATAATCTCCAAAGGCCTTTTCAGCCGCAAAACCGACGATTTACCTTAAAAGCTACATTTGTTTTTTCTACCTAAAATGTAAATAATATATTACACACACAAACGATGTCTCATACCGTTCAACACCATGATAAAATTGAATTTCCTATCCAAGCATGATACAACAAAAAGTGTAGAAGGACATCACTCCTTTGGCTTTCGACGGGGTCCGCGACCAACCCGTTCAAAACTTGCCCGTTCCAACGAAATCACAAGCAGGTGACCCGTCATTTTCTTTTCATGGTAAGGTAATTTCTTCAGACAAATTTGACGAGATTTGATTTCGTGTTTTCATTGTTGAGGTCGTACAAAGAATGACATGAACGTTTAAATGTCTTGTTCTGAAACAGCGAACCACCGTGAATCACGTATTCTACGACGTTCTTTCATAACCATTCGTTTTTCTTAAAACCATTTTCTATCAAAATAAGACAAATCCCTGCCAGATATATGTCAAATTTTGGGAATTTCCTACTGAATACATACACGTATGAATGTTCATTTTTCGAAACCAATAACAGAAGATTCAATTGAATCACTTTTCTGAGTCGTCAGGAAGAACACGAAAATTCCACTTTAATTTAATTATAACGTCATTAGTGGATTAACATTCAATCAATGTTCACCTCTCTACTTAGAAGAGTACAAACTTCTGCAATAACATAAGTTATGTACTACGCGTATATTTAGATATGCTGTAGAATAAATATCTAGGTTCTTAAAAGTGTTGTTCGATAAATCGAGAGCTCGTGGTTGAATGAGCGACCCCAACGTCGCTTCTTATAACTATTCATATATTATGCCTAGTTAGCCCGTTGAACTATTTTTGTTTCCAAGGGCGGATCTAGGATTTTGAGTTGGGGGACAGTGTATGAGCCAGGATTTTTCCCGTCAGATCATTCGCACCTCCGAACTGCCAAATGGAATCTGAAATAATTTTAGGGGGGGCATGGACCCCCTCTGAATCCGCCACTGGTTTCGCTCACGCTCTCGCACCTTCAACGCTTTGAAAGTTAGTAGTTTTAAAATAGATTTTATGTATCAACTTTTCGTCGTCGGGCGCACGCGTTTCTATACCAAAAAATCGTATACACAAGAGAAAAATACGCCATAAATTATTTGAAATAAAACGTTTCACGTGGAGGTGACATTCAGTAATGGAAGCAAACTTAATTTCAAGTAAAGACTATAGCACCTCGACATGGCTGGCTACGAACAGTTTTTTGCATGTGGTCGGGTAAAACTGGCGGGTATACAATTAAAGAACACGGGAAAAGATTAACAAGTAACTATTATCCAGATTTCGTTGACTCTGAGGATTAAATAAATTCAAGCGATCATTTTTTATAATACAACTACTAGTTTCTAATACGTTTACGATGCAACTACCAGTCGCAATAACCTGGCTTACGACACTAAATTCGACAATCTTGAATAATCCTTACTCAGTAACACTTTTCAACCTGAAAAGCACGTCTTCATGTTCAAGCTGGCTATTACCATTTAAGCTTTTTTATCCAATATTATTCAAGCTCGGTCAATAATATTCAAGCTCGACAATATTCCAGCGTTTGTCCTACCACATTTGTCATTCTGGTTAAGGACGTTCAAGGAAACTAATTTTCCATTTTATTTTCGGAAAGCGTGTTGCTCAAGCTTAAAAATGGCTGTCCTTGCTCTTTATGTTAAACATAATCGTGTTACTGAGGTACGAGAATTCAAAAAATTTCCCTAAACCTGTTGACGCAAAACCGTCCGTGTGAGTAGGCCTACCATTCTTTTGACAGAAACGAAAGTTGAATCTATCAAGTGAATGACCAAAATTAAAGGTTAACATCAATTTGTAAAGTCTTTAGTCATAATATGATTTCGCATGATGAAATGTCAAGTGTCCTTTTAAATTTAATACCTTGTACCAGCATTGCCATGTTACACAGTTGTTCGCTCAGGTGGTAGTTATTCACTATACTGTCGACCGGCAAGCTTATTCCAGCTTGGATAACAATGGTTCAGAGTTCAATACTGAAAAAGGTGACCTGCCCAAAAACTTTATTAAATTTCACGCCATGCCTGTACGTTTCAGACTATTATTATTGAGTAACATCAGCAAGAGAATGAGAAAACACATGGTTAGAGAAAAATATCAAATAAGTAGACGTATGTCCCAACAAGTTTAAATAAGCTTGCTCAAAGTTGTGCAAAGTAGTGCACACATTCAATTGGTGATTAATGGGATGGGTCCAATTGTGGGACATAACCACACAGGGTGTATGCAGAGGGCACCAGGCCACCTGCCTATACATTTTTAAGGGCTGAAATTTTACGAGCTTGATCTGAAGAAATCAAGAACTGCAAGTCCTTCCCAACCCCAGAGATATTGTTGAGTCAAGGCAAGACGGTAACTGGACCAAATGAAAACTTGCTTCTTGACAAGAAAGCAAGGGTTTAATGCCACTTTAAAGATTTTTATATCTCCATTTTTCAAGGTGAGTCAAGACAAAAATGCATTCTCCATAGTAGTGAATGTTAGACTAATAAACAAAAAATACAACACCTGTCGACATATTTATTGTTGTTTCATATAACTTAACAGGCAGATGGTGCGAAAACGTACAAAATATAAATTTGTATTATCAACAGCTATTACCAGTTCTCCACAAAAGGCAAACACTTCATAAATTAAAACACAGTACGCTACAATCTTCTACAGCGAGGTCTAACAGGGAGACAAAGGGTTAATGAATATGTCTTCACACGCGGCTATTTCAATACAGGCATGCGAACTAACAATTTCTTCCTATGACATATAACACAATACCTTCTCAGCAGGTATTGATTAATGAAAACCTGTTAACGGTGGCAACAGAGTGAATGATGGATGGATGGAATGATGAAAAAATCGAACGCATGACGACAAGACAAGACACACATCAAAGCTAACATGTGATGCTAGCAAAAGCTAATAATTATCCCGGCACACAGAATCATGGCTAACAGGATATGTCACACATAATCCGAGAGACAGTGAGTGCAAACAAAATTGCCCATCGTGACACCGGAAAATGAGCGGAAGTTACCGGTAGAGGATTTCAGACATGCCATCACCCACAATAATGGGGAAAAAGAAATCTGAAAAATTGCCGCAACTAGTGAAGTTGTAGGCAAGACACTTAGATATCGTTTTCTGTTTATGGTTCAACTATTGGTAAGATTTACACAGACAGAAATGAGAAAACCTCAATCAAATTATCAACAAAACAACTACGAGACAATAGAGTATGACAGCAGCATTTGGATTTCAATCACAACAGAACAATTGTGACACACCAACCACAGTCCTCTTTGAATAATAAGACAACTTACACAAAAACAACAGCAACAAAAAAGACATCTGAGAGAAACACTGTTCTGACAAATATACCCTTAAATCACGGCGTGTTTATCCCATTGCAAAAAGTATTCAGCCGTTGTACTGGTGTTATGGAAACTTAAAGAAACTAATATCTTGGAATCCAGGCTGCCACTGAACGTTTTCTTTAAGAAAACACGAGTCATCAAGAGGCACTGGTACTTGGAACATCTGCAAAGAAAGCAGACGGCATGACGCAACAGCTGAGTTTCGCAAAGCCACAGCAACTGGGCTCCACAGGCTGATGACTGCTGCCCTCTAAAGGAACAGGGACCAAATACACTACTGACCAAAATCACAAATAGCGTATTCATTAAAGCTACATGCTTTGAGCCCATTTTCGATCAAACCTAATTTTTCACTTACTAGCCTCATTACTAGAACTTGTGTCAACCTCTTTCTGACTCAGATTAGGCTAAGGAATAGCCGGAATTTCGTAATTACTTGAGCCCTGGCTCAATGAAATGTCTTGCTATGCGGAGTCATTTTATTTGTTGAGCACTATCTTAAATATGGAACTGTCACTTCTTCCAATCCCAAAAATTAACATGTGATATGAGTAAGGAATACTTTCGTAATCGTGAGTGCCCCTCATCAAAAGTCAGCTTCTTTGACATAAGGCAAGCTTGCATAAGCTTTAAGTTAAAAGTTGCTTACTTTGAAGTGGACAAGTTCTGCTCAAAAGCTACCATAATACGATACTTAAAAACAAGGCTGGCATCCGCAACAACATCTAAAACCTTTGAGAACTGAATAAAGGGCAATTTTGGCAATTTGTAGGTGACACTATAACTGATGTATTCAAGCAAAACTCACTTGGTAGATGTCCATTAGAACCGTTGACAACATTCAGTTGTGAAGCCGTGGTACCCGTTGGCGTAGCAACCTGAGCTAGTTGACCACCAGGGGTCAGATTGAGCTGTATCCTTGACTGACCTTGAAGTTGTTGTTGCTGTCAACAACAGAATATAACATTAGGCACTAGACTTCAGAGGACAGTTCAATCAAAGGTCTGATGCGCTGTCATGGTTACGACAGCTGCAGGGGTGTCATTGTGAATGTGATGCTTATTTTAAGGTAATGAAGGACTCCAGAAAAATGTCCAAATATGGCCGACTACGGAACATCATATCTCATGTAAAACTTTGCATAGAACGCTTCATGCACTGGTCTCCAATATGCTGTTAAGAATTGTTTTCTCAAATTTCCACTTTGTACGAGGGTTAATAAAAACAAGACTTTTAGTAGTTTTGTGAAAAGAATAAAAAAACTGCATCATACAAAAATGAAAGAATAACTTAGAAAACCGTAACAGCTTTTTGGACATGTTATTGATTGATACAACTATTTTGCTATCAATTTACCTTTCTTTTTTGCTAAATTTTACTAAAAAAATAAAAAAATATGGTCACGTAACCCAATTTATGACAGACTGGTAGAAAGTCAAAAATAAAATTCTACCAGCTTTCTACTTTGAAAAATATATATATACTTTTACCGAGTTAAAATCTATAATTTCGTAGATATTTAGCTAAATACATGAATTTGTCGATAAGGCACAACACAACCTTTAAAATGAAACACTGTAACTGACATAAACATAACTAGAGATTCTTCATGAGCATTACATCTAACCTCCCAAATCATTTTCAATGACGTACTTGCCAGTGAGATTCAAGACGCGCCCGTCTTAGCTTAGACCAGACCCTTTGATGAAACAGGACCCAGAATAACTGTCATAATCTACGAGTTTGCAAGCAGAGATGCAAGATTTTGGTATGGCACTGGAACCAGACCTTATTGTTTGGCATAAAGACGGGCAGCAATAATCGACCAAATCATGGAATTTCCCTAAGCTCACAGGACCACTAAATATTTGATTTCATTGGCAGTAGATATCTACCAACAAAACATACATCACTTCCCCATTACTGGGACCAATTCACAACACACACCCAGTAAAAAACTATCACTGCCTTGGATGAGAAAAGTTCAACTTTAGTACCTTCCTCACAACTATAAGTCAGAACTATTTCTATGCACAAAGCTTCAATAAACGACCACTAATTCAACAAATATTACAAATCATTCACTCACCTGCAAATTAGCCATGATTTGTTTGTACAACGGATGACTGGCAGTGAGACGGATCACCTGACCCTGGGGCATGGGCTGAGAAGTGGACTGACCGAGCTTGATGACCGGCGGACGCTGGACATTAGACGCATACAAGCCACGTGGGAGGTGCTGGGCAGGGTTTTGTACAGAAGAAGGTTGAACCGTACTGGTGAGACGAGCAGTACTCTGTGATGTGGGTTGAACAAATTGCCGATGTGAATTCTGTGTTGACGAAACACCCACCAGGTGGTGCTGATTCGTGTTTTGCACCGTTCCCAATTGTAACGTATTGGCTGCCCTAGAACCTACTGCCTGCGATCTAAGCAGTCCACGAGTATCAGGAGGGTGACCATTCTCTAGACGTCTGTCTAGCGTATGCATCTTGACCTGTTCAGTTGTAACACTGGGCTGAGGCAACAACAATGAAACCGATGATGATAATGGCGTTAAGTTGTGACCCGATGGCGAAGCCAAAATTACGTCACCGCAGGTACGAGGGACTTTAGTAGTGACACCTATACTTGTACTATCCCTATTCTCGTGCAATCTCTTCATACCCTGGGTACCGATATCTAGTGGCCCATTGAGAATCGAACTATTGTTCAAATTAGAAGTGGAGAAACTCGACTGTGGTGTTTCTTGAACAGCCTGAGCATTCGATGAATTGTTTTGATTTCGATCGCCAGGGGGCGAGTCGTTTGCTGATTCTGGCTCACCAGGCATTCGTATCACTTCCTGTTTGCCGGAGCTGGAAATTTTCAGCAGGACCTCACTCACCCGAGGTGAACCAGCATTATTAGTCAGAGATTCACGACCTGAGCCAACAGTGAGAGATGTCTGGCATAAGAGATCAAGGTTTGATGGTTTAACACCCAAGGTCGTTGCCGATGCCGGTGCCGAGTTCCTGGCTAACACAGTGACCCCTTGTGGCTGCGACTGTACAAGTTGCCCTTGCGAGGACATCACCAGGATTGACTTGTTCGTATTTTGAACAGACTGGGTTGAAAGACTTGGGGCGTTCGATTTTGCTGATAAGACAACAACTTTCTGGCCAGTCATGCCCGGTCGCGTGTACTGTAAGAGCTTGTGTTTTGGACCAGGATGTGCCAAGTTCGGCACTGGTGATGCCTGTGCCACAAATTGTGACGTCGGCAATGAAGTATGCGTAGCTTGAGATACTACGGCAACCTGAGGTGATTGACTTCCCAAATTCCTAACTCCGGGCCGTAAAGTCGATTCGGTGACCTGCTGTGGCATTACTGATGACGGCATTGTATTAGCGCTGACCTGTATCACTACAGGTTGTGCCGACACGTTTACACGAGACCCGAGCCCACTAGGTTGGCCAGTCTCTGACTTCACGCTGAACTTCTGCACAGTGACAGGAATGGTTGCAGCTTTATTAGCATTACCCGCCCTGGGCAAGTAGCCAATGAGGGCCTCGGTTGACAGTGGGTTCAACCTCGGTCTCGTGCTCGTTGAGTCGCCCGCACCCAGCTCGCCTTTCAATGGAGCCACCTTGAACCTCTGTGATGCGTACTTAGGACTCGGAGACGGAGTTTCGTCCTGGCTGAATGGACTGTTACTACGTGAACTCTGGAACGAGAGTGCAATCTTGTCAATACTGTTAATATTAACTTATGATGGAATGCAGGATCTGTCGCAACTTCACGATCAAATTCACTTTTCACACACATGATGAATCCTGATACAAAGTCTATTTTGTTTGGTCATAACTTAAAACAAAAGATTTTTGTACGAACTCATATCAACCAAAATGTACAAATTCATATTAATGGCTGATATAATTTTTCACGCATGGTTGATCACCAATCAAGATAATTTATATGATTTCTTATCACTGGGCAATGATAAATGATCAAGAGGTTTTCCATGAATAATCCTAATGTATGATGATCAGACTGACATGAAACTGATGATCATTCATTGTCAACCTGGCACGAATTGATATCAACCAAAATGGGGGTGTTTATTACTGAAATGTAGAACCATCTTGGATTTTTAGCCCTTAATTTAGGCAATGATCAACATTTTATTTTTCAACATTATGACATTTAGACAGCGTTAACGCAATCGCGATTGAATGAAGATATTCTCAAATCTTAAGAATTTTCATCACAGTCTGTCATCGAACCAAGTCAACAATTAAACCCGTGTTCCAAATTGTGAGAGGCCACGAAAATCCAGTCTCTGTCATTTTCAGTGTACACAATACAGAAGATTGTCGAATATCAGTAATATTTATGACATGCCTTTCCAAACTATAAGCATGAAATAGATGGCATAATGATGTCTAGTTAATTTCTAGTCTGGGATTCAATTTTTTGAAAAAAGTGCTCCTCCAATTCCTAGTGCGTATAATCAAAATAATTGCAGCAATGACCCACCGCTAACACGTCTTCAGCCGCGTAGCGCAGAGTCTCTAAGGCCCGACTACTGGCTGCACGCTGGGGTCGGTACTTTTTGTGTAGTATACTGGGTTCGCCCTGCTCAGCACGGAACTCCTCGTCACTTTCACACTCCTCCAACGGGAGGTACCTGTTGACGGTCTTGTAGAGAAATTTTTGCACGGAGCGCGCCATTTCCGTGTAATCTGCGAAAACAAAACGAATATTGACAGAATACAACAGAGAATTTTAATAGTGAAGCAAAAACTAATCTGAAGACAAATCAACACAAAATTCATCAATCTTGAATAATCCTTATTGGCAATATTAATAAAGCTGTCAACCATTTTCAACCTTGGCCAATATTATTCAAAGTTGGCCAATAATATCTCAGCTTTTAAGGCCTACCTTACTCAAGGTTCCACGCCAAGATTATAGAGTAATAGTTACCAAGAATCATAATTTTCCAAGCTTGGAATTCAGCACTGAAAAAGGTGACCGGACTAACAAGCTTATTCAAGATTTTTTGACAAGCCTGATTTACCTTAGTTACCAGTAGTATTTTTCATGCTTACCAAGCAATGGTTAGTAATGGAGCAAGGAAATTTGAGCTTGGAGAAAAACATCAAATAAGGTAACGCACCATTAAACTTGTCTTTTAAGCTGGGCAAATTAAGGTAAAGACTTTTCTTATAAAATGGTGCCATTTCCAGCCTTGCGTAATGTGAATCATTGAATTTGCGATGTAAAGCAATGCTTCAGTAAATCTGACCAAGTTTCGATTATATTTTAGATGTGTACGGCGTTCAAATTTCAGGCGATACACCTTCACCATTTGACTACGGACTGAACACTCACCACTATCGGGACCATTGTACATCCGACAATTCTCAAAGATCAGCTCAAAATCTTCAATGAAACTTCGGCGCGATTTGTAATCCCGGTCCGTCAGCTTTTTTTCTATTGTAGATAAGTCCATAGGTGTCTGTTGGCAGAAGGATTACACCAAATTAGAAACCAATGCATTAACAAAACAAATGCGTATGTCAGGTCAATTAAAATCCTAATGCAGGATCACCTTTGACACCATTGTTTTGGTCCATGGTTTTGGGGGAACTGTTTTATTGCTTTAAATTGGCATGTTATATAACCATGGCCCCAATGGAGCTGAATGATTGCTTCAGCGGGAAGATTCTTACCTCTGGTAACTCAATTTCTTTCAGCTTAAACTTTGAGATTTTGACTTGACCTAATTAATATGGCATGGAACTTTAAAAAATGACAACAGTTTGTGATTTTATTAGCATCTTTTGCGTATACGGTCACAGGTGTCTCATTTAATTGTTTGGAACATTTAAGCACGGTAGACAAGTGAAATCTCACTAATTTTTAAAAAAATTTTCACAACCAGTAAGTGGCAAAAAATAAACACTTTATTAGAAGTCCTAAAAAATAGCCAGACAATATTTTGAGGAACTGTGGTCATTCACAACAATGCCTTCGACAAGTAAAAAATTATCAGTTTTGGCACTTATTTCAGAGTGAAAATGTTGAGACTTTACTGTATCCAATTTCATGGGATGCCTGAAATTCAAAGCATCATCAACGAGACACTGCCTCTAATGAGAAACCCCCCGCCCCAAGGACCTCCAACACAATAACTGATCAAGAACGGGGACAAAACGCACAAGCTTACAAATGTATATCTAGTGCCTAACACATGTGACCAGTGACCACTCAGTTGCAATTAGAATCCAGAAAAGATGAATTCAGTTGCAAAACAAACTGGCACGACTAAATTAAGTGATTCATTAAAAATAAAAAAACGGGATAACACGACTAGCTCTGGATTCAAGTTATCTCCACTTAAAAGTACCGTCATCTACAATGACATCACAAGAATGATGAGTGACCTTGAGACCTACTGACCTCTATGTAGTCTGAGTATCCGGGGGCAATCTCATCACTGACTGGGTCCAAGAATGGCCACGCATCTTTGTGGGTTTTCACACTTTCCAAAACTGAAAAATGGACAAGAGGATTGACCAAAAGCAGTTTAAGGAGACAAGAACCTGATTTGAAGAAAATTGGCTACTGTTAGCGAGAAAGACTTTCGAGCAGTTGTAATTTTTCTTCACAGTGTGGCCATGACTTCAACATGGAAAAGATTTTGTTGTAAACCTTCCCTTCTACGTATAACTCTTCCTGACATGAGACTTAACTTAATCTGAGAAAAGAACAAGGTTTCACTGAATACATAGCAACCAAATTTTACCTTTAAACATACTGACGATGACATCTTCATCAAGATCAAGTGACCTAAAATCGAAATAAATACAAAAATTAAAATACCAAACACAGCATGTAACAGCCCTCAACACAGAGTCACACAAATGGGCAGACATACAGTCACTTAGAACAGTGGGCAGAAAGAACACAGGGCGAGGCCTGCGTCGATCCTTCAGACACACTAACGCATGCACAGTACAAGGCAAAAGTAATCAGACAAAATGCAGTTTTCCCCGTCACCGCAGCTAATTCTGTTCGTGGCAAAATTCTAATCATTCTTGATTACGAGGGAAGTCTACTCTGACGATGAATTTGGCTTCTGCCCAGTCGTCATGACGGCGAATTCTGGGTCATTTTGTCTGAATACTTTTGGCTTGTACTGTATGCCAGTCGGTTGAGCCACAGGACGTTTGAAGTGGGAAACTAAAAAATCCAAGGGGGGTTATTGCTGAGCCACACGTGGGCGTCGATCCACATAGCTATAGTAGCCACAGTGGCACACATGTCATACAAAAGACAGAGCTCTGCCTATGCACATATTTTCCTACATAGGAAACGTGAAAAAATGTGACCAGCATTTTCTGGTCTTGGCCACTAGGTGATGCTCACTTCACACTGCTGTTCACTTGTAGTTCCTCAGGCTGCAGGTGTGGGGGTAGCTCCAGCCCCTGGGCCAGGTACTCTGCCCTCTCCTCCCTCAGTCTGGCTCTTTTTGCTCGATCTGTAACGAACAGGAATGAGTCAATGGCGCGGCAAACGCGGCAGGTTGAATATTACAAATAACGAATGTAAGTAAACTTCACAGCAAACAATTGTGAAAACGCCAGGTCAGATAACAAGGTAGTTTTCAAAAGTAACAATTGGTATTAGTTCATAACAAAATCGGAAAACGTGGGCAAATCATGGTTAACTAGTACTGCCCTGATGTTTCACTGTTACATGTCTTCTGCCATACCTTTGATGAAACTTGATGTCATAACACATCCTGCAGTCATTGCTCAACCATAACTTCACCCCTACCTTACTTTACTCTTTACTATCTCTTTCTTCTTGTCTCACACGTCTCTCCTCCACTCTCTAAGCCTCACATATCTCCTTCACCACCCACACCTTCACCCTTCACACCTACCTTCCTTCACTCTATCTCTTTCTTCTGGCCTCACACGTCTCACCTCCAGTCTCTAAGCCTCACATGTCTCCTTCACCATCCATACCTTCACCCTTCACACCTACCTTCCTTCACTCTATCTCTTTCTTCTTGCCTCACGCGTCTCTCCTCCACTCTCTAAGCGTCACATATCTCCTTCACCATCCATACCTTCACCCTTCACACCTACCTTCCTTCACTCTATCTCTTTCTTCTTGCCTCACACGTCTCTCCTCCAGTCTCTAAGCCTCACATATCTCCTTCACCATCCATACCTTCACCCTTCACACCTACCTTCCTTCACTCTATCTCTTTCTTCTTGCCTCACACGTCTCTCCTCCAGTCTCTAAGCCTCACATATCTCCTTCACCATCCATACCTTCACCCTTCACACCTACCTTCCTTCACTCTATCTCTTTCTTCTTGCCTCACACGTCTCTCCTCCAGTCTCTAAGCCTCACATATCTCCTTCACCATCCATACCTTCACCCTTCACACCTACCTTCCTTCACTCTATCTCTTTCTTCTTGCCTCACACGTCTCTCCTCCAGTCTCTAAGCCTCACATATCTCCTTCACCATCCATACCTTCACCNGGCTGTCAATCAATCACTCACCTTTGAACTTTTGAGTAAGCTCCTCCCACTGTTCCAGAGTTGAGCAAACAAGACACCAGCTGGGGACCACTAGTGGAGGTACAGGTTCCTCGCCACCACCTTCTTCATCACTACAACAAAAGGAGTCCATCGTTAACAAGGCGACGACGGTCTGGTAGTCTTCTGTATGATAAACATCTTCCACTACAGTCCTATGATATTATTTGCCACCACGTCCAATCACGTGGCAATCACGAATCTGAACAAGAATACAACAATGTAGAAAAAGCCGATATGTTGACATATTAATATTACCATAAAGTCTCAATAATTTAGGATAAAACATCATAAGTAACACTAAATAAGTGATGTACATGCGCGCACCCAGCCTAACATGTAGGGGGATTGATTTTTCGGCAATGTGGACCTTTTATTAACAAAACAGACAAACAGACCGGAGGACTAAAAAAAAATGAGTACCACGTTCAGTCGAGCTATGAATTGTGCATTTGCGCCTTTTCAGTGGACTTTTGTCTCATTTTCTTTCTCTGAGGCAGACCTAGGTGCACGCATGACGTACCCTTTCATAAGATCTATGCCATAGGTACCATGTGGCAATGTTTCTGAAAATGATGGAAATTCAGAACAAAGTCAGAAGTCCTTGAAAAACGAAGGAATACCAGATTTGGCAATTTATTATTTTTGTTCAATATTGTGTAGGAAAAACCTGCGAAGTCTGTTACAAGCATCAACAGAACAACAAAAACAGATAAAAACAACAACAGCAACAACGCCACCTATCAGAACACGAGGCAATTACCTGGTCTCCCTGTCAGTTTTATTTTTTCCTCTCGCCTTCGCCTTTGACCTATGCTTGCCCTTCTTCTTCTTGTCCTTTTGTTTGGCTTTGTGCTTTGATCTGTTGCAAAAAAACACTTACTAAAATAACATCAGCCACATACAGTTGACAACACAAGTAATGAGGCAAAATACCGTTTCCTGACAAGACGGCTAATTACATAAACAGCAAAAGTGACAGGTAATAACTATCGGGACTGAAAAGTTTCATGTATATTATGGCTTAGTCACTTCTGTTAACTCCTTTTCATTCTCCGTCATTAGGGGAGGCTACACTGACGTTGAATTACGCTTCTGACCAGTGACCACGACAGGGAATTAAGGGTAATTTTTATACAATACCTTTGGCGTATACTGTACTATTAATATTAACATAGTTGGTCACAAATTTACCGTTGTTTCAGGGCTTGGAATGACCACTGATAAAAATAGAGGAACTTTTCCAGTTGATGTATTGTTCCTCAAATAAATAGGCTTGTGTGATAGAAATATTTTTGTGTTGTAAAATTTAAATGAAGAAAGTGTTAATTTGGATGAATAAAGTTAAAATAAGGCTAAAAAGAGACGAAAAAGAGGAAACTGGAAATCAAATAAGAGGAAATCGAAACCAAAAAAACAGAAAATCCTCTTGAGGAAAATTCCAAGCCCTTTTGTTTAAAGATGCTTGAACCGGCCGTTCGTCAAACAAAATTCCTTTTGATTTAGTGCACTTGTCTTGTCATCACAAAAATGGTCTCAAAATATTCCTTTTGCAGATTACAAGTGATGTCCTGTCCTGTATTAAACCAAGCTCAACCAAGCAGCGCGTCACGTCTGGCCATTTTATTTGCAAAAGTTGATCCGTTGATTCTTTCCAAGCATAGACATCGCTATTAATCAGAGTCAAAGACAAACTGAAAAGTGGTCTAAAACCGGGTTCGACATAACAACTACTGGGTTGAGAATTTTGACCTGAATTTTTCAATTAGGGCCTGGAAAATAATAACAGTGGATGTGATTCAATCCAAAATCAAGTTATTTGGGGGGGGGTTGAAAATTTTCATAACGGTTATAAATATGGTCTAATAGTACAACATTTGCATAAGACTTGACATGGTTTTGCCCAGGGCAGAGAACTTTTTGTAGAAGCCAAGTATGTGCGATAATTAGTATAGAACGTTGTTCCTTTGTGCCTGTACACCCACGAATGATGGGGGCCCAATGGGGGCTTTCTAAGGTATAACATCTATGTCAAAATGCAAGAGCAACACAACGCAATGCAAATGAAAAGAAGTCTTCCAGCACCGGTAGCATACTCACTTCTTTTTGTCTTTGCGTTTTTTTGTTGAAGGTGGTGGCGGCGGTGGCGGCGGATCCTCGCGATATAACCTGGTTCCATAGAAATACCAGTAGGTGGAGCCGTTGTTGTCTATTCCTAAGGGTTCCACACGTAGACCGTCACCATCCAAACCCTGTGAAAAGACAAGCCAATCCCTTCTGTCAATTAACAATGGCTTTGAAACTGCTGCAGCAACTAAACACAGAAAACACAACATCCTTTGTTCCATCTTGATAAAACTATATTCTAAATAACACAAAGGTTCATTACGCAAGATATTGCACAGCAGATATTATAAACCAGTGCTCTCAACTGTCAGAGAAGAATAAAACAAAATGGTAGCCACCTTAGCTGAGCTGATCAACAGTGAAAATTAAATTAAGTCGTTTACTTGCTCCAAGTATTCCTTACCGTGATAGAATTTCATTTCCGTAAGGAATTCAAGTCGCAAGCAATGCGTACGTGCACCATTTTCAAATTCGCAATTTTAGGATTCCACGTCCGTTACCATGAAGAACATCGAAACCACCAGTGACTCAAGAAAACGCTTCAGCGTTTATTGGGATTGGCAAAAGGAAATTCAAAAATGGCGCGTGTACGCATTACCTGTGACTTGAGTTGGTGACCGTTTCATAAGACTAAAAGGGTAAAATACAGCTTCGAGATTAAGATAAAGTGATGTGGTTTTTATGTGAACTAAAAGAACAAATGGTTATTGAATGGAGGTCTGATTTGAAAAAAAATTTCAAAAGAAGCTCGCTTGAATGTTCACATCGTTACTTATTTGTCGCTCAAGAGGCGTTAACGCGCTTCACACACAGACCAGGATTGTCTTCTGTAAAAAAAGAAACTTGCCAAAAACGCAAGTTTCCACAAGTTTTTGCGAGATATTGTCACGCAGCACAAGCCAGACACTATTCTTTTTCTCGCAAATATGTTAAGTCTTGAACTTAACGTAGATGGGCCCCAACATCAATTAGTAGTTAGACACCAAAACTTCCGTCTCAGCAAAGAGTGAAAATTGACTACTCAACCCCACAAAATAGGTCTCAAAAACTTCCATGCTACTTCGATTCTCGAACATTTTATTCGAGATATCGACAAGGAAACAAATAAGTGCCAAAACCAACAAGTTTCAGAAAGTTGGTCAACCCTTTCAAAATTGCGCCACTCCATATACCTAATAAGAAATTCTGCGGCCACATTGTTAAAATCAACTGTTTCGATTTTTCACAATTATCTTGATTTATGACTTTTCATGTTATGGTTATAGATACGAAGAAAATGGCTTTTCAGATGCATCAAACCATACTTTGAGTAAATCCATCACATCGTCTGCATCAAGTCTAAAGTTGCACAGCTCATGAATGACCTCGACCTTTGTTCGGAGAGGAAGTTTGCGGAATTCCGGTATGTCCTCCATGGGGTTCGGCCGCCCTGTGTCCGTCTCGTATCGAATTTTCAAGATGTCATTGAGGTAGTGCTCAAAGTTGAACTCTCTGTTTTGAAAAAAAGATCGTTTTTATAAAGAATTTCAGAAATACATACAGAGATAGCTCAATATGTCAAAGGCCTTATGAAAACAAATATTAATATTGTATAAAATAGCACAAGTGTACCCATTTTCCACACCATTTTAGCCTATTTTGCGGTATCGCATAAATTCTTTAGATTTTATGTAAAAAAATGGACAAGATGTATCAAAAATATTTTCTGGGCTTTTGAAAGATATTATCAGATGGAAAATTGTTTAAGAGGTTAGAATTTTGTAAGCATTTAAAGACAACACACTTGACTCATGCAAGTGTGTACTAACGATCAACACTCCACAACTCAACCTTTCAAGCATGTCTCTGGCGTGATTTGGTGACAGTTAACGATTCAACTAAAGAATGATACACTATTGTGCATTGCTGCTTCAAATCCACTTTGTTTTTCAAAGTGAGAATTTTGCTATAGTCTGCTTCTAATGCTTACCACCTGCCGTGTTCGACGCTTGGTACAATGTTAACTCACTAAGTGCGACCTGGAAAATTTCCTAGGCCGCCAAAAAGGAAGGGAAATCATCAAACTTCGTTGACAAGCGCAGAAAATGAAATAAAAGAGATATCTGAAGTGAAAAGCTGTCCAAACCCGAGCAAATGAGCGCATTTTTTTGCTCAAATAGAAAATTAGTGTCTTATTTGCTTGGTGATGACTAATTTGCTCTTCTCAGACCCAGTACTCCATGCACTGACCGATCCCCTTGGACACACAAATACAATCGGGGATTTCCGATTTTTGTCGAAAGATTGCCTCTTTCCAGTTTGCTTCTTGCAGTAGTTTGAGTACGTGCTTGGGTGTGACGTAGTGACTTCCTGGCAACCTGGTATTTTTACCAGGTTTCTAAACAAAATCTGAGGTGGCATTGGCGACCTACAAATCGAGCCATGACCTGCGTTCTATAAAACCAAGATTTTGCAGTAATTAAGACACCCCACGTGGAGACTCCGGTAAGACTGTGAAAATAGTTTCCACAAAAAATGTAAATGTTGATTGTGGGTACACTATTGCTTGTAGGATTGTTGCAAAATAATAAAACAGAAAAATAGTGTGACTTTTTAACTTAATGTTCATGTAAAAAATAGACATTTGTGCACATGAAACAGGGAAAGCCAGCCTTTTCTTGGATACCAACCAGGAACATTTTTAATGATTACAAACTATTTTATTTGGTATCAAGAAATGTTCAGGTTGTCGAGGCTGAAATTGCCACGAATGTACGCGTTTTGTTGACCATCGAATGGCTCGCAAGAAGAAGTTTGACTGCCAGTACGCTCAACTGACTGGTGATCATCTTAATATTGCAAATAAACGTGACCATCAAGTGTTCAGCAACAAGAATTTTCATCAGATAGTTCAACACTGAAGAAAAGCGGGAAACTTTGAAGAGCAAGCCCTATCTTATCCCTCAATCCTACGCTTGATGCTAACGGTGTCCTGGTTGTAGGAGAAAGATTGAAGCGCGCTGTGATAGCGTTTACGAAACATCACACAATAATTCTCCCTAAGAATAGCCACCTATGTGACTTGGTTATATGCGATGCACATGAGAGGTTGGGATACGCAGGAAGAAACCATACCCTAGTGAAAATACGCGAAAAATGCTGGGTTATCCACACCAACTCAAATAATTGACGAATTTTGCGACAGCGTGTTATATGCAAACACCTACAGGGTTCAACGTCGTGCCAGAAAATGTCGGACTTGCGTACAGATAGGCTCTCATGACGTCCCCTTAGCCCAGATGGGCGTTCATTATCTGGGATCATTTATAGTGAAAGAAGGCTGACAAGAATGGAAGCGATATGCAGTTGTCTTCACCTGTCTCAGTATGCGAGCTGTTCATGTAGAAATTTCTAGAAACCTCGATGTGAGCTCCTTTATAAATTCTCACCGTCGGTTTATGGCTCGGAGGGGTGAAATGAAAGAAATCCGCAGCGATAATGGAACAAATTTTCGCGGAGTTGGCCATGAACTGAGATTGGAGATTTCTAGATGGAACCAGCAACAAATCCATGATGAACTGCTGAGCCATGAGGTAAAATGGAAATTTAATCCACCAACTGGAAGCCACCATAGAGGCGTGTGGTAACGACGAGTTCGCAGTATCAGGAAGATACTCAAAGGACTGTTAAGGTCGCATGGGCAAAATCTCAAAGACGATGCTTTCCACACTCTCATGTGTGAGGTCGAATCCAGCATTAACAGCCGGCCACTGACGACTGTTACCGACAATCCAAATGATGTTGACATGCTGACACCAAACCACATTCTGACGCTACGGTCGCAATGGCCAGGAGAGTTCGAGCAAGGTGCCGCCAGGAGAGTTCGAGCAAAGTGATCTTACATGTCACAAAATGTGGAAGCGTGTACAGTATCTAGTGACCTGCTTTAGGAACCGATGGCGAAAGGAATATTTAGTCACTCTACAAGAACGTTAGAAGTGGAAACGTGCTGACAGAAATTTATTGGTCAACGAGCTAGTGCTAATTGTTGACGATAACATTCCGTGGAATTTTTGGAAGATGGCTTGTGTGGTGGAGCTGTTTCCAGACAGTGATGGACACGTTAAAGTAAAAAATCGGTTTATGTCTCTCATTAGACCTACCGTATAACTAGACCTATTTCTCGAGACTAATAAATCCATTATATTTGTTTCAGAGAAACCTGCCTTGTCGGATTGAAAGTACATTATCTTAGATTGTGAATAAACGCAATATATCCGACCACCCGTGTGTTCTAAGCCCATGGCTCCTACACTGCTATTACTGTGGCCAAAAACCTGAATTTAACAAAACATTTCCAAGCAAGAGAAAAGCTCGACCATCAAGAACAAATGCATACTGTGTCCAAGAAGACATTTCAAGTCTTACGGAGTAAAAAACACTTATAAGCTCAAAATCTTTTCCCCACTTACACAATATCAGTGCGTCCATAGCAGCCGTTCAGTAAACGACAGACAAGGTCAGTGACAAAAGTGGAACCATCTATGGTGGCTGAGGCCAGGAGACCATCTTCAAGCTCCTGAAACCAGACAGTCTCATTAGATTTCACAATTCAATGAATTCGCCATGTGAGGTATACAAACCGGTAACGAGTAAAACAAAGTCAAATCTGAAACAAATCTAGTTACAAAATGTATAAGATATCCTTGATGATCTTTAGAACCTGAAATGGTCATCGATTATTTATTGTCACGAGTTTGTTTAATAATTTCGATAGTGATAGTGTGCATTACAAATCACGAACATCAATCGTCCTTCTTGTAAACAAAATCTCAACTTACAAATTGACACCCAAACACAAACCAAATACTCTAAAACCCAAAATTAGGAAAAAAACCACTAGCAATTCATATTTGAAAAGATTGGTGAAATTAGTAGAACATTCTTATCATTGCAATTTATGTTAACTTCCAGAGACTCCAGTTCGTGTCCACTGAACTCAAGCCAACATTTTCCTTGTAAATAATTGTGTGTAGCACAGTGCTACTCCGAAATGTAGGGGGATTTTTACTCATGACGAGTTCGAATTTCTCAAGACAAATTCAAATGTGCAACTGCTCCTCATGTGTCTTTCAAGGAGCTAGTAACAAGGCTTTACTGAACACTTCAACAAAATGAACCTTATAGCAAAGGAGGACTGAAAAAAATCTCAGCCATCCATCCGACACTTAAGAGATATCCTGCTTCCAATCTGCCAAGCCAGAATGAATATCCTGGAGAGCCGGAAATCAAACTCTGGTCAAAAGAATGCCACCGAGACATATTAACCCCGACATGATCAAGACTAACCAAAACATTGATTCTTTGTTTATCTTCTTCCTCCGTCCATTACAAGGACTTGATAGGAGAGGCGTTCTGATGGGTTAAAGGTTTAGGTGTCAGGCTGTTTCAGAGGTGGAAGACCATCATTATATGGTACTGTCGTCATGAAGAAAACAAGCATTTCCATCAAGTGGTGGGTTTAAGGACGCAGGACGCCTGAGAAGGAATTTGCAGCGGATACCTTACAGCAAATGATCCTATATCCTGAGACCAGTTTAGATTAACCTCATTCCATGTTCAGTGCTTTACGTCTCCTCATGTTCTAAGATGACACTTGCAGTCTCTAGCTGTGTTTTGACGATGGCCTACGTACAGTTAGCTAGTTGTCTAGCCTACACCAGGCGGAAGATTACTAGAGCTTGGGGATATGCATCTAAGTTTTATATACCTTTCCTGACTTTTAAGATAAAACCTTGCCTAATTTGGAAGGGCTAAAAGGAGGAATTCATTAATGTTTAGCTATCAATGTTGAATTCTTAACCGATTCGCTATGGGGTTTAAAATCATTAACAATCAATCTTATCTGGTCCTGAACTGTTGTTGAATGTACCCGTATCTCAATGCAATGCTTACAAATGCCATTTTAGAATTTGCACTATGTCTGGTAGACAATGCCAATAAATTTCGAAGCTTGCGTTTTCTTGAGACACTGATGATTTTGATGTTCTTGTCCGAAACAGAAATCAAGTTCTACGACAGTAAGAATATCAGATCACTTTCAATAAGCTTAAGTGATTTAATTCATTTTTCTTTTTTGGAAGCTATAGATAATGAGTAAATGCAGCTTTATATTTTTAAATCAATCTGTCCTGATTGTAACACAGAGATTTGACGTCATAGTTGAGATGGAAAATCCATCTATGACAGCCATTGTCGTCAGGTGGAGCATTTCAATCATGTATGGTTTTTGAGAAGAATGATGATTTCCTGATGTTGGTTGGGAACATCTGATAGATTACTGTAATATCAAAATAACAGTAGTTGCTCTGTTTACTTAGAAGTGACACCGGAAATGAGCAATGGCACCTGTCACTTCAGCCTAGCCTTATGAAATGAATAACTAAGAAAACAGTGACCCAGTTCAGGCATTAAAACTTTCAAGGTTTAAAAAGGGTTCTCCTCAAGGCCAAGGTCAAGGTCATTCTTAAATTGGATCTTGATGGAACCCCAAATTTGGGAAATGCCCACAAAATTATTTCAAGATGTCAGACATAATTAAGATGCAGAAACTCATTGAAAACGGTGGAATCATGGTTAAGACAACCTGACCTATAGTTAGTATTAAACAAAAGATAAGCTTACCTCTATATCGAAGTCTGACAAGTTGAACGCGGCGCGGAAAAGTGAACAGAAATGAGCGATACTTGGGACCTCATACCATGATCGGATTTCTGAAAGAAAATGAGAAAATGCAGCAAACACATTTGTTTGTAATGAATAAATGGGTACTTTGTGCAACATTTAAGTGAATTTTCATGACTTCGAACTGAGACTTCTTTAAAAATACAAGTATTATATACCTTCCATGGTTACTTTGTTCATTAAACGTCGTGATGTCACGAACGTTAGACGGCAGCACAAAATCAAATAGCCTTAAAATAATTAAGGTAAAAGAAATTATTGTACTTACTACATCTATTCACAATTATTTTATATTTTATATAAATTAATTTCATAAATAAACTTTCTTTTTTGTCATTTTATTGCGAAATTAGGATTATATGATTTGTCACTTGGGTTATTTATCCAAGCGACCGGAAACCGGGTGGGTTGTGGGATCGTTTAATGCTCGAAAGGGAAAGATGTCATTTGGCCAAGTCAGCGAAGGTGGACATTTGGCTTAAGCTAACTGTTGATGATAGCTGCAGGGTGAGTGCGCTTTTAATTTTCAAGCTTGATACTTAGTACATTTACTTAATCATTTATGTTTACTATGCATTACACGAAACAAAACCTCCGCAACACTTCGCTTGCAAGAATGACTCACTTGCATTTTCAATAAACAAATGAATGATTGAATCGCAGCCTTTTCGCGGGTTGTTACTGTCACTGTCTGGGTCATGGGAGCTTATTTCTATCTTATAGAACACTCCTCTCATATACACCTTAGTAAATAAGGGAGTATTGCTTATGCCATTACATAGCTATACATAGATCCGCCAGAAGTCTGCGAGGTTCACAGTCTCTCAACATGATATTTGACTCTGATTTACGTTGATTGCTGTGATTGGTTGCTGCTTGAACTTCGGCTTCGGTCGAGGTCATTTATTATCTGATCCCGATTGAAGGTCAAGTAGCAGGTACGCGTGCATCACATAGTGTCAAAATTACAAGGCTTACCAGTTTTCAGGCAGTTCTCCGTAGCCATATATAATGCTAATGGCGTATGTTTTACTTCCCCAAGTCTAAATTAGTATTGGTATAATACTAATAGAGATATGTTCTGAGTAATTGTTTGCAATATGACGACATTGACCTACACACATGGTTTTGGTATCGTTCGATTCCTTGCAACGTTATCTTTCCAAAAATATATTAATGTATCCCCTACCGCATTTCATCCGTATTTTATCGTCGAATTTCGGTTCGCACTATTTGCCAGTTGACACCACCATGTTAGCTCAACTCACGGTTACAGCGACACCTGTTGTTAATGAATGAAACAGCATCATCGATTCTGAATGGTGTTTGCCCGAGCAAGATTCCCGCTAAAGTTTTCCTGACAATATGGAGGAACAAGCAGCAGCATTTCACCTTTTCTAATGTTTTATAATTGTGACCATTTGACCATTTTTCTACGAAATTGTCTGAAGTGATATTCCTTTCACCAATTTGGATCTCAAAAATAACCTCTGCTTTTTTCGCGGATTCTTGGTAGCAGATGCATATCAGGGTCACCATGGGATCGAATTCGAACCCTTGGGACCATAACTCAGGTAGGGGATGGATGAGTCTCGATCAGTTTGCGACGGTCTGCAGAAGACGGTAGATTAGTTCAGTTTTTGACCGCCAGGGGGCTCCTTCCGTTCAACATGGCGGTATTACCGCCGAGTACCAGGAAATAGTGCGAGACGAAATTTCACGATAAAATACTAAGGGAACGGGGTAGGAAAAATTTCAGTTCATTTTTGGAAAGATAACTTTGCAAGGAATCTAACAATATCAAAATCATATGTTTCAATGACGTCATCTTGTAAACAATTACCATGTTCTGAAAGATGAAAATGCCGTAATCTTCTATGGTCGGGCTTGCCTTAGTTGCTGGTTGTGTATGCATTTGCCCGTAATTCGTGGCTCCACTAATTTCAAGAAAATCTTTACCTTGAACAACAAATTTTCTGTGATTGCTTTAGTAAATATAATTCCAAGTTCATGCATATGCGATCTTGAGATTAAGCATAATTGTAAGATAAAGCACAACATTTTTGCTTCTTAATGCACACACTCAGGGGGAGCCCTCCAATTTGGCGAACTGGGCAAAAAGGTGTGCCTCATAGAAACAAAAACTCTGAAAAAAGTAGAAAACAAGACAAAAGTCCGCTAAAAAGGCAGTAACTACCGAAATTCGACTCCGAACGTACTCCATGAATCTTAGTAAAAGGTACTCATTCTCAAAAATTCGATTCCCCCATTTGTTAGGCTGGGTGCACGCATGTTCTTTCCCATCACTTCAAAACCAAGCCAACTCTTACCCAGTTCTACTAACATATCTGCTTAATTTTCTTCTTCTAAATGACGCGTGACATCAAGTCGTACTTTACAAAATAACTTAGTTTTGAAATACACTTTTGAAAATTGATTAGGGTGCAAGTTGACTTGGGTGCGGAGTAACATGTTTCCTTTCTGTTTGACCAAGTTAAGTGACCTGGGTAAGCCATTACGGTTAAGAAATAAATCTAGATTTTTCATCAAAATGTCATGCGGTGAATTTGGTAGTGATGGAAAGCAGTACCGCAGTCTTTTTGACTTTAAAACAATTTAAGAGGCACACAAGGTGTTTGATAAACGGATAGTGACTATTCACCCAACAAGTCGCCCAAATAAACAGATTTTTGCTATTCTTCTGACAAATTTTCAGCGATCTCATATGTGACGTAACAATCTTCTTGGCCAAATAGGCCAATTTTTGCTTTTAACCCGACAAATTTTATTTACATTAAACTGGCTTAGCAATACATTTTACCTTCAACAATGCGAGTCTTGCTCACTAGCAACACGCATGTTTATGTTGGCTCAAAGTAACAACTACGGAAAATCATGAGATTCCTAGGGATACCAGTTGGGGCCCTTCTCCACTCATCATCACGTTTAACGTTTATCCTTTAAGAGAAGATACTGGGAATCTCAATGACATGGCATAGCCAAATTGCACATCTGAAACAATACCTAATACAGCAAGATGTCCATCAAACTTTTTAAGTTTGAAACGCGACTTGCTCAGGACTCTCAACTCTCTTCCCTGGCCAAGTAGCCCCCCCCCCACCATAAATTTCCGTGGACTTTGCCATCTTGTGGCCAAATCGACACTTGGCGTCAAGCGTAATGTGTTTTCTAATCTGTAGCTAGCTCTATGGTTCGGCTTAAAAATATTTAGTTTTGTTCCCCTATAGTCTCGGGCCTTTGACAATGTTGGCCAATGAGAGCTGATATGTTTTTCTGTTAAATAGCAAAAATCTGATTATTGGTCCGTCGAGCTTGTGACGTTATGTTGGAAAGTTTGTTGAGTGAATGTTAAATATCTGATTATTTGGCCGACAAACTGTGATGTCACAAATATCTAACAACGAGATTATATAGGGCTTTGTTGGGTTAATAACAAATATCAGCTTGTTTTGCCGACCCGTATAACAAAAATTAGTTTATTTAGCCAACTTGTTGGGTTCAGTGATTAGCGTTGACCTTGATGAGTACGCGATACAAGGTGTAGTAGAGCCAGCATCATTTGCAGATGACTACAGGCAACACACCACAATGCCACCATAAAATGTTTTATCAATAGTACAAATGATTTGATTGAAAACAGTTTGGAACTATGACAATAAGTATTCCCTAATGCTAGTATTGTTTTTTCGGTTAACTTCATCCTCATGAAAAAATGTGTTATTATGTTCTCGTGCTTTATATCTTTCATACTAAGCACATCTGAAATTCATCACCATGGCAACCATTCCTCATGACCTGGAATGTTACACAACCCCTCCTCCCCCGAACAAGATGTATTTGTTCTTCTCTTTAGGATTTTGCCAGTCGTTTTCAGTTGGGAATTTTTCACTTATTTTGCATAAAATAATTGCTAAAACTCTCATTTTTAAAAGACTGATTGTCTTTTTATTAATTGTTAACTTTTGCCATATGCTATTTTATGACATTTACATAGTACTAGCCAAGCTAATCATAGATTACGGTTTACTTATAATAATTTTCACTTCTCTGCGATATTGTATACTAATTAAGTGGTGAATGAGGAACAGTGTTTACGTCTGTTGTCAGAAATTAAGTTCTAAGCAAACACGAAAGCAAAGGTTGACCATATCCCATTTCTTAGAGTTATAAGAAAATTCAAGCAGATTTGATAACGTCAGTCCAGCTTTGACACTGATTGAAATGAAAATGTTTTAATGTATTTGTCAAGTCCATTTTGTTGGATTCAGGAAAACTTAAGAGATCTGCTTATAGGAGATGTTGAAATGTGTCAAATACTGGTTTAGCCAGGAGTTGTTGAAACTGTACCTAAACCCTGCTGTTAGATAGCAGGTTTGAGTCACTGCCAAATCAAAATGTTTGTTATGTCTACCGTTTATATTTGCTACACGAATTTTTGATCTGGAACCATTTTATGACAAAGGTCGTCAGCCCAGTTGTAACTTTGGTAGTCATCACATTACTGTAAACCGAATGGTGCAATGTTAAGAAGTGCTAAAACATCACAACTAATGTAAAGTTTACAATTTTCGTATTCAGACCCAGTGACTGTTCATGAGGCATGTTCATGAACTATGTGCAAGTTTATAGTGGAGTTCCGACCATCTCGGCAAAGACTGGACTAGCGACCTGTGATAATAAGGGTTTCGGAACATATTAATGTTTGCGTGTATTAATGCATGTTTTTGGGTCATAGGTTGTACGCATCCAAATGTGTCCTTGTTTGCTCAGAGTCAGTGATAAATTGGGTAGAACTTCTCCAATTTCGTGTGCAAAAATGACGCGAAACTGAAATTTTAATTTGTGAAATTACGCAACCAGTCTCAGGAAGTTTTTGTTCATTTTTTGCATGAGCTGTTGTCAAACAATACAGACAGTGTACGTAACTGTTCATTTTAATTAGCCATAGAGATGGAAAAACTAGAAGGTGGTGAAATTTGATATCCTGACAGACATTACCTGTATGTTTGTTTGAGTGTTAAACAAATTTTGCCTAGTCTGTTGCCAAACAATTGTATCTTGAATAATATGGGTAACAGGTGGGCAGTTTGTACTTAAGCAGTGTTGCTTTTGTATTATGTAAGTAATATATTATGGACATATTTAAGGACCTACTCGCATATTTAATGATCTCATGACAGGCAGATAAGGATTGCGAAAGTAAGAAAGCTGTTGTAAATAAGTGGAGAGAAAATACCAGATATTTTTTTGCATTCCATTTTGCTTTAGTCAGAAATACTGTTCATCATTTTAAAATGTCATGACCTTATTTGTTCCTTTTCGTGGTGACTTTAGAGTTGTGTTCAGATGGACAGTTACCACAGAACCAAGATAATCTGGCGCAAGCGAAGGTGTTGACAAAAATTCACTTGATACACCTGTGTGCCAACTTGACCTAGCTCTAAGGAAAGGCAAGAGCTCACATAACCTGCAGCTGCAGCATCACTTCTGAAGATAAGGTGGTTATCTCTCTATAGGTTAACCTTGTGATATCATTTCCAAAATGACACTGTCAGGTGGAATGTGTAGGACTCTCGGGTTTTTGGGGGACAAGTGCCCGGTTGCATGGAACAGTCCCAAATAGGGACTCAACTAAGGTCTCTAAGTATTTTTGCGTATTTGTGTGTTCATGGACTCACAGGTGCATTATATTTTTATCGTTTCCTCTTTATTATGAGCTCTTTGATTAAATACATTTTCTAATAATATAACTAAAAACTGAGCCCAGAGTTCATTGAAAATAAATAGGGACTCAGTCCTTAAATTGAGGGTGTTGCATGAAAAGATTCCTACTTATTTTCGATATTACTGACAATTTAACGTAGAGTTCACTCTCAATTTGTATCAAAATCAAAAGTTGATTTGGTAATGAACCTAAAACAATACATGAAAGAGCAATCGATGTTTTCACAAGTCCAATAATACGCAGTAGATTTAGGGAACTTAGTCAAGTCCCCATATGGAACTGTTTCATGTAACTGGGCTCTGGTGCCCCGTAGGTCAGCTGACATCATACCAACCTATCTGTCTACAGTTTCAGTTTTCCAGGAAATTGTTTTTGTGTCTTTGAAATGGTATAACAACTGATAACATAGAGATACTTTAACATTAAAATTGTAAAATGCAATACAATTGATAAGATTGTTCATTTTATATTTAATTCATTGTCTGGGACTGTGTGTTAGAAACCTGATGTCTAGGGTTAACCAGCGTATTTAGTCACATGTAAAATGAAAGCTATCCTGGTCATGACATTTGATATTGATCATCGTAGACTCCTTCAACTACCTGTTAAACTTAATAATTCCTAATTCTGAAAATACCTGTAACACAATCAAAAAATCAGGAGGCATTGTTTAAGCTGAGGATAGTTATTTTCTTTATTTAAAACTCAATTTTTCAGGTGTTAAGAATAAGATTCAATGATATTATAATGTAAATGAGTCGTGTATCGCATTAAGTGTGCAGTTAACGGTCATTGAAAACTTGTTGTTTTTAAAGAATCCTGGGCATTAACCCAAGCGTATACGGTTTTTTGAAATAATTCATTACTTTGTTTTCTACTGTTTTAGTGCTGGTGTCCACATTTCTCTTGAAGGTCGCGTGTTTTCCATTCTTGTAGGGACCTGAGGTTCTCGATTTTGTCAATTAAGGTTCAACTTTGATCTAAGTTTTATAATGCCCAGTGAGCGGTGATTTATACAGAGAACTGTGACCTAACAGTTGTGATGGTATTACTGTGTACATCTCTGTTAATGACTGTTGATTCAGAACTCACAGAACTCAAATAGCTGAGTATAACTACCGTAGATAAACTTATTCATGTGGGCTTGTCATTGATTTTTACCTGTACGCTGAATAGGTTGTGTTGGTGCTCAGGTGCACTCACATCGCGTGCTTTAGGTTGACCTGTATGACAGAATGTCACATTTGACGTAGAATCGTCATGTGACAGCTGTGCACTGCTAGGCCAAGCAGTGAATGGGTCACTTATTTATGACTGTATGACTTGGTCAGATTGAAACACTCCTGCAAAGAGTACCCGGGGTGACAAACTCATGTCTGTATGTGAATAAAGGGTATGTGGGGTGAAAATTTGTGTCTGTACATGCGTCTACCTAGCCAGATTTCTGTCCAGGTGTGAACCTACAAAACATTACAAAAACGTATTTTCCTATTTTTTCTTTCATCGCAAAAACCATCTGCTATTTTACTCGATTGGATGTACGATAACACCTCAGTCGTAGTAATGCCGTGCCTTCTGTTGAAAATAAGTTTTATTTTAGTTCACTTAACGCAATTAATTTGGTCTCGAGTTATTCATTAGTCAGAATATTTGTGTTTTCTAGGCTTAAAAAATTACATTTCACTTTTTTATGGTGAGTGGCATCAATCAAAACGTGTTTTTGACAGCAAGTGCTGGTTGAATGCTGCTTAAAATTCTTATTCTTTGTATTTAGTGTTGTCTGTTACATTGTCGTCTGCTTTCTTGGGAACTGTTTTATCACGAAGAAGCGTGAATGGCTGTGTGTCTAATTGTTTGCGATGGAGTTTGACCTAGAATTCTTGTGATGGTGGCCGTACAGATTTGGAATGGTCCGTATCTGTTGGACGACTTTAAAGTCACTGAATTCAGTAATCCATCCTGGCTAGATTAAGCAAAGTAAAAAGTATGCAACCTTTTTCTATCTTGTCCAATATTATTCAGTTTTGGTCAATATTATTCAATCTTGACCAATACTATTCACTCTTGGCAAATACTATTTAATCTTAACCAATATTATTTAATCATAGCCAATACTATTCAATCTTGACCAATATTATGCAATCTTGCTTGGCCAATATTCAGTCTTGGCCAATATTCAATCTTGGCCGATATTATTCAATCTTAGCCAATATTTTTGTTCCTACCCAGGGCAAAGTTCTACATGAAGCTTGTTTCACGACAGGCATCTTTGTTTTTAAGAGGCAAGGTTTTCCAAGCTTGGAATTTATTTCGTTTCCAAAAAGGGACTGACTCTGTAAGCTTTTTCAAGAGTTTTTGATTTGTGCCAACACCCTACTCATCATCATGTAAAAAAAAGTATCAAATAAGTTGACGCCCTGTTGAGTTAGTCGGTGAAATACAGCTTGTCTCCACTTTTTTATCCACAAAAGTAATTGTTGTTTTCCATTTTTCAAAGGCTGATTACTTTACTGCACATAACGGAAAATTTACCAAAACTTGTTTAATGGCATTGTCACAGTACCTCCTTGCTAGTGTTAGTTTTATGGAAACAAGTGACATAGAATTTCATTGTCTACCATACTGTGTGCTAAATAGTGATGAATTACCATAGTGTGCATCGGATTCAACCTGCAGTCCTGGGTATACTAGAATTCAGTAGCTGTCTTGCGGCGAGAAAAATTTGGTCAAAAGGACCTGTTCTCATTTAAAATACACTACAGTGTCTCATGTAATCTCCTAAAGTCTTAGTTTTTGTGGAGGTCTTAGTGTATAGGCCCTGGTGTTACTGACCTCTACCCTGTCATCTTGTCTGGTCATTTCATGTATCTAGCCATGTGGTTGTCATGGAGGTTGCCAGTGACCTCATTGACAAGGTTATGCAATCACACTCAGGGGTACCTTACATCTGTACATGTCCTATCTCATCCAGCCATTCTGTCTTTTCCCATGCACTGTTTGACGTTTCCCCGGCACACTACCTATACCTGTAAGGTGATTTTTCTTTGCAGTCTAGGCCATATTTGGCAATGAGATTGTTACGTTGGGTTGGAACATTTGTTTACTCCTGTTAGAACTGTTTTGTAATGATTTTGTGCTTGTGATCAGAAATTTAATTCAAGTTGAGAGGTATAAGGCGAGTTGACTTTCTGAGGCCCTTTCAGTTGATGTGAACACTTTGGTGGTCACTGTTTAGGAGTCTGGTGGTCTTAGATCAAAATATTGAATCATCGCCGTCGTGGATCATGCCTCTCTTCGGTGTTATCGCACTTATTGGAATATGCCGCTGTCAGCAACGGAAGTTGTTGCGTTAAAAATTAGCAAATATTTTCTTCTAGAGTATTCGCCAGTGCACTTCTATGCACTTCGTTTCTGTTATTATCTGAATATGTGCTTGACTCTTAAGAGTTGAAGAAAGTTATGTAAAATTGCAGGGTTGCTTTGCAACAACACACTTGGCTGAACCTGGCATAACTAGGCAATGACTCTAATGTAGGTTTAGTACCAAAGCTAATGGGAAACCTCAAGATAACTTTGCTGTTTATGTCAGTCCACCTCTAAAAGTGTATTTTACTCCACAGATAGAGGCATTTAGTTTTATATGACTCCAGAGTGATGATGCTGATGGTATTCTTGTAAACCTGCTAAACTGAAGCTTGTTCTACACAACTTGTTTTAATTGACATTTTTTCCCAGTTCAAGCCTTAGACAACACTTGTTAGACAAAATATGGGCTCGGTGCCAAGATTAAAAAATCCCTCTATCCGGTAAACAACTTCATTTTAGGAGTGTGATTTTTGATGCCATCGTTCTGCTACAGAGTGCCGTTGTTTTTATTTTATTTTTTGCTTGTGCTATAACAGGGCTGGTCACTTAGCATTATGTCAACTCGCCAAATGCCGAAATTACCAGGTCAGCAAATGGGAACTAAGGTGGCCAAAACGAGGAAAGCTGTTTCGGGGCCTCTAATGAATACTGCATATCATAATTGGCAAGAGTTGAAAACATAATAAGTGAGATAACTGCAGTTCAAAATGGGTGAAAATGTCTGACAATGTGCTTCAATTCGTCTGAATGTCATTTTCTTTTTTAGCCGTTTTCTGTACTAGGTGACCACCAATTTCCTCTTCTCAGATCCAATGTCCTGTACAAACTCACCTCCTCAGGTAAATACTGACGGTGGGCACACATTATCTGTGACTGACTCGTAAAAGGGCCCTTCCGATTTTCGCCAAATGCTTCCAACCCCCGTTTGTTTTCTTTCCTGTAGTATTTTGAGTGCATACTCGACTATGTTCGTGGCGACTTCGTGGAAACCTGGGATTTTTGCTTGGTAGCCATACAAAAACAGGTCTCATTGTCGGACTAATGATTTTACTAAAAGGTCTTGCAGGCATATCAAAATTTCGTTATTTTCTATAATCTTGGTTTGTGGAGACTTGAACTTGTATGTATTCCAGCACTCAACATCAGCTTTTTCTATAACTTGTCCAGTTGGACTAGTAGATACGGTCGGGTTATGTAGGTTTCCTGGTCTATAATTTATTTGTCTTCACCATCAACTTTAGATAGTTAAAATTTGTTTCTCGTTACAACAACTGTAACAACGTTCTCATTTTCGAAATTAGAAAAACCTTTGTCCATACTGGAGCCACATATTTCCATACATCATCCAAACCTGTAAAGAGTGGAAATTGTAACAAAATGAAACAATTGAGCTACAGCTTTTCATTAGACACGGAAATTGAGTATTTTCAGCTGTGTTATATTCATGCGTATTAAAGTCGAATAACTTTGCACGAACTATCGAAAAATTAATCAGATGTAAAAAGACATTCATTGAAGGGTTATTTTTTGCCCACGAATTTCCTTGTTTTTGTCAAGCTATGCACACGTTTCAATTTCGAACATATTGTTTCTACGTTCTCTCTTCAAAACAATTGAGTTTGTGCACAAAACCGAATCTTTCAGCAACTCACAGTAAATAGTGTCTTCCGTCACAGCCAGAGTACAGGTGCATTCCTCCTCAACACGGGGTGGCTTTACGACTAGGCCAGTTGTAGCCCACTGCGCACTCGTTCACTATATAACCCTGGTATGCGTTAAGATTTCTAACTATGCTGCATGTCCACTCAGGCTGCGAGAAGCTTTACTTGTGTTAGGCTTTGCATTTTCTAGTTTGTAGTAAATGGAGTATGATCCTAAGTGGAGTGTATGGAATATTGTTTCAAGGAATATAGCCATCACACAGCAGTTTCATAGCTGATCAAAGGGATGCTCATCCTTCACATCACCACGTCAAGAAATGTCCCTTCGAAGAGAGCGCAACAATGTTTGATGTCGCATTTTGTAAAAGTGCTGAACTCTAATTATCTTTTAGATCTATTTTTTTGTGCTAATTACTGCTACCCTTGCCTGTGTTTGCTGTGCAAGGTACAATAAAGGGGAGGTGAGCGAGAGGTTGAGCCTTAAGACCTGCTTCTTGGTTCTGCATTCACTAATGTAGAAATAGCACAATGCCCTCCTGGCTGTTGAACAGGATCTGTTCCAGTTGTTGTGTTTGACAGGTTAAAGCCTTTTTATGTCCTCAGGTATTTATATGTGGACACATTATGTTGGGTTATATACAGGTCTTTTCATTGTTAGGGTACATATATACCATAGTATACTCACCTGATCTTTGAGATAACTGGACTTAACATTTTTGTTAGAGCCAAACAGGTAATATCAAATTCTTTTGTTAGGATGCGGGGGCTTGTAGTTTTTCTCTTTCAAGAAGATTTCCTCTTTTCTTGATTTTCTTTTATTTAAAAGGATACCAAACCTGGTTTTGGCCTAATTAACAGGTACTAAAAATGATTTTCTCCGTCCAGTTCTCTGGAACAAAATAATGGTCTGTAACTCTTGACAACCTTTAAAAGTTTGGAGGAAAATTGAAAACTCCTTTTAAAGTCTGCTAAACAGACAAGCTGTGACCTAACACATTTAGGGAATTAGATGGCCGTCTGAGAAAAGACCACCCACCAAGGACTATAATGTCCAATTTAAGAGAATGAGGCTATGAGTTTTTAGTTGATTCTTGCTTTTATGTTTCACAACTGAGAATTGGCTAATATCATCAAAGCAGTTTCTTCTCGTTTCATCGCTTTTTCATTATTTTGAATTTTTCATGCAAAATGCGTTTCTTCATGATAAATTTTACAAAGCAAAATTATTACTATCACTTGACTTTATTTTTAGAACCATGCATGACCTGGAAAATTTTACTCTTTTTTGTCGTTGGTCATTACAAGCCGTGAGACTAGGTAGTGTGAATGACTCACTCAGATATCGTTGCCATTGATTTGACCAAGAGTTACGTCCCATATTTGACAGACTGACGGGGAAAACAAGTCTGACAAGGCTGAACATTTTTAAATTTCGTCAAAATTTGCACGGAGTTAAAATGGTTAGAAACTGTCACTAAACCACCGTGACATAGGGTTATAACGGCGCTGTAGTTATAACGTTTAAAACTGGTAGTGTTCAGACCGAGAGTTACAGCATTTAAATCAGTTTTAAAAGGTATAACCACTTTGGTGTGAACATTATATTAGAGTTAGGGTGGTAATTCCTCGTAATCCTGTCAACACCTGTAACCACAATACGTTTTTATATGCACCCACATATTTATGTATTTGAAACTCATCTCGAAAATTGACCAACTGCATGTCGCTATCTGTGTAAATCATGGCGTGTGGTTTCAGAATATCGTAACTACATGCAGTCTACTGTGAACGTTTTATAATATAATAATCGGCTTACGAGAAAAGTTTTTATTTGCATTTCTCGTGGTTGCTCCCTATTTTCTGTTTCTGCAAAATGTAATTGCTGCTGAGAAATGCTCTTCCAAAAACATGGCCGAGAAAGAGATTTATGTAAAAGAATTGATGTAAACTGAGCGCTGTATTCCTTCAAAAAAAATAATTGCATATTATCATAACCAACACTAGAGATCTGCGATCCCAGCAAGCTACAGTCAGGAGAAGTCAAGCTCCAGGAATCTCTTAAGGCAAAACGTACGAGAAGAGAGATACTTCTGGAGTCAGAACAAACTCATGTTGCGAACCTGCAGGAGTAGACAACCAACACCAAACCAAGGCGCAAATCCATAGTCCTGAGAACTGAGGGAGGCCTACTACAATTGTCTTAACCAACAGACTCCCCTCTTGTTGAGAATTCATTTGAATTACAATTGAAGCTAATGTATGCTCTGTTTTATGGACAATCCATTTTATTCATATCTGACATTACATTGAGTCACATGATTGGGTGTTTTTATTAAAATGTAGCAAAAAGAAAGGAACATCAGTAGCAGAACGAATGTAGGCTACTATATGGCTGACGAACAAATTTTGATTTTTTCATTCTTTCATAAAAACTAAGTATGTTAATTCTCTTATTTCGCACAAAATAAATGTATTTTCCAGGTAACTGTGGTGTGCCAAATAAACAGACTTTGTAGTTGATTTGAAATTGACTGAGTAACCAAGCACCGCCAAGTGCATTAATGAAATGCTGCCCACCGGTTGCCAACGTGATCCAATTAACAGTTATTAAGTTACTTTATTCTATTCCAACATAAAACCACTTTACCCCATTGTTGTTATTGCTGAAGCACTCTTTTCAGTTACACACACACTCACCCAGGCCACCCTCTTTCACCATATGTAAATAACAGCACGAGATATCCAGTATATATGGAGGAATTGAGTGGTGAACATACAATGTTCAGGCCTTATTTACACATAGCAAGAAATGTGTTTTTCCTAGGGCCTGGAATTAGTGACAGGGATTTGTGTTGGCATTTTCCAAAGTGCAAAACTAACTTTGTGTGAATAAGGAGAGGCAAAACATTCTATCGAGTAGCTTAATGCGAATGGGGCTTTTCGATGTGGTGTCGCTGCTGTACTAGTGGTAATTGAATTGCGCATGCGTCTCTGTCTGCATGTAAACAGCTGGTAAAAAGACGGAATTGTTATCAAAATACGTCGTCGCGCTAAGCCTTATTATTGCTATTTTCCCGGGTGCAAATCTTCGACGGGTGGTCACAAATTCCCAAAGAACTAAGGTTACTACAGGCGTGGAGAATTGCTGTCAAAAGGGTCACCCGAGTGACAAAAAGTGTGGATGCCAAAGCCTCACGCCCCGTGTTTGTGCTCTATGCATTTCCATTTAGAGACTACATAATCACGTTACTTGGTAAGTTTTTAGCAATTAAATTTCTATGGACATTGCTCAGTGATGTTATCCTCACCAGTTACCCCCACTGATTAACGGGTTTATTCAGTGGAACTAAGTGTTTGTCATCAGAAACTCACCCGGAACCCGGATGGTAGGCTAGCAGCACATATCCACGTATTGTCCTGGGTGGGAGTGCTCCCAATATAAGAGATGTATAGGACGTGCAGCTCAGAAGTTGAGGGTGACTTTTTCACAGCAGTTACTTTGCAAAACTATGCCATGTCCAATAAAATTCTCTAGATGAGTGAGTTTCCTTATTTTATAGCGGACCCCACCCCCAGGACTACCAGATTAGTTATCGAATTAACATGGATGAGCTATTCAGGAAATTCGTAACATTGCATTGGAATAAATATTGACACCTAGAATGAATTTTATTTGTTGAGATCAGAAACACATTTTAGGTGTCTTGAAAAATACACATTCTTAAATCACTTTTAGCCTGTTTCACATATTTTAATTCAGATCTTAGATAAGGCTTAGGTACAAAGATTATTAATTTCTACATATAAGCATGAAGATGGAATGTCAAGTATGTTCTGCCTTACGAAAGTAGTTTTGTCTTGCGTTTTCTTTTATAATTTGCTGATATTTCTCTGTTACAGGTGAGAGAAAACGACTATTTTACCTTTCGACAAAGTGAAAAGCAGTCCTTCAGCAACAACCTGAGGGAATTGAAATTCTCAATCCAGAAAGTCATCCTTTGACATCACTGATTATGGAATATTTTAAATTGGGAAAATTACAATTTTTTTAACAAATGTTTTTTCTGTTTTATATATGTGGTTGTTCAGTTTGCCATTTTGTTTTTAAATACACTGATTATTGTTTATTCTCGAATCTTGTACATTGCATATTCTTATCCAGTTAGCTATGATTGAAAACATAGGTTACTTTCCTTGCACGTGGAACTTTTGTTATAGACAAGTTAACACAAAACTTAAAACTGTTCAAAGGCCTTCTTAAGAAAGCTCTAAAGATAGCTTCACACATAAATAAATCAAATGCAATCAAAGGAAATACTTCGTTTTGATCGCGGGACATTTTTATAGGTAAACAGGAAAATAACAATTCGCAAGTGTAATCAGTAATTACTTCAGCTTTATAAAGAAGCAGAACAACTGCACTTTATGGGGCTTTAAAACTGAAGAAATATTGTGGTTTGAATAATTATTGACAAACTTGCGTGTTGATGAAAAATTTATTTGATCATCAAAGTGTAACATTACCGGTCTTTCTACTGACAATAAGACAATTGATGCAGTCCCTGAATGTCATTACCGTATAACGTGTATCAAGTTGAAAAGTTTTTACCATTAGTATAAAGCCTTTCTTCTGAAAGGAAAAATTAATGTCACTCAGTGAGAAAGGACAGGTATACCAGATTCTTTTGGTTTTCATTTTACTGGTATTTGGTTTCAATGGCCTACAGAAGCGCTTGTGTTTTGGCACATGGCTTTCGTTCATGTAACCTCATTCAGCTTCAATAAAGTCCACATTTAGATCCTTGAAGGTACACACAACAGCATATCACTTGACTCGCTTTGTGCCCAAAATCTGACCCTGAACTAGACCAGAGTGTTACTAGGTCTTCTTTAGCTTCAGCCCCTCATGTTTCTTCCAGGGAAGGAAATAAGCCATTGTTGTCCACACATTGCCCTGTAAAATATGCAAGTTATTTGAGACAACTTCAAACCTTTGTTACCATGTTCAAGACTTGGTTTTTGATACTTTCAGCAATTATAAACACCGATTACAGATTCATGGGTCTGTCAAGCACACTTCTGGTCTAAGGCTGAGGGATCCGTTTCTCAGATTTTTTATTTTCTTCTAATAGAGGATATGAAAACTTGTGTCACTTAAAAATAATGGATAATCTTTCTGTTGTTTAAGAGTGATTAAAAATCCTGAGGCACCATTTGCATATTGGCAGTAAGAATATGTTCAAACACGACCTCACTCGTATGTTCACATTAGAAATGGAATTTTCACAAAAATGACAGTCATATGAATTTATAAACGACTTGCAACATTTCAAGGCATGACTTAAGACTGTTCAGTTGTTGAGAATTCAGAGAATGTAATATATTGTTTGGAGTTTAAAGTCGATAGCAAAACAGTTTCATGAAACGTGAAAGAACTTCACGAAGTTCAAAAATTACCTCACCACGTTCTTTCCCCCGGACACTATTACCTGTTATATCCACACATTCAGTTGCACCAAATTTTACAATCTCAACCCCTATGCCAACCTCCCGCTAAGGACCTAAATAAGTAAATTAACAAAACAACTTACATACCTTTCTTTAAAAATAACTGTCCCTTTTCTAAGGCTTTGTTCTTTGTCTCCGATGTAGAAAGTAGGCTTTGGCAACAGATCTGCTCTGGATGTGAAGATCTTGCTGGTTAGCTGCAGTCAACTGCTTAAAACCAATTTTTGTACATTCAGGGACGGTTGCAGAAGCGATGCATATCTCCTCTGCACCTACTAGCCCTCAAACCTAAAAACCAAAGGTCAGGTGATGACAAACATGATATATTTCCATGTCAACCTGTTATAGATTTCCCCTTAGGACATAGGATAGGCAGTAAACAAATAGTCTAATGGATATTTGTCACATACCATTTGGGCTTGGATTGTAATCTTACCTCACTAACAAATATCGAGTTGACAGCATAAAGATTCAGCATTGATTGATGTAAGTGTCATTGATAAACCTGTTAGAAATCATTCCAAACATTAATAATACTGCTTTGATATACGAAAAGATCCCAAGTACCGTGGTACGTCTAGTATGGTAACACACATCAGTCATCACAACAAACAATGATTAACCGACTGGTGACTGCCACGAAGTTGACATCGGCCAGTTCCTCAATTAACAGGTATCAGTATTTCAAACATGGACTAATCGTTAAAATAATCACAAACCTTACCTTTGTATAAGGTCATGCTTACTTCCTCTCATACAAGCACCCTTTTCACGCAATCTCAGATTCAGTTGGCACGGCTGCAAGCCATTTCACCATGTGTTTAAAGGGTCCGCGAAATCGAGGCTGCTTAATCTATCACCACTTGTACACGCGCGCCCTCTACTTATTTTAAATTTTTTGAATAGCCCCATTAATCAAAGTATAAAATATTTCAAAATAATTTTTGGGGTGTGAAATCAGGCAAGTACTACTGTATCTCCAAATAGCTTAAAGGGACATTTTTTTTGTGTGTCTGAAAAACTTAAGTTTTGGGGTTACTGCTAAATTGGATGGACTTTTTGAAGTTATTAGCCGTAAAACAATAAAGTCCATGATTGTGTTTTTGAGATTTTGTGATTTTATTACGAATCGCCAATTGTCGTCTTCCAGACATTTGCTGAAATCAAGGCTGGTGATGTTACCAGTTCAGTGTGGTTAAACACTGCCATACACTGAGTAGGGTGTATGTAGGTCAGCCAGTAGAGAGTTTGGCTGCAACACGGTAGTTATAAGCTCGATTTTGCACGTCGTTTGGTGTAAGAAAAACATTTTTCTCACTGATAATGGTTGGTCTCATAAAAACATTTTTCTCACCGATAAGTTCTATATCATTGCTACCACCAGACAATGTTCTGAAAAGTTGCAGGCATTCTCAACTTTGTTCAAAGCATTTGAAAAATTGAAAAGGGTCAATTTTGAGAAATGCTTTTGTCCGAAGTTAGTGAGGCTTTACCATGATTTGTTATCTTTGTGAGTGCTTGTTAGTTTGTTATCTGGTGATATCAGTCTCTGTGGCCTGTCGAAGGACATGCTCATGGTGCTCAGATTATCCGTGGATTACATGCAATTGGGCCGCATCAAGGCAAAGTACTTTGGAGTGTAGATATTCCCTGGAGTTTGCTTGGAAAAAAAAACGTCCACACATTTGATATCTCAGCGGTCTGTGAAAACGAAGCTGTTCACCTGCCGCAGGTCAAATGTGGGTTAATCGTCTATACAGTGAGGATAAATGGTCACGAATTGAGGACACTATGTAGCGTGCAAGTGGTATTTTATTTTATTTTATTTTTTTCACCAGTGATAAATGGTCTACAAAAGTAGCACTCTAGCCAGGTTTCATTGTTTTTAATTCATGTGTCTTTTCATGATAACGATAGTAATGATCAGTAAATATAGACTAGATAATAGATAGTAATAACAATAACAGTAGTCTCTTTCATTGGTACCACATTTTGAGAACCAGTTTTCTCCAGTCTCTAACAGGCACCAAACTGGTTCGCAAAATCCTCCGTGGGGAGGGGCTCTGTAAATGACTATTGCCTCAACAGTAGACCATGGAAATAAATCTAAGGCTGTGTTAATAACACTAGTGCATAATTTTACTAACTTAAAAGCACAAGTAAATTTTACTGAGAGTAAATTAAACTGGTATTAATTACACCATTCTATGAGAAGACTGAGGTGTTTCACAAAGAACCAGGCACAGTTGGGTCACATAGCTCATTGTGGTTTTGTGTTCTTACATGACTGAAGGGCCACATGACATTGTTGGTAGCTATGGAAACGGTACAGAATTTAAACATGGGAAAGCATGAATTTGGTGCTACATAGCTTTCGTGGAAAGTAATAAGAGAAATGAAATTTCAATTGTCGGTCATTTTGGGTCCTAAATTGGTGAGATTTTAGATATCCGTTCTCGTTGCCGCAACAAGTCCGATCAGGTTGTGGCGAACAGTGGATTTCCAAAATTGGCTCAGAGCTTTTCTGAGATGAGTTGAGATTTTCAAACATGGCCCTGAGCTATTCAAACGCGTTGCAGCGCCATGTTGAACACGTGATGGGAACACTGCCTTGTGACTTTCAAGGATTTATCAGATAGTTGTACCACAGGAGTCGCTGGGCATCAATAATTATTTTTTTTTTCTATTCTGGCCAAATGTAATGTTGTTAATAGTCGTGACTTGAATGTAAACCTGTTTGACTTGTGAGACAACTATTAAAGTTAGTACATTATGATGTGGGAGACAAAACTTTTTGAACTACATAAAATGGTTTTCCAGGTGGTTTCCTAAAGTGAAATTTAGGTCATGTAAGCTACGAATTAAGATGCCATTGTTGTCCATAGTGGTTTGAAGCCAGGCATGATGTAGTGGGTTTGCAGATGTTTCGTTTTAACTTGGTGCCTGGCAGGCTTTTGTTTAACCAGGACTTGTTTGTGGCATACTTTGACAAGAAAACATATGTACACCACTGCCATAAGTTCACTTTTCTTTAAGACTCCAGATGTACTACCTTGTTTCAAAATGACAGTGACCAAGCTAAAGTGTTTCGAATAGAACTTTTAATGATTGGTGTCTGCGTTTTCCTGCCCACCAGTTTGTGGGTCACAACAGTGTTGTTTCTTCCTTGTTGAGTAGTGGCTCACAGGGGCTTTTCCTATTATCAGTTATAACCCCAGGCTGACCTAGTCAACAACATTCATCTGTTTTCTACAAGGGTCACCTCAAGTAGAAGATTTTATGGTAATTAAGGCATCTGTTTTGCTGTTTACTACTAACCATAGTTCAGATAAACTTCATTCTTGATCTGTGTTCGTAATAACAGGTTCCCGTTCAGCTTATTAAGTATCGATGAATTTATGCATGGCACGAATTCTAGTGTATGTCACTGTACTCAGCCTGGGGTGGTCCTTAGGTTTAGCATTAGCATTGGCCTAAGCTTGTGTGTAATGTCTTATATGGCGCCTACTGATAGTACTCCTGCAACAAAGCTTTGTCGCCTCTGTGAATCTTAACTTCTTGATGACGCTTGGTATGTAAAATGTTACAGTTCAGGACACGACATGGTGGTCAAGTGAAATTCTTTCTTACTTTTTAGAAAAAAAGTTCATGACGCGCCAAATAAATGCTTTTCCATGTTCAAGTTCTGTATCACATCTCCGGCACCAAATATGTTAAGCTTGAGTAAGTATACAACTTTACTCAAGCTTAGTCTACCTTACGCCTAATGTTTCTTGGATCATGGCAGACATCTTTATTTTAGTTCAGTTGGGTGCACCACATGAGCTGTGTTGTCAGTGGGAACAGGTCACCAGATGTGTTTATTATGATCACTATTGGGATATGAAGAAAACAAGTTTTGGTGGCGGAATTCGTAATTCGTAATTCGCTATAGATAGTCAGTTTATTACTGGCCAGCAATCTTAGCTTGCACAGCAATGGTTACCAAGAGGCAAGATCTTCAAAGTTTGAAATGCAATTTTGAAAAAGGCGACTGTCCGAACAAGGTTATTCACGAATTTTTGAATATTTGACAAGCCTGATTTACCTTACTGATCAATAGTCTTTTCAAGTTTCAAGTGAACTCTTAGTCTTGTTGTGTCAGCTAGTGAAAGTGATAGAAGAAATATTATCGTTTTTTATGTAGAAATTCTGGAAGTATTTTGCTAACCAGTCTGTTGTTATTTTTATTTGAGCTTGGTTATAAATTTAGATCAGGACTACATTATGTAATATCTCTCTGACCACAGTGATGTCACGAGTTCACAATTTTGCTCTGTGTCTGATTTTTGTGTATAGATGCATGGAACTCTATTGTGGGAATCTTCAGTACTGTAATTGTGCATTTATTTAGCACAAATTATGACTGACAAGCAAAATACTGTTTTGTTTAGTTTGACCACCAAAGTAAATATTGAGAACATTATAGATAAATGAAAGAATGGTTGCAGTGTGTACCGTTCATAAAATAACTTTTGCTAATTTTGCCATAGTTTAATCAGCTATTGAAAAATGGCAAAAATTAACATTTTGACAATTATTGTTTTTTGTGCAAAGTAAGTGGAAAATTAGCGTAATTCAGACAGCCACAAATAGCAGCCACGTACAATGGTGTTCTTTTCATTGCTACTACCATCAGCCTCTTGCAACGTACTCGCTTTTCTTGTAGCGACGCAATGTGTCGCGAAAAGGCTGAGTAACTTTGGATATCATTGGACTTGCCCACCTCTGATTGGTTGAATCACATTTCCGCGCATTGGTCTTAGCCTGTAACAAAAATCTGTTTACGGAAGGCTGCACGTACAATTTTCAATTTTGAAAGATCTATTCATTCATCAGAAAGCAATTCTTAGACTTTTTGTATTGAAGTTTGAAAAAAGTTTATAACAAGTCTTCCCCCCATATGTTTTAATTTCCCATGCTTCCTTAGTAGAGTTTTAACCTTTGACCTACTTCCAAGAAGTAAGGCATTTCTTTTTCAATCTCGAGGCCATTTCAGCTGTTAAGTGATAATAGTCAGTAACACCTTGACATCGCATGTTTTATGAAGGTATGCTGGTAATGTATTGAATTTGTCATGCTCAGTGATGCGCATTAAACTTCGTTACTGACGAAGCTTTTTGAAAATCCTGTGTTTAGGATAAATTTAGTTGTCATTTAATGACTGACAATCCTATTACGACAATTGCTAAGCTGGCCCTCACTAACCCTTAAACAATAGATGAAGAGGGAGTCCACACCTATCTCTATACACTGATGCATGTCTCTATATGTTTACTTTTCTGCATGTATTTGATAATAAATCATGAGGCTACTACTGCTCCTACTAGTGTAAGTTGCAATGTGAACTATACTGTTATGGAGAAAATTAACAACACCCATTGCAAGAATTCTGTTGTCTTGTATCTGAGCGTGCACTCTCTATGGTGATTGTTTTTCAATTAAAAGTGATTTCTAAAATTGAAATTTTCCATTTTTATGCGCGCACATACACACACATTTATATATAGGCGTATTATGTTACCATACTTCCTTGTCTGTCTGTCTGTCTGGTTGACCAGCATCCACTGCTGTAGCTCCAAAACCCTCGACGTTTGTTCGTAAAATTTTACACACTCAAGTGAATTTTTGGATTATTCCAATTACCGCTGTACTCTCTTTTGGCAATTTTACATTTTTATGTTTGACTCTGTATCGTTACACTCCTTGAGAGATTTTCATGAAATTTGGCAAATTGGTTTCTACTAAGGAAATGTCTCCTTTGTATTCAACATATTCTGCAGCTGTGAGTAAGTGTCCATTTTGGCTCCACCTCTTTGTCAACCAAACTGAAGATAACTATGAAAATTGGCATGTGTTCCTACTAAGAAGGGCATAGCTGACGATAATGTTCGGACTGATTGCATCTGTGGCTGTTTCTTGTAAACTCCGAGCATGATCATTGTAAAATTGACGTAGTTTTCAATGAACGTGACGACGGATGACCACAACTTTTGGACGGATCCAACTACTACTGCGCCCCCTAATGGCAATTTTAAGTTTTCATGTTTCTTCTATATCTTGAGAGTTCTGTGATGGAGTATAGTGAAATTTATTTTAAAGAGATGATGACACCTCCCCATTTTCAGATGGACTTATTGTATGTCACCCGGTGGCCAGTTTTATTATTTGGCATTGGCAGTCTGCCATTTGTCTGTCAATCGGACTAAACATTTAAGGATCACTATGGAGATGGACATGTGTTCATATCGGGAAGAGAATGTAGCTTTCGATGATTTTCAGAAGGCTCTGTCTGTAGCACCCCTTATGAGCAATTTATTTTTTTTCACTTGTGTGGCTGTACCTCCTAAATCTGGTGCATGATATTTGTCAAGTATACTTCTGTGAATGTGACAATGGACGATGACAACTTTCCTAGTGGCAATTCTATTTTTTACATTTTCCTCCATTCCTTCTGATTTCCTTAACAAATTTTCATGCAATTTGACAAATGCAAGTACCGTGGATTTTAAAACAAGTCTGACAACTGTGGAGACCCCTAGTGGCAATTTCATTTTTCTTTGTTTTTACGCGGATATCTACCAAGTTCTTTGATGGACGTTCATAAAATATGGCAAATAAGTTTCTACGTATGTCATAGATAACAGCACCTGGTCTGTTTCAGACAGATTAGACCTACCACCTAGTGGCCTTTCTATCGTTTTTGTGTCCTTTGTCATCTGTCTCCCTAATCTCCTAACTGCTTGAAGAATTAGGATGAAAGGTGACAAGTGTGTTCCTATTGAAGAGAGCATTGCTGACTTGCTTTTCACCCCCTGGAGGCTATTTTAAATTTACTAATATTACTCTCTTAAGTGGGAATGTTTGAAATCATGATCATCCCTTTTGATTGTGTTTTATGCAATTCTCACAGTGGGTAGATGTCAATGCTCTGGGTTAGTTTTGTTTCATTAGTGTTTCATAATGAAGTACAAATTTTCGTTCTTTATAAGTTTGGCAAAGAAGAATTTTTGGTTGTATAGTAAATTGAAGGGCATTTCTTAAGTTTTTGGACGACACCCTTCGTGTGGTATGATATTGGTCCAGTCAGGTTTGAGTCAGCTTATTTCTGTGAAGGTTTATTTCTGTGATGAGAGAATTAGGATTCATAAACAAAGCAAAAACATTACCAACCTTTGTTGTTGAGAAAGCGACCGTCGTTTTGAACGTGCGTTCTCCGTGTCATTGCAGCAACTGTGTCCTATGACACCATGGATCCCAGCCAATGGAACTTCGGCTCTTATCACAAGTTAGGTGGCGCCTCATCCTTGCCAACTAAAACGTCTGGTCGCTTCGACTTGCCAATCCTGGACCAGGCAGCGCTCTCAGGTACTGTGAATGTTGTTTGATGAGCATTTTGATTAAGTCCCTATGAACCAACCAGTAAACTCACCTGACATACAGTCATAGAGCCAGTATGTAGGGTAATAAAAAATTGGTATTTTTGACATGGGTGCTGCTGAGTGCAGATGCATTTGATTATTTACGTCTGGTCCCTGCGTCTAATTTCTAATCAACTCGAAAAATTATTGTTTACATTTCCATTCTACTATTTTGCTTAGTCCAGATGAATGTCTGTTATTCTGTACTGGACTATATTACAACCACGCTGATTAGTGGTGTCCAGTCTGAACTCGAAATTTCAAATTTTTAACGGAGTCCTATAGTTCAAACTGGGAGTAGACAGCCATTCATGTAAACCATAGTGTATACAAGCGTAGATTAGTAGACAGTTATCTTGAGTTTGCATGAAAATAGAATGGGCAGTGTCACAGATAATTCTGAGTGCGATATAGAGTTCAAAGGTTAGAGTGTGGGCCCTGATGTTGCGCGGCTAACTTGTCTTTTTGAAAAGGGAGCAGTGCACACGGGAGGGTAACAATTACTTGCAGGGGTCCTGCATTTCGAGAACCAGTCTGTTGCTATTATTCAGTGGAGAAAACTGGTTCTCAAAATGCGGACATATTAGTGGCGTAAATGAACAAATTCCATTGCAGATACGTGACTTTGTACTTTTATCGTGCCACGCAGTATAGTCTCTGCAGTTCAGAAACGAGATGGTGGAAGAGTGAAATTTTATTTTATCTGAAAATTTCATCAAAAAACAGGAAGAAAACGTTACACGTCACTATTTGTGTAGGTTACATTGTACACCTGTCATACGATGAAAAGTGAACGTATTTAGAAGTGCAGTGAGCTTTTGAAAAATGGAACACTCTTTTAACAATCGCTGTTGTTCAAGTCTTAGGAAACTTTACCGTATTTTTATACCTACGGTCGAATGAAGACCAGGGTGGGAAGGGAATTGGAAGGATTTTGTCATTATGTGACCCCACTCGTGATTGCCATTTTCAAAGTTTGGCATGGAAGGTCAGGGCTGTGGGTGAAGTTTCAAATTTTTCCCGTATAAAGAACGCAGATTGGTACATGCAGAGGTTTTTCACTGGAATCGGGTGAGCACACCAGAGATTCCTAGTTAATCCCTTGGTCCCGAGTGTGCAATTCAACGTCAACAAGTCTGTTGGTCGCTTGGTTGCCTTGGAGACAAACATTCAGTGCAGGCTAGATACTGTCATTCGTGATTGATTGGCGTTATTCTAAACGTGAGTGAATGATTATTTGGCTGCGTCAAGTAATTCGTTTCCAAGGTTACTAACTTTTATGTAACTATCAATATTGAAAGTTAGAAATATAGCTTCCATGTTAAAAAATATGTTTGTTCAAATGTCGCTGTTGTGGATATTGTGTCTGAGGAACAACCGTAAAGATATATTTATTTGGCGAGACATATATTCAAATTGTAAATTTTATTCCTGGATGAATGTGCCTGAAATATTTTAAATAAAAATTCATTAATTGAAAAGCCCGTGACAATTTGAATATTTTTTATTCCAGGTCTTGCACCTATGTCTGCGCACTCTGCCTTGGCTGCGTCACGTGCCTACCCGTCCCTGCCTGGTCATTACCCACATCCCACCATGCCCACCCTGTTCGACCAGATGAACCCGCTGCCTGGTGGGCTTTCATCGCAATTGTCTCGATCATCCAACCATTCAGGGCTACCAAGCGAGTCCAACCTCCTAGCGCCATCATCTAGTTCTGTCAGTGCTTTTCTCGGCTCTGACTCCAAATATTCATCGTCATCACTGAAGTCTATGTATGAACCATTAGAGTCGTTTCGAGATGTGTTTCATGACAGGTCGATGCAGGAGGACTTGTCCAAAGGCTGGGGCCTGGCCAACTTCTTACCGTCGTCTCAGAACTCGGGTACGTCTGCTGATTTTGGGAGTTTGTTGACAAACCCAAGCGTTCACCATCACCAAGCTCCACCCCCTGCTCACAGTCAGTATAGGTCATCTAGTCAACATTGTCGCTCTCCTGAGAACTTGTCTAGCAGTCGGGCACCCCCTATTTCATCATCTTACAGTCAACAGACGTCAGAGAACCACACTCGCTTGCCTAGTCTGTTTTCAGCGCATGAAAGTGGCCGTGAAAGCGTCATCTCTCACAGACCTTTGTCACGAGCTTATGTCGACGCGTCGTCTAAGAATCTACATCAGACGACGCACGATCCACAGGGAAGGATTGGTCACCATTTACCAGCACGGCCAGTTGACAGGTCACACCACGACAACCATCACTATGCTGTGGAAATGTCCAATCAGCGAAGGACCACTGCCAGTGTATCAGAGTATTCCCCCCAGTCCCAGCAGCAGCAGCAACAGCAGCAGCAACAGCAGCAGCAACAGCAGAGAGAGTATACATCTACACCTCATCAGTCCTACTACAGTCACACCCCTCTCACTCGGCCCCCATCCACCTCTTACAACACACAGAATTCCTACACCGCCCCTGACTACGATCCCATTAGTCCCGTAATGCCGGACCACTTAAAAGATGATGGCGACATCTATAACAGTATGCCGCCCAAACCTGACTTGGTCTATTCTGGCAGTAGCTCCTTCCAGCAGAAGGCCCAGCCATTCAGTCTGGAACAGTGCCTTCCGCAGGAAAAGGCTCCAGTGGTGCAGCCATCTGTTCCGCCCAGTCCTCACTATACTTCTGTATCAGAGGTCCCTCCATCGCCCATGGTTACCCAAACAGTGGAAGCATGCATTGTGCCCGTGTCTGTCACGGACTCGCAGAACAGTTTGGCTCCCATACCAGTCCAGGCGGTTGCCGATTCGACGACAAACAAAGGCAAGCCAAAACAGAAGCGAGCGCGGAAGAAGAAGAACGAGAAACCTGAAAACATTACACGAGGGGATGCTGTGAAAATGTCTATGGCGAGCACCTTGCCTATGTTAGGCTCTCATACAATGGCACTACCCAAGGGAGTTCATGACTTGCCACCATCGCCAACACTGGAGAGTTTCAGTAGCCTTGTACAGAGAAGAGTCTCCCTTGATTCTCCATTCTCTCCAGGGGTCAAACACGGCCCCGCAGGCTTCATGATGCCCGACAAACCCGGATTGGATTCGTTCACCACCATCGACTCGCAGCAGGTCAGCGAAACGTTACGCGGAGGTATCGAGATGTCAAAACCCAGTCAAGAGAGTGTCTCGCCACCAATCGTCTCACACCAGGAAATTTCTTTTGAGCATCAATTGCCTGCCATGATATCGACAAACAATCCTATGTTAGGTGGGGTCATGGGGCCACTGATGAGTGAAGCGAATATGTCCACAGTCCAAACCATGTCACAATCCTCCCAATCCGGACTCATGTCTCAGTCAAGCATGTCCTCCACAGACGACATATTGGCTCAGTCGGTAGATGCTGCAGGCTTAACAGAGGGCGTCGACGTGTTCAGTGCGGACATAGCCTATAGTCAACCACCGAAAACGATGGTGACGAAGGCGTCACAAAAACAACTCGTAACCGTCGCTCTTGACGATATGGAGGAGGAATTTGGACACCTTACAAATCCAACACCAGATCCAGCGTCCACTGAATCATTAAAAAGAACTGGTGCATTGCAGAAGCCGACCATGGTTAATCGAAAATCGTCTTTCCAGAACTCTTTTCTTAGTTTCCTACAGGGTGCCAAGCAAGAGACTCTCTCTGAGGTCACCATGGCGCCAACCACCAACAAACCTCAGCTGCCCAAGTACATACCCGAGGCCAATCCAAGACGACCGGCCACACTTCCATCGCGACCTTCGCAAACCACAGAGGATGATAACTCTGAATCGGACGTCGAAGACGTGGATGATACAAAGTCTGTCTCTAGCTCTAGTGAATATCACCCAGAGACACCATCGTCGCCGCCTCACAAGGCTGTAAAAATCAACATCAAGATCCCCAAACTAAAAACGCCTAAAAAGAAAAGCACAAAAGCCCTGTCTGCTCGTGCAAAAAAAATTCGCTCGTCAGAGTCGCTGGGGGAGACCCTGCCTGTAGAAGTGGACGAGGTGCCACCCCGAGAACCCACACCCCCTCCTAGACGGGTCCAGTCATCACGCAAGGCCAAGGAGTCGGCTGCTCATCGTGAGTAATGGCACAGTATATTCCAAAAGTGTTCAAACAAAATAACCCGCACAACAAAATGACAGGGAATTCTCGGTCATGACGCCACAGTGCTAGCAGCTGGTCGTCATGATCTGGAAATCTTCCCATAACTAGTAGGTTATCTAGGTGAAATCGCCATCCCATAATAACGATTCTGCCGGAATGGCAAGTCATTGCCGCTCATTCTCCCTGAAAGCGGAATTAGCCGTCGTGACGCGGAAATGATATTTTGTTTGGTTACTTTTGCCACGTATTCTATTCCAATGTTAGCATTTAACTGTTTCTCAAGAAGTGCCCATCTTCAAAATATCGCGTGGAAAAATAGTGTCGCTTCTTTGTTGCCTGTAACTATATTGACTGTATATTGTTTCAGTAACATCTTCACAGATTACTACTGCCATTCATTTTGCATAATTACATTAATTAGTCCATTAATTACTCCATTAATTACACAATTAATTACACAACAGGTTATTTCTTCAGAATCACATCCACGTGTGGAGAGCCATTTAAGGAAACTTCTTTTCTCAGATAACACTTAAAAGTAGCTGTATGAGGCAAAGAGCCAGTCCTAGGCTTAATGTCCATTTTGCTTGGAGCTCATGAATTCTGTGATCTCGTTTGTGAATTCTATACAGTCATGATAACTTTTACCAGGAAAGAAGTCTGCACAAACTGAAGATAGTGGCCATGACACTCTAGCCGTGTCGGTTTCGTCAGGAGAAGAAAATAANAAGGCCAAGGAGTCGGCTGCTCATCGTGAGTAATGCCACAGTATATTCCAAAAGTGTTCAAACAAAATAACCCGCGCAACAAAATGACAGGGAATTCCCGGTCATGACGCCACAGTGCTAGCAGGTGGCCGTCATGATCTGGAAATCTTCCCATAACTAGTTGGTTATCTAGGTGAAATCGCCATCCCATAATAATGATTCTGCCGGAATCGCAAGTCACTGCCTCTCATTCTCAGTGAAAGCGGAATTAGCCGTCGTGACACGGAAATGATATTTTGTTTGGTTACTTTTGCCACGTATTCTACTATTCCAATGTTAGTATTTAACTGTTTCTCAAGAAGTGCCCGTCTTCAAAAAATCGGGTGGAAAAATATTGTCGCTTCTTTATTGCCTGTAACTATATTGACTGTAAATTGTTTCAGTAACATCTTCACAGATTACTACTGCCTTTCATTTTGCATAATTACATTAATTAGTCCATTAATTACTCCATTAATTACACAATTAATTACACAACAGGTTATTTCTTCAGAATCACATGCACGTGTGGAGAGCCATTTAAGGAAACTTCTTTTCTCAGATAACACTTAAAAGTAGCTGTATGAGGCAAAGAGCCAGTCCTAGGCTTAATGTCCATTTTGCTTGGAGCTCATGAATTCTGTGATCTCGTTTGTGAATTCTATACAGTCATGATAACTTTTACCAGGAAAGAAGTCTGCACAAACTGAAGATAGTGGCCATGACACTCTAGCCGTGTCGGTTTCGTCAGGAGAAGAAAATAAATACGATTCTGATAAGGATCCCGCGTGGAATCCTTTTGAGGTATGGAACGACGGGTTGAAATGGGTTTTAACTGGTTTGGGGATCTTGTTGACAAACATGACTGTGTATTTTGTCGAATATCTGCATACTATAGAATTAGTATTAATAAAATCATAGATTTTCTGAACGTAGTAAGCCTGTAGAATTTGGTGATTTTCTACCAATCTCATTAATCTGTGCTATTTTTTATCAAAGTTTAAAAACAAAGTTAGGCACATTCATAGCAAAGCAATGGTATCAATAACAGGTCCAAATTTCATTTGATATAGAATGTTTAAGAGGAAGTCGCAAAAATATTCTAAAACATTTTGTTTTTAATTTGTGCATTTTTTCATGAAAATCGTAGCTCCTCATGCAAAATGAAACATTTTTAAACATTTCCTTAATACATCATTTTGGCGAACACTGCATCAACCATAATATGTGAAGGTTTCAGTCATTTTTGAGTTGTGAGTTCTGACTGCCAAATTTTGACATTTTCTAGTGTACTGCATGACCTTAAAGTGATTAAAATCACTGATTTCATGTCAAAAATACCAAAACACAAACCCACCAGTTGATCATCTGTCCGATTAGAACACCTGTAATCACTATCTGATCTTCAGTTGCGAACACTTATTGGTCGATACATCAATAGAATCTGTATAACCAATCAAAGCATTAGTTGTCCTTCATTGTGTTTAGTGTGAAAAGGCGTTCGATATTGCTGCTCGTTTTCTGGTGGCTTACAGTATGATAAATAATAGTGAGGGGCTGCCTTTGTGGTTATTGTAACAACTCGGTATTTGAGCATACTGTCGCTTGTTTTCACTTTCTTGCGGGATATCGGAGAAGCGCGGATAATACACAAGATTGTACTAGAAGCTCGCATGTTGGTGGAGATGACACAGTAGCGGTGGGTGCATTTATAAGTCACTCGTGTTCGCGGTGCTTGGACTCTTTTTCTTCCATTTTCTCATTTTTGGACTATTGACTTCACTGTTGTAATATCCTGTGCTTTAAAGGAAGGTTTAATTACGCTGACAATACTATCACGAATCAAAACAAGGTGCCTGGTGGTTTTAAACTCTGTAGTACTTAGCGCGCTTTCGGAGACCTGAAAGTGCGCAACTTCTGACTTAGATAAGTTTGAGGCGTTTTAACATGCGCAGTGCAACCTCACAGATGCATTTATTGTCCAGGGGAATAATACAAAGCTAGTCTTACATTGGGCACCTCAGATCTGGTTTTAATCTTAACCAACGGAAAAAGACTGTCAACAATGAAAAGTGTTGCGTGTTTAATCAATTCTGTATATCCGAAAACTTGCTCCCGAAGTACAGCCAATCTTAACCAATAAATATATACGGCAATAAGATGTAACTGAAACGGAGAAAGGGGAGCAGGGGAAGGGGTGCGGGGGAAGGACTTTCACGCGCCATTCACACACTCACGCCATGCTCATATGATGTCTGATGAAATTATGTGCTAGGTAAATACATACAAACATAGGTACATGTGAAAATAATGTTAATTCTTGCTTTTGACAATTTCTTGCTAAAGCGTGGGGTTCTTGTAAAGACTTGCCTTTAGTTTGTATTAAGTCTATCTATGTTTGCTTGACTGCAGGATGCCTGTGTGGATGATGGTGACTCTAACCCACGCAAAAAGACGTTCAGAAAAACACGCACTAGACAAAGCAGGTGGGTACATTTGCATTATACTGAGAATTTTTGTGTACATGGTCCTTGAATGAGCATCCACGAGCCTATATCTGTGTCCCTACTGTGACCAAATTGAGTTCTTGAGCTTTTGCAACAGTTAAATGAATGTGTAATTTTCCAGAAATGCGCCGGCAAAGCGGCAGATAGTGAAAGTGCCATTCTTATGGGATTTTTACATAGTGCATCCATAAATGTATTTTTCCATTTAATTGTGAATTTTGTGAGTGAAGTTCTTGAGGTATAAGGTTTGACAGAAAGTCTCAGACATGTTTTTGTAACCTGATGAATAAAAGTACTGGCATGTTTTGTGCAGGATATCTCGCTTCGGTTTAAGTTCCGGTGACGTCTGTGAAAAAGCGCAATTTTGTAGTAAAAACATGGTAACTGCTGATAGCCAAACATTGTTTTTATCCTCAGAACACGTTTCTTTATCATTAAGAATTTTAAGGATGCGTGGTTCCTTAGTTGAAAATAGGACGGTAAATTATATTTTAGACAAAGTTATATGCAAAGCTTAAAAATGCGATTATCAATTTTAGTCGATGAATGGTTGCTGAACACTGTCCGATTCCCATCAATACCGTTTACCTAATATACAATGGCACATATTATCAGAGACTCCTGAAAGCTAAGTGATTGCAGAAAAACATTTTGTTTGTCTTTGTAGTGATTCCTGGTTGATGATAGGAATCGAGTGCTGAATATTGAATTCTCCTCTGGAATTATGATAATTCAAAAGTCTTGTTCAGTGAATGGTGAAATTACGACTACATTGCCTGGCGTTCCATCATTACTTTCCATTTTGTATCATTAAATAAATGAAATTTGTCCATTTGTGTGCAATGTTCAATGTTCATTGGTCATAAGGAGTTCGTATGTGCTGTGACCTCTGATTGTTATGTGTTGACAGGAAACGGTCTTCAAGTGCTACGCTTCTAGAGGTGGGTGAGGTTAAGCTAGCCAAAAAAGTCAAAGTAAGTATAAAATTGACGAATGTACTGCCAGGCTGTCCTTAGACCTAAAATCTTGCAAGAAAGTTATATCACGCATGAAAGCCGTGTCTTTGGAATGTGCACGCGACCTTAATAGTGTATCCTAGCCTAATAGCGGCCTCTCAATTGATTGGTCGGTGAGGTTGGGACAGATTTCACTGCTTCTATTCCCTAAACTCAGATTTCTCCCTGCAAGTGGATCGTGATTGTCTTTCTCTCCAAGGAACGCTGCCATGTTGTTGGTATGGCCAACAGGCGATTATTCTACTTAATCAAATTTCTTCAAAAAAAGAAACGCATGAAAATTTGCGTGGTTTGTTCTGTGCCATAAAACTACATTTGGTCAAATATCTCTGCTATTTGAAGAAAAGGTGATCGACTTTTGAAAAATGAGAATTTTGGCAATTATGTCCATGCGAAATACGGGCAGAGATACGGTACTGAGGACATTTTCAGCTGCACTTACTCGCCCTTGTCCTTTAATTGGTTCCTCATTCATCCGCAAGTAGCGCGATTCCTCAGGCACTGGCGAGTGACCGGTGATTGCCTCTGTTGTGGGCTGTGATTATGAACACACGCGCACTCTATTCTTTTTTCCAGTGGTTTTCAAAGCGATTTGTGTTGAATTAGCCAGAGTGAAAAGCTCAAGCTAGAGATGTTTGTGCGCTGCATCTTGCTATTGATGCTGAAACTATGTACTGTAGCGAAGAGGTGGAGCTGAAGACTGGTTCACTGCAATCGGTGTCATTTGTTCAATTCATGACGCATCATGTGTGAAAATTTTCATTATAGCTCATCTGTTGTGATAAAGCATATGCACGACATATAGTAACTTTTCACTTATTAGGACACATTATTGCAGGCAAGGGAAATTCAGTTTTGTTAAATTTGTCTGCGCAAATAAAGATTAAGAAAACTTTAGTTTATGATTTACTAACTGGTATGGTTTGTACTGTGCAGATGTCATAATTCAGTTGTTTTGGTTATTTTTCCGTTATTTTCTGTAAAGTAATTGGCCTTTGTTTGATGAAGGGCAAAATTACAATTTTGCAATTATTTTTGTGCAAATTGTGTGGAGAATCACTGTGTTAACGTTGGCCTGTACTCTTGTCTTCAGTATTGTCGCCACTACAGTTAATTGATGCGTTTTTGTGTCCAGCAAGTTGGTGGGTTTTTCATCGACTACAGATCGGAGATCGACCCGCAGAGTTACTGTATCTGGAAGAAGGATACGGGGCGACTGATACAGAAATACGAGGCTACGTACGACGGGTCCACTATGTATCACAAGGCCAGTAGTGTGGTATGTATAGCATGATGCATACGCGTAATGCTGAGTACAATGACAATTTCAATCACTGATACAATATCTGATTGCTATTGTACCTAACGTAATTAAAATGAAAATTGGCCCTTGATTTTTTTTGTATTTGCGCTTTTCGCCATAGTTTCATTTTTCTTTGTCTCGTGACCTTTTGTTTTTTGTCTGTGGAACTGAATTTTGTAAAAAAGTGTTTTTAAACGCAAATAGTCGACTTTTTGAATGCGTCCTGTTTTGATAAAAACACTGAAGAATATGCAGTCGGTGTGGCCTTATAGACAAGTCTGTACATTTAGCCACATTTCTGCAAAACCAAAATTAAGCTTTGTACATTTTCGAGGGTAGGAAGCCTGATTTTTAACATTGTACCAATATGTCATTGAATGGGTCACGTGACCATGTTTTTGTAGTAAAATTTAGCAAAAAGGAAAGTTACATTCATAGGAGGACAAAGGTATCAATGAAATGAACAAATTTTCTTTTGATATCAATGTTCAACATTTCATTGTTTTTCAATTTAATGCAGCTTTTTCATGAAAACTGTATTTTGATAACTGCATACTATGTAAAAATGAATAATTTAAAAGCAACTCTCCATACTGTTTTGGAGAACAGTGCTCAGAGCATGGTACATGAAAGTTTCGTACGAATCAGAGCAATCATTTTTAAGATACTATGTTCCAACGTTAGTCAAATTTGGACATTTTTCTTGGGTCCTGACGTAACCTGAATCTTCCTGAAGTCAATGTGCTCAATTGTCCCTTGTCTTTGATTAAGGTTAATAGTTACTGGTTACAATGATTGATTGACCTTTGACCCTATTATGGAATAATTGGTATAAACTTTGTTGTGCAGTGATCTTATTGTCCTGTGATTGGCAGTTGACCTTTCTGTCCAGTGGTTGAACTCGTGCCCTGCCTAACCTCTGACCTTATTGACCTTGCAGTTCTCTAACCTGACTGAGGTGATGAAGCCTCACTTTCAGCCCATCCGTGTAAACCTGGTGGCTGGTAACTTGAAGTTTGTGGAGGTGCCGCATGAGTTCAGACCCACTTCCAGCTCCAGGTAAGTGGATAGGTGATCTGTGGAAGGTCAGTCGGGGTTTCCTCAAGCTGTTTATGTAATATGCTATTGCTTTGGGAATCCAGTTTCGCACAATGACAAGTGTTGAAGTTTTTGGCTCAGGTTTACGTCATGTCACAAAATCAAGTTGTGAAACGAGGCGAGTTAACTCTTTTTGCTTTCTATGGTCATACTCACCGCATTCTTTTTATGTTGCCATGAACTTGGCCAGGTTCACCCACTGAAGCACCGGTCAAAGTAAAAAAGATTACAGTCGGTCCAGTCCGATGCCTAAATTGCATCAGACGTAGGCAGGCAACATAGGTCAGGCCCATTGCATGAAATACTTGATTTGGAACTCATGGGGATCCTTTTATGCTCTTATGTATATATAGTCATTAGGCTGTTGTCTCTGCTTCCCCCTGTCTGGTCATTTCACTTAACAGTCTACCCGGAAGGATCAGTCATTCCCCAGAGAAGGCCTGTTCATCATTACTCATTATAGCTAGTACATCTTTATCTGAAGTATGTGCCGATGATTTCAGTACAGATCGCTTGTCTGAATCTGCGCGGGTGAGCTAGAAGAGCCCTCTATGGTCTGCCTACAGTGTTTATTAAATATCTGCTTGACATTTTTGTAGTGACTCCGTCTACTTGTATTACAGGCCACCAGTTCCCATCTTAACAGATGCAGAGCCCCCTATGGTGCACATACAGTACTGTATTTAATGTCCACACGTACCTGAAATGTATATACTAGGTACTCAGTCTCATTGTATTACAGATCACCAGTTCCCATCTTAACCGATGAACTAGCAGAGCCCCCAATGGTGCACATACACCATAAAATGTCCATGCGTACTTGAAATGTATATAGGGACTCCATCTCAATGTATTACAGATCACTAGGTCCCACCTCGACCAGCAGAGCCCCCTATGACCCCTGTAATGGTTTATTTACGTGTATTACAGGCCAGCAGGCCCCATCTCAGTGGATGAGCTAGCCGAGCCCTTCAAGGTTTATATGCAGATCATGATCAGTCAGGCATTGGCTCCAGGCTTCCTTAAGGCAGTTGAGGAAGAACAGGGTGAGAAAAGAGAACTCTCTTAAAGAGAAAATATGAGTACGCAGGGCTGGTTATCCTAGAAGAGTCAACTACCGTTTACTCACCTGATTCCTTAAGCATGCATAAGATTACTGCGAGTGTGGACCACCATTTTCGTATTGCTATTTGGTTGTGGTGGACCACCTTGTGTAGCCATCTTACATGCTCAGGGCATCATTGTAATTCTTTATCAGAGTGATGTCATTGGTTCGTGTCAGTTTCATGTATCGTAGTTCTCACAAAAACAAGATACCTGCAGTTGACCAGCTCCAAAAACTTCTCTAGGTGGCAGCAGTGAAACAACAGTTCACCTGGGTGTACAAATGCACACGAGACCTTTGATACTCTTTCAACACCCCCTTTGTGGGTCAGTTTCATGAATCGCTGTTCACACAGTTTGTGCTGTTTAATAGACCTCAGAAACAAGATACATGCAGTTGACCAGCTCCAAAAACTTCTCTTCTGAATTCATTTGTTGCTTGTATGCTTAGGGCTACCAGAATAGCCACGGACAGTTAAAGATGTTTGTTTATTTTATTTTATTTAAAATGAGGGTGGCCTCTTCAGTGTCAGCACTGCTTTCCGCGAGAACCCTCTATGGATGTCTAGGATAATTGGCGATTAGTATTTTTCGTAAAATTGATACCAACACATGGATTTTTCCTTTAAGAAACTCTTATTTAAATCCTCATGGGTGTTAGTTGTAGGGTTCGGCATCCAGGGCTTCACATTAATTAGATATCTCATGCTATGGTAAATAGTTAGAATACAGTATGAAGGAGCAATGAATTTTCATTTTCTCAAATTTCTCAGAACTTCGCCTGAGAAATTTTTACTTCACTTTTTTGTGAAGCTGTTATCATCCGACACGTGACGAAATTCTGTTCAGAACAATTTTAACTATGTTATGCACTTTAATTTGAAAATGAAAAAACGACAGTTCAGGCAGTTTTTTGTTTGGAGAAACTATATACTGTTTTGTTTTCAACTGTGTGATAGGCAAGAACGTCTTCCGCAGACTCTCAACTAGATGGCAGCAGTGAAACAACAGTTGATCTGGGTGTACAAATGCATGCTTTCAGTCAGTCACACGAGACCTTTGATACTCTTCCAAAACCCCCTTTGTGGGTCATCAATGTTCTGGTCTCACTTCATTGGGGGTAATAAAACAGGGCCTTCGTCTTCATTGATACTGCCAAGTAAATGTTGAGAGTCTCCCATTCAGGAATCTGGTATCACAGCCTTTTGATAGGTACATAGAATTCTTGATTAGTGATTGATGTTCTCTAAACCCTTCAGAGGAGTTCTACATTGCCCCGTTGACCAAGATCGAGTCGGCTATTAAAGAGAAGAGGACGGAAATCTCGCGGCTCATCGACTGGTCACCCGTTTTCAGCAAAGCCGTTGAGACGCGACCTCACCTGGACATCAGCGATCTGAGTCACGCGAGCGAGCGTTGTCAAGTGACGGATGCATCTCCACCTGTTGCCACGAAGTGTGTTCAGTTGCACGGTGACACGTACAAGCAGGACAGTCTGGATGTACTGGCTAATGCGGAAACTCAGGTACAATACACGCTGAAAATAATTGGAGGAAGTAATCTATCTGGAATTGCTTGACACGAGGACTGAATGAAGACATAATTCAACAACAGAGTAGCTGTAATTATGACGAGTTGCAATGAATTTTTTACAAGAATCTCCATAAAGATGACAAAATTACCTGTTTTGTAAATTGAAAACACATTGTTTGAAATTTGAGAAATATGGTGAATGCCAAAATCGTTTTTCTCACAAATTAGAGAATAAAGAAAACTCAGAATAAAGAAAATCCAATTTTTGCAGTAGTTTTTGTAGGCCCAGATTCTACAAACTGTCCTAAATTGGAGATTTTTTACGATAATAAGGGACTTTGTTTCAGAGGGTACTTTTCATTTGCATACGAGTGTAAGTTGACTTAAGTAAAAACGTCTATAAGAATGGATGCCTAGCAAGCTTGTTCGTTCACGACCTTTTTCATAATTTCGAAGTGAGGAAGACATATTTTCACGATTGTGGGGTCATCGTTCATCAAAGAGTTATGTTTCTAGAGCAGTCTACATTAAAATATTAATCAATTATGGAGTGGAATTTTGTTGCCTTCTAAATAATAAAAAAGTGAAATTGATTACCTTGTCAAGTATTCATTTGTTAATCTCATGTCTCAAATTGCGGACAATATGATTTCAACCTGCAGAGCGGGTAATTTTGCCGTCTTTGTGGTGATTCTTGAATTTGGGATGGCCAGTAATTGCTATTTCTAGAAATTGGGACAAGCTCTGACCTTGAGCGAAATAAATGATTTTTCGCTGCCCAAATGGAGAATTTTTATCGTAGTTACGTAAAAGATCCTTGGAACAATTCTTGCTTGTTAAGTTTTTAAGCCTTAGTTGATTGTTTTCTGTGGAGTTATTTGAATGGACAACAGACTATTCACATGCAGATGTAACAATCTAGAGTTCAAATTTTAATGCATTTTTTGACGTTCGCTCAGTTTCATGCGACGGATGGAAAGTTCACAGTGCAAGCGCTTATTGGGTGCAACAGTTTCCTGAAGATTTCCCAATGACTCACTGTTCTTGAAACCGGAAAAAAAAACAAAATTTTATTTTCCTCATTTGGTTTGTTTTGTTTTCTGCAGACGAAGATCCGATGTTTTACTTGAACGTCTTACCATCCTATATCTCCCTTACGCGCGTGACGATCTCAATCTAATCTAATCTGAGCTGTCACCCCTCATTATTTGTGTTTCCACAGGAGTTCCTAGTGTGTGACCCCGTGGTGAAACACCTGAAGGAGTTCCATGGACTCTGTCACTTCAAATACTCCGTATTCAAAAGATGTTCAGCTAAGGTAAGAATGACGAAGAATGTATTAAAGGTCTAATGTTTAAAGAACCAGAGAATGTAATTTTCTAGCCCACCTTGTGACGTATAATGGTTGTCATTCTCTGGCAATTAGTTGCTATCGGATATCAGAAGCTTTATTAATAATGCTCAGATTATTAGTGCTAACGAATTCACAAGAAAAGTGGCTAATAGTCGGCTATAGAGACCCAGCATTTTAAGAACCACATCCTTTCTTTACTGAATAATTTTCATCAAACGGGTTGTCAAAATCTAGGACCCCGTTAAGTGACTATTGCCAAACAATGGGTTTCATGCAATGTTGATAAGTAAGGTGCAAAGCATTATACTAGACCTTAGAGGCAAAACAATTCTTCAAAGTGGTTGTGTGTGTCACCGTGAGAAAGCTTCAGAGATGTTGGTCTGTCTGAGTAAGTCATATTCTTTTGTTTTTCCATCCCAGTAACTGTGCNTGACGGAATTCTGTTCAGAACAATTTTAACTATGTTATGCACTTTAATTTGAAAATGAAAAAACGACAGTTTAGGCAGTTTTTTGTTTGAGCTTGGAGAAACTATATTCTGTATTGTTTTCAACTGTGTGATAGGCAAGAACGTCTTCGCAGACTCCCAACTAGGTGGCAGCAGTGAAACAACAGTTGACCTGGGTGTTAAATGCATGCGCTCAGTCAGTCACACGAGACCTTTGATACTCTTTCAACACCCCCTTTGTGGGTCATCAATGTTCTGGTGTCACTTCGTTGGGGGTAATAAAACAGGGCCTTCCTCTTCATTGATACTGCCAAGTAAATGTTGAGAGTCTCCCATTCAGGAATCTGGTATCACAGCCTTTTGATAGGTACATAGAATTCTTGATTAGTGATTGATGTTCTCTAAACCCTTCAGAGGAGTTCTACATTGCCCCGTTGACCAAGATCGAGTCGGCTATTAAAGAGAAGAGGACGGAAATCTCGCGGCTCATCGACTGGTCACCCGTTTTCAGCAAAGCCGTTGAGACGCGACCTCACCTGGACATCAGCGATCTGAGTCACGCGAGCGAGCGTTGTCAAGTTACGGATGCAAGTCCACCTGTTGCCACGAAGTGTGTTCAGTTGCACGGTGACACGTACAAGCAGGACAGTCTGGATGTACTGGCTAATGCGGAAACTCAGGTACAGTACACACTGAAAATAATTGGAGGAAGTAATCTATCTGGAATTGCTCGACATGAGGACTGAATGAAGACATAATTCAACAACTGAGTAGCTGTAATTTTGACTAGTTGTGATGCATTTTTTACAAGAACCTCCGTAAAGATGACAAAATTACCTGTTTTGTAGATTGAAAACTCATTGTTTGAAATTTGAGAAATATGGTGAACGCCAAAATCGTTTTTCTCACAAATTGGAGAATAAAGAAAATTCAGAATAAAGAAAATCCAACTTTTGCAGTAGTTTTCGTAGGCCCAGATTCTACAAACTGTCCAAATTGGAGATTTTTTACGATAATAAAGGACTTCGTTTCAGAGGGTACTTTTCATTTGCGTACCAGTGTAAGTTGACGTAAGTAAAAACGTCTATAAGAATGGTTGCCTAGCAAGCTTGTTCGTTTACGACCTTTTTCTTAATTTTGAAGTGAGGAAGACATATTGTCACGATTGTGGGGTCATCGTTCATCAAAGAATTATGTTTCTAGAGCAGTCTACATTAAAATATGAATCAATTATGGAGTGGAATTTTGTTGCCTTCTAAATAATAAAGAAGTGAAATTGATTACCTTGTCAAGTGTTCATTTGTTAATCTCATGTATCAAATTTCGGACAATGTGATTTCAACCTGCAGAGCGAGTAATTTTGCCGTCTTTGTGGTGATTCTTGAATTTGGGATGGCCAATAATTGCTATTTCTAGAAATTGGGACAAGCTCTGACCTTGAGCAAAATAATTGATTTTTCGCTGCCAAAATGGAGAATTTTTATCGTAGTCACGTAAAAGATCCTTGAAACAATTCTTGCTTGTTAAGTTTTTAAGCCTTAGTTGATTGTTTTATGTGGAGTTATTTGAATGGACAACAGACTATTCACATGCAGATGTAACAATCTAGAGTTCAAATTTTAATGCCTTTTTTGACATTCGCTCAGTTTTATGCGATGGATGGAAAGTAATAAGCGCTTATTGGGTGCAACAATTTCCTGAAGTTTTCCCAATGAACCACTGTTCTTGAAACCAGAAAAAAACTAAATTTTATTTTCCTCATTTGGTTTGTTTTTGTTTTCTGCAGACGAATATCCCGATGTTTTACTTGAACGTCTTACCATCCTATATCTCCCTTACGCGCGTGACGATCTCAATCTAATCTAATCTGAGCTGTGACCCCTCATTATTTGTGTTTCCACAGGAGTTCCTAGTGTGTGACCCCGTGGTGAAACACCTGAAGGAGTTCCATGGACTCTGTCACTTCAAATACTCCGTATTCAAAAGGTGTTCAGCTAAGGTAAGAATGACAAAGAATGTATTAATGGTCTAATGTTTAAAGAAGCAGTGAATGTAATTTTCTAGCCCACCTTGTGACGTATAATGGTTGTCATTCTCTGGCAATTAGTTGCTATGGGATATCAGAAGCTTTATTAATAATGCTCAGATTATTAGTGCTAACGAATTCACAAGAAAAGTGGCTAATAGTCGGTTATAGAGACCCAGCATTTTAAGAACCACATCCTTTCTTTACTGAATAATTTTCATCAAACGGGTTGTCAAAATCTGGGACCCCGTTAAGTGACTATTGCCAAACAATGGGTTTCATGCAATGTCGATAAGTAAGGTGCAAAGCATTATACTAGACCTTAGAGGCAAAACAATTCTTCAAAGTGGTTGTGTGTGTCACCGTGAGAAAGCTTCAGAGATGTTGTTCTGTCCGAGTAAGCCATATTCTTTTGTTTTTCCATCTCAGTAACTGTACCTGGTGCACGAGAGGCACACTCAATTCTAGTACCATCCCTGTTAGATAGCAATTTCCCATTTGACTTGACCAATGGTGCAAGGAATGTGTCATAAAACTAATAACAGTCTTTCAGTTGATCAGACTCACACAGTTTCTGTTGTGTGACTTGCACAAAGCATCATGACTTTCAGTTTGATGATTTGCTATTTTTTATTAATTTCATTTTTATGAGAATCGACTGTGAAGGTTCAAAATACCATTCAGAGTTTAGTAAATCTACTATTTGTTTTTGTTCCAGGTTGAAGTTTTGAGGGACGATAACGAAGAAATCGCCAATATAGAAATTTTAGACACGTGTTTACAGAATAAGAGCTGGATACAGCAGGTCAGTTTCTACACCTCTCTTCAATCTTAAAGCGGCCATGTCCAAGAAGCAAACTTTTGATACAGACCAGTTACCGCCATAAAATTGGACTCGAGTTGTTCCTTGTTTTAACGAGAAAATAATTTTCAGGCTAGAAACAAACTGGCCGTGTGATCATGCTCGGCACGTAAAATGACGCATCGTGATGAGCCAACTTGAGATTCTAGTCTCTTGTGAACTTGACAGTTCCTTTGAAGCCCTCTAATTTGACCCAGGCACAAGTTGACCCTGGCACAATTTAACTTAGGCACAATTTGAGACCAATTACATTCGGGTAAGGGGTTGAAATGAAAAGTTGGTTTTTGTGATGGAAGGCGGGTTTATTGCGCACTACATGTTCTGCTGGCAAGAACAGTTTTCTTCACATACGGTACAAAACACAAATAAGCGGACACATTACCGTTTCCCCATCAAGTCGGCAAATTCTTGTGACTGCAAAAATGACTGGTTTTCACTTATCAGGGGGGGATTCTAATGACAGAATGGCTTTATAGCCACCTTCGTATGTTTCCTATTAATTTCCTTTCATTCTTGGTCTTGAGAAAGACTACTCTGGCAATGAACTCAGCTTCCACTTGGCTGTCACAACGGGGAATTCCAGGTTATTTTGTCTGAGTAGTTTTGGCTTGTACTGTATTTGCTCTTCCTTTTCGACTGCTCATCCGTTGCCATAGTGTCCACTGTGTTTACATGTTTGATTTTGTTTGTTCAGTAATAAATGCCTGACACATACTTTTTGAAGGATTGAAAGATATTAACTCTTAAGTTCTCTACAACAGAAAGATTCAAATGATGTTGAGGTAATTCTCCACTTTGGTAAAAAATAATTTCTAATATGTTTGTTTTGTGACCTCTGCACAGTAAAACCATGCTGGTATTAGACTAGCATTTTCCTAGTCTTTATTCTCAGGAGATTTGATTAAGTAGAATTTCCCCATTTCTGGAGTGTGGGACAAGATCCGACCTTGAGCAAAATAATTAATTTTCACTGTCCCAAATTGTATCTTCAGCCTTTTGAAGTGTTTGATGCTGATGGTGTCATTGGTTTTGTTGCAGATATTCAGCGATCTGGCATCTTTACTAAAGTATGACAGCAAAACGTAGCAGACGACAGCATCTTTACCGCCGCTTTCTGCGTCTTATTTCTACTCTGCGTTTTGTTTTTCTTTTAAGTCATACTAGGGCCGGGGGGCCAATTTTTGTCCTCTAGATCGAACTCAGAATAAAAAATATGAAAATAATTTCATGCAAACTCAAGACGAGTCTATTGTTTTATACTCAAGTGTATAATGACTTTAGATGTTAACTGTCTAGTCCTAGTTTGCTCTTAATGACCCGTCGTTAAGACTAAAATTCCGTCAGTTTCCAGATTTTCATATTAAGTTTTTAGCTCAAATTTAGGATCATCAAATGAAAGCTTTGATCAGAAATATATTAATGTATGAACTGTAATGTACTCGAGAATCAGATCTTGAGTTCGCACTAAAGTGGAAATGAAAATGCTGAAATAATTTGAGTTAGACTTTGAGTTGAAAGGTTAGATCTTGGTATCTAGTCATTGCAATATATTAAGAACGAGTTTCACTGTCATTAGCAATTTCTATACATAGTATGTTCTAAGGACATGCAAAAGGTTCTTGTTCAAACTCAGGAATAGAGGGCGTAACTCCCAGTTTTGGGCGACCCTGTAACAGTAAAGCCTCCTACTGCTCTCCACAAAACTATTATGCCATTCCCTTTTTAGGTGGCGCCTACCACGATCACTACTTTCGTTTTTGGTTTCCTATTTTTCCTTCTTTCCATCTTGTGTTTTGACAGTATGGACATCGTTTATGAAAAATAGCGTTGTGGAAAAAACTTGGAACCTTAAATCTTCAGTATTTCTCAAAACTATTTTTAGTATCCTGGGGCTGCACTGACTAGCATCAATCCCAGTCTCAAATCTCCTCTTCCACATAGACAGACGAATGACGAAATGACTCCAAAGTGTTTGAGTGTTCATAGAGAGTAAGTAGGACGAGTCTTTATGCCGAGCGTGTGCAATTTAACTTTATACAAATGCAATAGTCAAAGTCAATGGTTTTGTCGCATGATGCGCTGTTTCAAGAGCAAACCAAATGGAGTCTTGATATTCAGTGGCTGGTACTAATGAACAAGGGGCTTCTTTTTAGTAACTGAGTTGAGAATGTGAATCCGTGCATTTGCGTGTGGCATTTGTTAGAGGAAGGTTTCGTGTAACTTTCCGAGATTGTGCATTTATGCAAGCTACCTATCGTTTCACTAGTGCCACGCAACAATATCTGTTCTCCCCACTGTGAACGAGTTGTCGGTCGGAGGTGGATGTAATCGCAAATGTCGTTTTTGTGCTTCGACTTTGTACCACTGACATTGCCGCCAGCACTGACCTGCGGCGCAGTTTTGAATTGGCGAGACCGATTTCCTAACATGGTCAGTAGCAGTTGTTGTCAGGTGCTAAATATTTCATGTGTTGTTACGTTATGTTCGCTAGTTGTACAAACTGTGCATAGTAAATATTTTTGCATTAATTAAAGGTTTTCATATAAGAGTAAGGGGGTTTATAGCCGTGTGGTTGCCAGTATGGTATAGGCAATGGCTGTGTCTTTGAGATATAAGTTACTTTTGTAAAAATTTTAATGGCTCGTTGTCCGATGGTTGTGTAATATTAAGTCTTGATTGGTCGGTTGTTGTGTGTCATGGTTGCCCTGTATCCGTACTATCGCTTATTTTCTGCTGACGTTTCTTTGAATGTCAGTGAGCGTACTATGAAGCTAGGACTCCTGTCAGTCGCAACCACAAAATGGTTGTTATGGTAACCATCCAGTTCAGGACACAATGTAGTAGACACGTGGAATTTTATTTTGTCAACTTTTTCAACAAATATTTCGTGATTGAATTTTTTTATTATAAACGGCATTTGCACAGTGAAGTTGTTACCAAGCAACATATGTTGTTAACTTGTTGTGTAGATTTGGAAATACTAAAATGACAATCTTAGCCATTTTGTAAATTGGAAGTTCACGTGTACTATTGAGCCGCTTTGCAGCCAATCCTCTGGGGAACTTTCTAGAACATTCGTTGTAACCGAAGTTTGCTGTAACCAAATCAAATTTTATACAGTTCACTTGGCTTTGAATGTCATGTTTTAAATCATGTCAGTTGTAATGGAGTTTGGCGGCAGTACCGAGCTTCTAGCAATGCCAAAGCTGATTAACCATTCTCGAGCAATGATAACCCAACTGTGGCGCAAACGTAACTCAAGTCATGTTGAACATTGCTCGCCAGGTCAGAAATGACCAACTACTAAGTAGGGTATGTAAATCTTGAACTGGCTTGGAAATATAGATCATTTGGTCGTGTGATGTGGCCAACAGGTGGCGTGATACACAGTAGGATGCAAAACCGGTGAGGTTTATTCTGGCCACTGTATAAGGATAAGAAAGAAGTGTTTAACTTGCTTCATTTCATGACATGATTTTTGCTAGGTGTCAATTTAATGTGTGAAATGGAATGTCCCAAATTTATATCAAAACACTGCCCAACATGCCTTCAAACCAAAAATAAATTGACCTGTCATTTCTTTTGCATAGATTGACTGTGTAAATTGTAATCTACTAAGAATTTTTACAAAATGGCGAGATTTGTATAATCTGTCAAGTGGTTCTAGTTGTATAGACGTTAATTTCTTCGTCATATTTGTTCTGTCCAATTTTATTTATGTATTGTTAAAGAGATTATTTAATTAGCTGGCAATGGGAAAATTGTTGAATTTAGAGAATAAAAGTTTTATTAATTTCAGTATAATAAATTGATGTATGAAAGCAGCCAGCAATTCATTTGTACATATGTTTAATTTCATTGGTAACCTAGGTTATTAACCAATCTCTAAATTTTAATCTTTAGTTAGCTTGGGTCACTAATTTTAAGACAGAATGGTATTGTTTTGGTTACTGACTAGCTTATTTTTAGAGTATTTTGTTTTTGATAAAGTTTATGTTTTACGAATGGGAAGGCTTGTAGATTATAGTTGTGTGTTCTTGTTTTTAAATGGTCGTTCCTAAGTCGAACCTTGTTAGCTTTAACTGTTGCGAATGCATGTATAAATGTAATTATATTGAAGCCTAGCTTTTGCCATAATGTTGCATTAGAAAACTATGGCTATGGTCAATAAAGAATATCACATATTAAACTCTTATGACAGCTCGGCACACTTTAAACGGAATATTTTCGGTACATTCTGTGGATTTTCTGAATGAATCGAACACAATGGATGATTGTGAAGGTTACACACTACAGGTGGCTGCCATGATGGTCGCGGGCACACCACTGCCAATTGTCTAAGTCAGTCCACTTAATGTGTTCGCGAAGATTCACTAGTCCCTGCCTCATTTCTTCTTGAATGTCTTCCGTGTAACTGCCCAGTGTATCGTCAGTTGAATGCAAGTAAACCTTGCAGAAAAAAAGCCAAAGAAATCGGAATTGTACGACTGATGTGCAGGAAGGTTGGTTTCACAGACCTGAACTAGAACAATTATACCACAAAACTTCGTCAAAGTTGAGAGAAAATCTGATTTGAGGCATTTTCACCTTATGCGAGGTATTAAGCATAAAAGCCTATTTTGACTTATGTGTATTTTCAAGCAGGCAAAATCTCACCATCTGAAGACAGAATATGACCCATTAACCAAATTTTATTTAATCATTTTCCATCTAACATATGCAGCTCTGAATTGAACGCTTTTCCATGCTCGAGGTTTGTACCATGGCTACCAGCAAACAAAGTTTTGAAAAATTGTTGGCCTTCGCAAAGATGTTGGAAGCGCCTGAAAAAATGGAAATTTTTCATGAAATTGATGAGATTTTACCGTTAAGGCATCAAATATGCTGTATTCTGAAAAATGCAATACATCAACAATTTCACCACAGAAACCAGCTTTTATTGTGCTCAATTAGTGGATAAAACCAAGCCTAGCACTTTTTGACTCAACCAATACACTGATACAGGGTGTGGGTAAACTTTAACAAATGATAAGCATCTAAACAAACCTATTCAATACATTAACAAAGTCAACAGAATGCTTCAGTGTGGCAAGCATTTTCAATCTCACAAAAACAACAAACGTTTGAATAAAAACAAGGAGTATCTGACCACAGTCTTGACCAAACTCATACTGTTAACGGCAACATCACTGCTTTGAGTGAAATCGATGGCAGAGTAATATTTTTTAAGGATACAATAAAATCCCACCTATTTTGGACAAAATAATTGCCTAAGTTTTTCTTTTTTCAATTTTCAAGGGTGTGTAGCATTGTCGTGAACACTGACTATTGCCCTGTTGATAACTATGGTACAGAATTTAAACATGGAAAACAACCAATTTGGCACTTCATATTTTGTATGAAAATATGGAAAATAAAATTCCACGTGTCAGCCACATAGTGTCCAAAACTGGTGAGATTTCACAGCACCAATTGACCTTTCGCCAGGATTACGAGTGACGGCTTAACTGACAAATCAGAACGCAGCATTCTTGACACACCTTCATTTCCAAGCCGCCATTTTACCCAACAAACAAGAAGTTGCTGGGTAAAACTTAGTGTTTGTTTGTCGACATTACGCAGCGGGGCGGAGCTTGCGATTGGTCAATTTTTCAGTATGTTGGGAATCCAGGGTGCATGAATCTGTCTACCATACTTGAAGTTGAGTAGTATAGTCAGAAACCATTTCCACTCATGTCTAATTAATGCAGTCTTCTCATTGGCCACTTGACTACCGACGACGCAGACCGTGACCTTTGAACCCTGACCTCGGAGACACTAACAATGACCAAGCTTTCACTGGTATCAAAGCGAGAGTCGAGGTCAAGAACTGATGGAAGTGGATTTACACTGATGAAATTATGCATTATTAGAAATTCACTTCATTATCAGGACTATTCACACAAAATTCAACAACACTTATTTCAATGCTGTATACAGATTGCCAAAATACACAAGAGCAACGCGGAGCGTTGAAATGTGCCCATGAATGCACCGCTAACGTTGTGCTTCTAGGGGTGTTTATTTGGAACATAAAAATTAGCAACCAGATGGCACAAAATATGTCGAATCCATCTGAGAACTTGTATGCGTCATCAAAGCTATTTACCAAATTTCATAAAAATCTGTCAAGGAACTTCTGAGAAAACACAGGAAAATGAATAAATGAAAATGCCACTAACAGGCTATAAGCGCAAAAACATAACTGCCACAAAGAGGCACCAAAGTAGATAAAGTTGTCGGAAAATCTCTTCCNTGACTATTGCCCTGTTGATAACTATGGTACAGAATTTAAACATGGAAAACTACCAATTTGTCACTTCATATTTTGTATGAAAATATGGAAAATAAAATTCCACGTGTCAGCCACATAGTGTCCAAAACTGGTGAGATTTCACAGCACCAATTGACCTTTCGCCAGGATTACGAGTGACGGCTTAACTGACAAATCAGAATGCAGCATTCTTGACACACCTTCATTTCCAAGCCGCCATTTTACCCAACAAACAAGAAGTTGCTGGGTAAAACTTACTGTTTGTTTGTCGACATTACGCAGCGGGGCGGAGCTTGCGATTGGTCAATTTTTCAGTATGTTGGGAATCCAGGGCGCATGAATTTGTCTACCATACTTGAAGTTGAGTAGTATTGTCAGAAACCATTTCCACTCATGTCTAATTAATGCAGTCTTCTCATTGGCCACTTGACTACCGACGACGCAGACTGTGACCTTTGAACCCTGACCTCGGAGACAATGACCAAGCTTTCACTGGTATCAAAGCGAGAATCGAGGTCAAGAACTGATGGAAGTGGATTTACACTGATGAAATTATGCATTATCAGAAATTCACTTCATTATCAGGACTATTCACACAAAATTCAACAACACTTATTTCAATGCTGTATACAGATTGCCAAAATACACAAGAGCAACGCGGAGCGTTGAAATGTGCCCATGAATGCACCGCTAACGTTGTGCTTCTAGGGGTGTTTATTTGGAACATAAAAATTAGCAACCAGATGGCACAAAATATGTCGAATCCATCTGAGAACTTGTATGCGTCATCAAAGCTATTTACCAAATTTCATAAAAATCTGTCAAGGAACTTCTGAGAAAACACAGGAAAATGAATAAATGAAAATGCCACTAACAGGCTATAAGCGCAAAAACATAACTGCCACAAAGAGGCACCAAAGTAGATAAAGTTGTCGGAAAATCTCTTCCCATTAGGAACATAAATGTCAATTTCCACAACCATCCTTAGAGTGGTTTGGTTGACAAAAAGGCAGATGTCAAATAACGAAACTCAAAAACAGTAAAAATGGCCACAAGGTGGCGCAAAATACCTCGAATTTTACTGAAAACCGGATGATAGCATCACCTCACTAACAGATGTCTAACTGCCAAATTTCATGAAAATCCGTTGACGATCCTTTAAGATACAGAGGTAAACGTAAAAAACTAAAATTGCCACAAGGGGGCACACTGGTAGCCAGATCCGTCCGAAAGTCGTCATCCTCTGTATTCAACTTCATATAAATACACCAGCGAAATTCAATAAAGATCCTGTAGAGCATTTAGGAGATACAGCCATGGGCGCAAAAACAAACAAACAAAACTGCCACTAGCAGACGCCATAGTATTCCAAGTCATCGGAAAATCATCGTCCGCCGCCCTCTTCTCAGTAAGAACATTTATGCCAACTTTCAAAATCATACCTAGAACGGTTTGGTTGATAGAACGGCGAAAACATTAAAAATGGCCACTAGGTGGCGCAAAGTACCCCAAATCTGTCCGAAAATGGGAGGATAGCATCACCTCACTAATAGATGTCTAATTGCCAAATTTTACGAAAATCCGTTGAGGACCTCCAAAATAACAGAGGTAAGCATAAAAAACTTAAAATTGCCACTAGGGGGCACACCAGTAGTCGGAGAGGTCCGAAATTTGTTGTCATCCGTTGTCACCTTCATGGAAACACATCTGTCAAATCTCATTAAGATCCTGTGAAAGGTTTAAGAGATACAGCCATGGGCGCAAAAACAAATAAAAATGCCAATAGGAGGCGCCACAGTTGTCAAAATCGTCGGAAAATCATCATCAGTGGCCCTCTTCACAGTAAGAACATATACCGATATGCTAATTTTCAAAATCATTCCTAGAGCGGTTTGGTTGATAATGAATGGCGGACGCTAAAAAACAGACTCGAAAACAGTAAAAATGGCCACTAGGTGGCACAAAGTACCTTGAATGCATCCGAAAACGGGAGGATGGCATCATCTCACTAATAGATGCCTAACTTCCAAATTTATGAAAATCAGTTGAAGACATCCGAAGATACAGAGGTAAGCGTAAAAAATAAAATTCCCACTAGGGGGCACACTGGTATTCGGAGAGGTCTGAAATTCGTCGTCGTCCGTTATCAGCTTCATAGGAACACATCTGCCAAATCTCATCAAGACCCTGTAAGGGGCTTAGGAGATACAGCTGCAGACGCCGGACAGACAGAGATGACGGCAATATGCGACCACATATAAATATGTGGGCGCATAAAAATTAACGCAAAACCCTTGGAAAAATTTCCAAATTCAGTGAATTGGGAACTTTATACTAAAAATAGCCAACAGATTCAAATGAAACTTTGAAATGTTGTGCTAGGAATCGTTTTTGAAGAGTTCCAGTTTTGCACAAGGGATTATAAAAATATCACATTTAAAAAAATCAAAGTTTGCATAAAACAAAATGAACCAATATTTCAAAATGCTGAAACACCGTCTTTTTTTCCAATTTCATCTTGAATATTTACATCAAAAGAAACCTGGTCAACTTATCGTTGTTTTACAATGAAAGTATTTTATTTTTACTAAATGTTACTGAAAAGAGATAGTCATGAGACCTAATTAATGGCAAATTGGGAAAAAAAGTAAGAAATCAACACCTACAAGGTTTCTACTTTCAGAAAAAATATACTTTAACCGACTTAAAGAGGAAAGCCACCATTTTTAATCATACCTTTACTAAAAATACAGATCTCTGATTACCTTGGATATTTTTTGGCATAAATTACTTTTCGAATGCTATGTATTTACTATCCATGTGACAATAGAAAAACTGTGTTCAATAGCGTCGTGCTTGCTCAATGGCGATGAATGCAGAACTAAGACATGGGCCTTTTGCTGGGCCGATTACATCATTTCCTGTTGTTACAAGGTTAGTAAATATGCACCAGAGGAGCAGTTACTGACACCGAGCATGTCTTTCCCAGAAAAGGCTAAAAGCATACTTGGTTCAAGATCCTACGCCAACTTATTTTTTTGAGACCTACGTTCACCAAATAGAAAATAAAACTCCCACCCGCATCAATTCAGTGAAGGTTTAGTGTTTTTCTGAAAAGTTGCAGACTTAAAAGTGCATATTATAGCAAGTTTTGAAATGCCATGATTTGCCAAGCGATGAGTAAGAACAATCGCATATACTTTTTGCTCGTCTCAGGTGAATTTTCTTTTTTGAAAGAATAAGCGACTACTGACTCGAATTTTAAAGAAAACTCAACATCAGAACCAACTATGCCTTTTTGGCCCAACCAAGGATTTGTATTTTTACTAAAAGTAACATCAAACACGGATGCTGTCCGCATTAAGTACTACAATTGTGCACGCATTTGTCTAAATGCACAGACATGGCGATAACATCTCACAAAATCATAATAAAATAACTTCCTACTATGGACTGTTACCACTACCCACAATCCCAGCTACTCTGATCAATCAGTTTTAGTCACAGTCAATAGGTCTGGACGAAGTAACTCACCTCCGACTCTACTGTTTACAATGTCCGCCCATTAGACTAGCAGACCTGCACAGAAAAGTTACTGGTTTGACCATGAATCTATTCCATGAACCAACCCCTTGGCAAAGACCAACGTGTGCAGAGATGCAAAATGTATACAGAGCACGTACAACACTCTTATCTATTAAAATATTTGGCTACAAATAAATGTGAATATTGCAAGATTACTGGCTGACAATTTGTACATAACTTAAAACACTGAGTCAACCACAGCTGCTTCCCAATGTCTCTGCGTTTCACAAACTGTTCTCAAAAGCCCTCCAGTCCAGCTACAGCTGATACTACGTAGATAGCGTTCCTTTTGACACTATTAACTTTCAATACTGTGTAACTGAAGACTATGCCAATGGTTGGTTGCATGAAACAGTCCCAAATAGGGACCCAACTAAGGTTCCCAAGTCTTTTTGCGTATTTGTGTCTTTATGGACTCACAGATGCAATATTTATCTACTGTTTCATCTTTGTTACGAGCTCCTCTTTGATTAATGACATTTTCTAATAATATTACTGAAAACTGAGCCCAGAGTTCATTGAAAATAAATAGGGACTCAGTCCTTACATTAGGGGGTGTTGCATGAAAAGATCCCTAATTACTTTCGATTACATTGACAATTCAACGTAGAGTTCACTCTCGATTTGTATCAAAGTCAAAAGTTGACTTAGTAATGAAACTAAAACAATAAGAAAGGGCAACTGATGTTTTCACAAGTCCAATAATACGCAGTAGATTTAGGGAACTTAGTTGAGTCCCTATTTGGGACTTTTTCATGCAACCGGACACAGGACGTAGCTCTCCAAGCTCCCCACATTCAAGTACGATCTACACACCTACACCTTGTAATCACAGTGATAATTGTTTGAACACAACTCATTTGAACAGCCTTGGTGGAATATCGTCTCCACCCCAGGATTACAAGAGCAACGATTCCATAAGTTCAGTGTGCGAATTCTAGTCGTTTCTAAAACAAGTCACGTCTAAGTCGAATGATTGGAAAGCACTGATACACCTGGCAATATCACGATGGATGAATGACAAAACTGGAGTTTCTTTAGCACAACACGTTGCATTTTTTAAATTCTACAAATGTTATTAAATAAATACATAGCCAAGCAGTGACCACCTAGCACAAATCATATCTGGGATGGTGCAACATGGGCCTGCTTCTCAAAAAGCCATTTAGCTTTTGATTAAAGGCTAGAATTTCATCTTTGCTGAAAACTACTCCTGAAAGTAGGGCACACGTAATGGACGATTTACGCCCAACTAAGATAACTTGCAGACCAGGGGTCCGTTTTGTAAAAAGGAATTTAAGACATATGTCAGAAATCTCAACTAATTAATGCTCCCATGTCACAAGGGTTGAATAACGTTTACGCCAATTAACTGTAAAGACAGTATCTGAGCAACTAAAAGTTATGGATCAATTTCGGAGCCCCTGAACTTTTGTTGAGGTGAGAAAATTTTTATTTTCAGACATAGTTGCGTAGAGTGTATAATAAAACTTCTGCCTCAAGTCTCAAGCCAATTGTCATTACATGGCCGCCAGTTTTAAACAGACAATGCATAAAACAAAACCTGCAAAAAAGACTGGAACTTGAAAACTTGTTTTTTTCATGGACAATGTAGAAATGTAGATTTTATGGTCAAGTATAGATTACTTAACCAGTGCCATTTGTGTACTAAAAATCCCACTTTTGACTCTGGCCCAAAGACATAAGCTAAATTTCTTTCTTGAGAAATAGAACCCAATCACTTCTCTCCTCTCTCACTTTATGTTATACACACAATACAATTTATATACATAGCACCGTCATTAGCGTTAACCTTTGCTTTGAGCACCACCAACAAGAGCACCATCTCCACACGCCGCGCTACACTCCGCCCCACTGGCGCCTCCAACGGTGTCCTCGCGAACCCGCTGTGACCTCATGAGGTCACTGAGTGCCTTGGTAAGATCGTTCAAACTCTCTGTGTCCTTCTCTTCTACGAGAGCGAACTTGTTTGTGAATAGAATAAAGTGAATGAAGAGTGTGTTGAGGTGACCGTGCAGACAGAGTAGGGTGAACTCGTTGAAATGGGATGCGTACAAGTGAGCAAGCACGTGGAACAACAGGCGAAATATCTTCTTGACAAGCACCTCGAACGATGACGGAAACGGATTGGCTGAAATGAAGAGGACAAATTGCAGACGCTCCTCAGGTCAGCAAGTGTTACTCAATCCGATGCAGAGGAGGATTAAACACACTTGACAACAAAACAAGTGACTGACAGAACCAGGGCTTGGAATGACCTATGACAAAAAAGAAGAAAATTTTCCAGGTAATGTATCTTTCAACAAAAATAGGCTTATGTAAAAGAAATATTTTTGTGTTGTAAAATTTATCTGCAAGCGATGTTTTTTTAAAGAATGTCAACTCAAACCTAGCCGGAAATGAATGTCTTGCAGCGCATCATTTACCTCTACATTATCACTGGCAAGGGATAACGAAGTTTTAGTTCAGCAATTCCACATTCAACAGTATTCTTCAATGTGCAAAACGACATTATTTGAGCGCACTCACCAAATTTTGTTGGAAAGACAGTTTCATCGTTGATAGTTTTCTGTATGAATGTCATTACGTAATCAGTGTACTGAGGCGCAGCGCACTTACACTTCTTCCCTTTCTCGTCGAACCATAAATATTGTCTGAAATTCACAGCGACGCAAACGTCAAAATTTTAAAACTGACCAAAAACTTTTCAATCTCTCCAAAGTTATTTCGACTTAGCCAACGCCAGACGTTTTTAATTTCTCAAAACCGTCTTACTAGTTTTCAGAAGCCAGTGGCTATGAGAATGGTACCAGGCAAACACTGACATTCTACCACCATAACAAATTAACAGGCAAAGTCTTCATATGAAGAGAATGTATAAGTGCAATCACAATGGATGAATGAACAAAATCCAGCCTATAGCTCGAATGCTTTCGCAGAACTAGAGGTTAGCTTCTTGCGAGATAAGCGAGATCATGCAAGACCACAGGAGTGAAAGGCGAGTGTTTCACGAGTAAGCTGGATTACAAAATGGCCGCCACTGATGTGATAGGTTAGCTAAGGCTGGAATATTGAATTTAGCAGAAAATTTATGGTTTGCTTTTCATTAGAGAAGGTTTCTCATTGAAAGTGTCTGGCAAGTATCTTACGATACAAAATGTACTCCATCTCATCAAAGAGAACATGCTTTTGCTACAATAACACATTGTATTGTTCACTCATGTGTTTTTCTACATGTCCTGAACACTAGATTGAAAGACAGCAACACCATGGCTAAAGAATTCAGCTCCGTGACCTCAATACGACCACAGGGCACATCAGATGAGCATAATGATCAACACAAGAGCACAGAGACTCAACATTAGAGCACGGTGATCAAATGAACACCACAGTGGCTCAACACTCGAGCATGGTGATCGAATTAAGAGCACAATGGCTCAACAGCTGAACATGGTGATCTAATTAGGAGGTCAGTGGCTCAACATTTGAGCACAGAGATCTAATTAAAAACACAATGGCTCAACACATGAGCATGCTGTTCTAATTACAAGTTCCGTGGTTCATCTTCTGACCATGGTGATGTGTTCACAAGCCAGGTGACTGAACATTTAAACACAGTGACCAATCTGAATACAGAGAAAGTTGAACACGGCAGCCTACAAATCACTACACAGTACGTACGTGTTTCCTGGCCCAGCCATTGATGAGCATGAGGTGGTAGTACAATAGTCTGAGATGGCACCGTATAGCAGGTTGACGTGATTGAAGAAAGACAGCGCTGAAACAAGAAGTAGGATTCAGACGGCCCTGCACTAAGAGGTTGACGTTGTTGAAGCAAGAAAAGTCGAGATGCACATACATAGGTCAACACTAGGTCTGACTAAAATTGAAAATCAATGAAAGACCAATGGTGTTCATTTCAATATCAATTTTAAGAAACAGGCATTGAAAATTAAGCAAAAAATGTTTGTCAGCCTACTGAACATCACAGAAATAGAGAAAAAACACATGTGAATAAATTTCAAAACATACCAACAAAATAAATATGGTTACCATGAACGAACAACGGAGTCAAGCATTGAAGTTGTTGTATGTAGACCCGGCATTTATTGAAGACTCCTTGATATACAATGTTCCTGCCCTTTAAGTGCAATCAGAATGGACGAATGATCAACATCCAACCTAAAGCTCGAATGCTTTCGGAGAACTAGGGGTCAACTTCTTGCGAGATAAGCGAGATCATGCAAGACCACAGGAGTGAAAGGCGAGTGTTTCGCAAGTAAGCTGGATTACAAAATGGCCGCCACAGCAGGGATGCGCCGCCAACTTGGGTGTGTATTTTAACCTCTGAGGTAACGCCTATAATATTTTGATTTAAAGGCTCTGGGGAAAGTGGAATATGTTCCTGGTGAGGTTTTTCATCACCACGTCGTCTTAGTTAAGTATGAGCAACCTTCATTTAAGGATTTCTCCGGACCATTTCTGCAGAGGGCTCTAATTTCACCTGTGCAGAGATACACGTCTAGGTGATGATGGTAGTGATGTGTTGCCAAGAACTCTCAACAGTATCTTAAAGGACAATGCTGCAGTAATGTGGACTCATGGAACCCCTAGCCATTGCCACCAATGTCTAACCACAGGTGAATGGGCCAGAGTCATACGAAAGCAGCATATGGGGAAGACGCCCACATTAAACACTAGCACAGCCAATTCAAGTTAAGCTGGACATTCAATGACGCCAATTTCTGGGCAACTTATGTCTACTGACTCCACATTTTCACCACACGACAAATTTTTCCACATGACAGAAAAATTATTGAAAGTTAAGGGCTGCAAATCACCACATAAACTATAGAGAGGTGCAGCTCACAACAAGACAAAATTTTAGCATTCTGTAATCAACAATTGGCAATTTCTCAGAGACTCTAATGTCATTTGGGAAAAAATCAGTCTACATGGGGCTCTTATTTTTTGGCTTTTGCCAAGTTGTAGACAGATTTTTTAACTTTTAGCCTTAGTTTGATTTCGTGAAACATGCTAAGTCATCAGTAGACCCATTTTAAATGGCCTAATGACTTAGCCTGTTTCACGAAATTAAACTAAGACTAAAAGTCAGAAAATCCGTCTACAACACAAAGTCAAAGGACAGAAGAAACCTGTAGCCTGCTTGAAAGCACGCTAAAAGTCAAAGCCAAAAAAAACAACTTTTGGCTATTCGTAGACAGATATCTTGACATTCTGCTAAAGTCAAAAAACAAAAACCAATGGACTTAGATAATCAGGCCCACGGGAAAATATTTAATATGCGCCCCTAGTAAATCCCATGTTGCCTACCAGACGTTGGGCTGACCTTGATTTTGAGTATACAGCGGCACCCTACCATTAAAATGAAGAGAACCACCTGGTTCCATTCATCTGATCTTGAAGAGGGACAGTTTGCATCATATTCAATTCAACATTTACCTTTATAAGGTCAAGCGAGTTTATTTAGTCAATTACCTACAAAACTATAAACTTAAAAGTCAATAAAGTATATATTTTTATAACAGTAGAAAGCCCATATAATTTAATTTAAATTTAGACATTACAAATCTTCCAATAATTGGATCACGTGATGGTTTCTTTTCAGCAAAAAGAAAGGCACATCTTAATAGCAAAACAATGATATCAAAACAGGATCAAACTATACTTCACAAAATGCTCAAAAAGAAGTCTCAAAAGCGCTGTTGCATTTTAAATTCTAAAACATCATTTCATTTTTGTTTGATGCAACTTTGATTACTTTCATTAAAACCACGAAAGTCCTATCAGTTGGAAGCTCCTCATGTAAAAACGAAACATTCTAAAAACAATTCCCAACAGAGTTTCCGAGATAAGGGCACGAAACATGGTATCCAAAAGTTTGATAAAAATCCGATCAGTCATTTCTGAGGAACGACATTTTCCTATGGTAATACAAATCCGATCAGCCATTTCTAAGGTACGACATTTTCCTATGGTAATACAAATCCGATCAGCGATTTCTGAGGTATGACATTTTCTTGTGGTAATACAAATCCGATCAGACATTTCTGAGGTACGACATTTTCCTATGCTAATACAAATCCGATCAGCGATTTCTGAGGTATGACATTTTCTTGTGGTAATACAAATCCGATCAGACATTTCTGAGGTACGACATTTTCCTATGGTAATACAAATCCGATCAGCCATTTCTAAGGTACCAATTTTCCTATGGTAATACAAATCCCAACAGCCATTTCTGAGGTATGACATTTTCCTTTGGTGATACAAATACGATCAGCCATTTCTCACGTACGACATTTTCCTACAGTAATACATGACCAAAAACTTACTATGAGTGGCTAGCCATTCGTTGCGATCCAGCTCCGGAGGTAAGCAGGTTAAGGCCTCCAGATTTGTCAGATCTACATGGGGCAAGGATACCTGGACCATCTCACTGTCAAGGTACTGCTTGTGCTCCTCCGCTGCCGGAACCAGCGACTCTTTATCCTTACGCCGGCCCTTCCTGTAATGAAACAAAACACAAAGGTCAAGTGAAGAATGGAAAAATATAAACCCCATCGCCTTAACGAATATGCCATGTTTGTTTGGGTTTATGTTAAAAAACCAGGAGTGTGGTAAGCCAATGGCACAACAAAGTAAAAGTGGTCAAAGTGAAATTGTTGAAATTTAAGGGTGGGCGATCAGCAAAATGTTGACGGTCAGCTGAATGTGGGCGTCAGCCTGAATGTATACAGTAAATTTACAGCAGATATGCAGGCATAATTTGGGAGAATTCACAGGTGACATATATTTTCCCTATGGTTGCGTACTCCAGAGTAACACGCCAACTTCAAGCAGTGATACAGAGAAGGATGAAACCATCCACACAAAGCTGGTTGAGCAATTTCAATCCTGGGAAAAGGTGTTAAGCAAATACCACTGACCACATTCATCAATGTCATGAAACAAAAACTTAACCCAGAGTAAACGGTAAACTGGCATTCACAGACAACCAGTCTTGGCATGCCATCACCTCAGAATCTAGGTAAACGAGAGAAAATCTTTTCAACTAACATTTCAACAGCATCAACACATTTCCAGTCCAAGTTTGGACGCCAGTCTTCACGTAGTTCATATGTTCGTATATAAAACACCACCATGAGAAAGTTAAGTCAGCCTGAACGTTTAAAGAGATAGGAGAGAAAGGTTTTGACCTTGGACTCAACATGGCCTTTTTCTGGAGATTAACTTGAGACAAAACTGCCGCTACAAGATGAATGTTTCAAATTAAATGCCATTTGTTAGGACACAGACTGAGGACCCGATAGCCTATATCACACAAATTACTCATTTTCTGGTCATTACGGTATAGACATCTGCTAAAAAATAGCTTTCTATAGGTATGAAACAATCAATGGCGCTCTTTAACAAAAACCAGAACACAGCCTTTAGTCTTTAGGACAAGACCTTTAAATGCCTATACCTAGTGCAGTTAAAGCGCATTATATGGATCCTTTGACAACTAAGTGTTCTTCATAATTCATATTACTGACGATAATTGTTCGTGAACATTTAGCATACAATATGACGGACACACTGCAATTACATTTTGTTGAATTTCTCAATGAAAATGTACAGCATAGCAATTCTTTCTCAAACAATTAAAGAATTATGGAGTTCAAACGATCAGTATCACATTTTTGATTTTTGTCTCAATTCCAGGGCTCACATAGGACTGAAAAAGTATAGTAAACTTGGATTAGTCAGGGATGTGCAAGCCCAATTTCGTTACTCCAAATGTCAGCAGTACGGTTTTTCTAGATCATGCACTCAGCAGTTGGACTTTGCCTTACACGGACATATTCTCGCATATTTTGAACAAAGCTAAGATTCAAATTCAATGCTCATTCACAAGCTTGTTATGGATGACATCCCATCTGATTGCACACACTGGTTATCAAAACAGACACATTTTATTCTGTCCCCACAACAGAGAGTGTCCCAAACGAGATAAGCCAGCGACCCTTAGGAAAGGCTATATCATGTTTATCTATACACAAACCTATATACAGGACTATATAGACAGATACATTATTCTTTGATAAGCGACCCTAGAGTGTAAAACAAACTGAACCAGGATGTTTGTCACACAATAATTCTACAAATTCTCATAAGTATGATTATCAGCAAGAGATTTAGTTACCAAAAATTTGATATCACACTACCTTGTTTTTAATATGAACAGGCTCCACATTTCAGAGCCCCATTCTGGTAAAGGCTCCATCAGAATTTTGCGGAATTTTGTTTTTAAAAAGCCTGTGATAATGAATGCTCTGCTTAACACATAGTTGCTGATTTTTAACTTCCCAACTTAAAGGACCATTTCGGCAATGTTTAGCTGGTAATGTTGAACTCTTTACCTGAAACGCTTTGGGGATTAAGGTAATGTCATGCCTTCCCTACCAAGGCGAACTTTGGAGTACCATATTCGCCGTAATAACCGCCCATGCCCCTATAAGCGCCCCCCACGCGTTTTCAGACTTTGCTGAAATAAGCGCCCAGTCCATGAACGTGTACATGCGAACAGTCCTAAAACTCGGCTACAGTAATGTCTTCAATTTATCAAAAAATTTTTGCACTGGTCTTCTAGACCACCAGCGGCACTGCTACGTTTGTATTTAGCCGTGACTTTACACTTCAAAGTAACGCAGCGCTTCAAAAAGAACACAACAGCGTTGCTACGCTCTCGCGATGACCGTGTCCCACTATGGTCTGACCTTTCAGTAGACACATCGACTGTCTCATGAATAAAAATAACTCGGTGTTAAATGCACGTGGCCAGGAAGCGCATGCTATATACATGAACCTGTCATCAAAGACATTAGTCGGGAACTATCCATTCATGAAACGGGTAGCATAGCATCGATAAGAAATGAATATTGGCACTAATTTCCGACAATTTCTAATACTATAAAATGTTTCGAGTTATTTTTGAGATGGATTGTTTGATTAACCATAATTGGTGTTTTTAAGCCGAAAATCCGATAAAATGACAACTGACAGTGAATGCTTACAGATCCTTACACCGAAAAATCACTGTCAGATAGTTACGTACGCATCCAGGTACACGGCGACTAATATGGGCCTTACCGAGACAAATGTCGAAAGTTTTTAGCACGAGACCGGCAAGTGCTGAATGAAACACGCTCTGGTTTAGGCCTACTGCTTGTGCAAATTTCTTTAGACACATCTAGTAGTTAGGTTGCGTGGCTCTGGCCAAAAGACGGTCTCTGCTTTGGCAAATGAACTCTGGTGACACGCACGTGCTCGCTTACTCACAGACGAACTTCAAAACAAACATCACGTGACAACAACATGTGTGTTCGTCCAGACATTTTTCTTGCCGTGTTGCCGATCATACATGTAGATGACACGATGTTGCACATTTGTACTTAAACCTGCCGTTAATCCAGACTCCACGGGAACTTAAAAAAATCTTAGAGACGCTACTTATAAAACTTAATGAGGATTTCAGGTAATTTGCTCGAGTCGAAACCATTTTTATTCGATCATTGAAGTCACCATATCCAAGACGGCGATTTCGAGGCAGTCCGTCGGCGAGTTTTCGCCCTCGGATTTCAGCACAATTTTCTGTAAAATGATCGTAATTTAGCAGCAAAGTTTGATAGCAATGCACCACAGTTTTGTTGAAAGTCTTTCATAGTTTACATATACGTCACAGAGCGTAAATTTTGATGAATCTTAGCTTCCGATTTCACCCGTTTCGGAGACCTGGTTTCAACCGCCTTGGGTTATAAGAAGCGCCCCCCCTGAACCGAACTTTACTAAGAGCCCTGGGCGGTTATTACGGTGAATATGGTATTAATAATTGACACATGAAACTATACATTTATAAAATCCATGATAATCACGGAATCTTATCATGTGTATAGAAGCAATCATAGTGATTTCTGTGAAAAATCGAGTTGTTACAAAAAATGCAGTCACATGGTTGTGAACACCTGGGCAATAGTTTTGAGCACATAACAAAATTCTGTGATTATCAAGGATTTTTAAGATGTTTCGTTTTACAGGCCTACAATTAATACCTAAAATGTGCCTTAAGAAATTCAATCCTTAACAATGATATCCTTGTTACTCGAAAACATTACCATGAACTATTTTCAATAGTTGCCAAATCAGCTCCTATGCATTGTAAGTTGGGGGCAATATTTCAAATTTGCAATTTTTGAGTTGGCCAACCCCAATAAACTTCGAAGCATTTTGGTGGATTGCTGATGGCTTTGATGTTCTTGTTGGTAAAAAAATTGAGTGTGACAATGGCGAAGTGCGACATTTTTGTGATGCCATTTTGGCGATCACTTTCAAACGGTCCAACCCCATTTGGATAAACCAAGCAATGTAGAATTTTCAAGCATTGCACACTTCATAGACATAATTCAAAATCACAACCTACAAGGAAACGAGACTTCATTATCATACCAATCAGATAAGCAGTATTTAGGTGGCATCCAATAGCAGCTCAATTTATCTTCCCGAGTATCATTAAAAATTGGCGCCTCCTGGGTTGGTGGGGTGACTGGGCGTTTTGAATTTGTATTGCACGTGAAGGCTACATATGATTGTGCTAGTCGATGACAGCTTGACCCACTTTTTGCTCAGTCATGGCTTTTCATCAACCTTTACTACTTGCAATGGGGAAGTTGAATTTTGGCAGGAACTTCAGGTACCCTTCAGACAGTTTGATTTTTTTTAAAATCTGGCCGCGTTGACATCCACCCGATTTCTATAGTCTGGAGGCTTTTGGCAGTCTGAGCACACTGTCCCTCAGTTCTTAGAAATCACGTGTGAATTGTGACTTTTGGGTGAAAACTGTTGTGCATTTTGGTTCCCTTTTTTACATTTGAGATGTGGTAACTGTAAAGATGGAGAAATCACTTTGGAATCAGTTTCAGTAGATTCTGTGCAACGTTTGGAAGTCTCTGGCCCAGTATACTGTTCATATTTATAGGTTTTGCACACCGGCATGCGGACCAGCATTGTAGGTGCATAACCTGATTTTCCACCAGAGAACGAAGAAAATTTTTATTCGTTATTACCGCAGAAAGTCTTGCAGCACTATAATCTTCTGACACAATATAATTTCTTTTACTTATTTACGACTCTTTCTATTGAGAGCATATCAGTCTCGCGTGATTGAATATCGTTACCGTGACCTCTACCGATAATTTGAGGAAGCTTCGCTCTGATTGTTCCCACTGCATCGAAGCTTCGCTTTTAAATCCTACTATTTTCGGCAAAGTTTTGCTTGCAGATTAACTACCAGAGTTAACCTTCCCTCTTACCAAAACTTCGGTAAAAGCGAAGTTTAACTTCTAATGGGAAAGCATCTAGTGAGTATGAATAGGGGATCACATATCAAATTCAACTCTCCTCTTTTGCAGGAGAAAAAAGCCGTAACCTTCGAAAATCCAACCAAGCACAGTGGTTCTGGGAACGATTAATCATACTATACCTAGCACATGTTAGAATTTTGGCCAGTACATGTGATCGGCATGTGGTGCAAACTAGCAAACACTGTCAAGTACCACCATATGTCAACAACTAAACTGTCTCCAATCTATGTTGAGTACCGTATTCACCCTAATAATTGCCCATGGCCCTAAGAAAAATTTGTTTCAGGGGGGCACTTATTGTAACCCAAGGCGGTTAAAACCCGGTCTCCGAAAAGGGTGAAATCGGAAGCTAAGATTCATCATATTTACGCTCTGTGACGTATCTGCAACCTAATAAAGACTTTCTACAAAATCGTGGTGCATTGCTATCATACTTTGCTAAATTACGGTCATTTTACAGAAAATTGTGCTGAAATCCCAGGGCGAAAACTCGCCAACTGACTGCCTTGCAATCGTCGATATGGTGACTTGAATGCTTAAATAAAAATACAGATTCGACTCAAGGAAATTACCTGAAATCCTCCCTAAGATTACATCCCTACGATTTTTAAGTTCCCGTAGAGTTGGGATTAACGACAGGTTTAAGTACAAATCTGTGCTACATCATGCCAACTATGACTGGCAACACAAGAAAAATCTCTGAACGAACACAGTCACATGTTGTTGCCATGTGACATTTGTTTTGAAGTTCGTCTGCGTTTGTGAGTAAGTGAGCACGTGTGTGTCACTAGAGTTCATTAGCCGGAGCAAAGACCGTCTTTTGGCCACAGCAAATGCAATCGAACGAGCTAGATGTGCATTCTATCTAAAGAAATTTGCACAAGCAGTAGGCCTAAACCAAAGCGTGTTTCATTCAGCACTTGTCGGTCTCATGTGCTTAACGTTCGACATATGTCTCGGTAAGGCCATATTAGTTGTTGTGTGGCTGGATGCGAACGTGACTATCTGACAATTATTTTTCGGTGTAAGGTTGTGTAAGCATTCACTGTCAGTGGTCATTTTATCGGATCTCTGGCTTAATAACACCAGTTCTGATTCATCAAACAATCCCTCTCAAAAATAATGCAAACATTTTTTTATGAAACTGTCGGAAATTAGTGCCAATATTAATTTCTTGCTGATGCTATGCCACCCGTTTCATGAACGGATAGTTCCCAGCTAATGTCTTTGATGACAGGTACATGTATATAGCGCGCACTTCCTGGCCATATGCTTTTAACACTAGCCAAGCTTTTTATTAGCCTTCAATTCGCGGTTTTCATGTGTACAAAGAACTTTAAATTCCTGTTGAAAGCAGGAAATATCTACAATACAATCCCGTTGACAAATACGCTACGTCTGTTCTGAAAGGCCACACATTCCTCGCAAGATCAGCAAAACTTTTGTGTTCATTTTGAGGCACGGTGGAAGTTTGAGGTGTATAGTCACGGCTAAATACCGACATAGCGGCGAGGCTCGTGGTCTACAAAGTCTGCGCACCATGATTTTTTCAGGACTGTCCGATGTTATTGATAAATTGAAGACGTTACTGTAGAATTTTAGGTCTGTAGGTAAGGTATTTCTCGCATGTACACGTTCATGGGCTGGGCGCTTATTTTAAGCAAAGTCTGAAAACGCTTGGGGGGGGCGCTTATAGGGGCAAATACGGTAATCTTCTTTTAGTTCTATTAGTGTTGACCTGGAGTGATGATGAAAAGCAGATCTGAAGTTATGTACATGCACACGAAAAATCAGTACCAGTAAAGTAATGGCACCACCCGGTACTCAATCCCATGCCCTCAGCACAACAATTTAATATTGGATGTGGCCACAGAGCACCTGGCAGCACACAAATTACCGCAACTGGCGCCACCTGGCATTTATTCTAAAAATACTTCCATTGAACTGTATTGTCCCTCAGCCTTCTCCCATGCGCCTTTCCAAAGCTCTATTTACACAAGGTTCACTTGACACGGGGACGGTGACACAGAACAGCTGATTGGACGTCAATATGTAAACACGACTGGCACGGAGCAAACTGACAGTGCGGCGGTCATTTCAGTCACTGATTTCAGAGATAGAGCAAGTTGCATTTGATGAGTTGCTCCGGTATCATCCACCCGACTGCGTCTAACCACAAACTGGAGCAAGGCATAAGTGATCATCTTTCATTGCCCTTGTGCAATACCGTACATGTATACAGGCGATCACACTGTTTGGGACGTCTCCCATTGTCAATATGAACAAGTGCACTGTCCTTAAATGGCTGACTTCTGTGCTGATCTTATTTGCATTAATATAGGGGGAGGGGGGGGGGAAGGACTGAAGTAGAACAACTCATGCCGTGGCAATTGTTCTTTGAGTTAAAACGACTCAAAACATATGATCCCTTTAAAATCAGCAATAAGCTCTTGGTATCAGCGGAAACTCAAACTTGCCTCCCCCTGCACAAGAGTTTAATACCGAGCTAGAGAACAAATGTTTTCAGACCGGTTATTAAGACAGACCTTGATATCACTGTACTGCATGTCCTGAATAATCCCACAATCAATACTCCCTCATGCCACCCGGGTAATCCTGCATTCTAGCCGTTTAAATTATCTGGACATCAAACATTTCTGCCTCAATTATTCTCAACAGCTTTGAAAGACTTTTCTCAATAGAAAGACATCACTAAAATAAAAATGTATCGTTTTGAACGTATTTGTGTTTTTTACTGGTTATTCATAAAACTGAAATTCAATACCATTCAACAGTGGCGACCATTTTGTTGGAACATCGGATATTATTTCAAAAATTACATGCTTAATTCTGGTTATTTTGAAAACATTTGATTGCGTGTTGATAGAGAGCATCATTAGGGAATAAGTTCAAACTATAAAAATGTACTGTTTGCAAATCAAGATAGGATTAATAAGTGAAAATGCACCACAAATACCTGATAGATTAATTGCTTACTAGGTCTTTTAAAACTATACTTATACAGTGTTGCAATGTCGCTGAAAGACTGAAAACGATTGAGAGTTATCTCTGAAGAACCAAGAACCGACACACTGAGCTGAGGGCACCTCGAAGCCATTTCTTTCAGTGGAAAAGAAAATTCATTGGTAAAACATCAACAAACAACCGTTCCTTACGACGCTGTATTCCATACATGCTCACCTGCCTCAGGTAGAAGCAGAGGAACAGGACGCATCTACGCGTGATCGAACAATTCCGACTCCGGTATGCTTACTCCTGCATTACGAGCGCGTGTTCAGATGTGAGTGGGAACTTCTTTTCATGACAAAAATCTGGATTTACCACTTACCCCATGAACCAGTCCATGGTGTCGCGGAGATATTCTGGTAACCTGTCCAGTTTGGCAGTCAACTGATGCACTGAACAGACGAAAACACAACGCAATGATCACATTAAATTATCCTAAACCGCACAAAATAAACCTAAAAACAGTCGATATTTTTACATTTTTTATCTGGCAGCAGATGCACTTCCGGTCACAGTTTATCTGAAAATTGCATTATATCGACCAATTTTCACATTCAAAGATTACAAAAATTATTCAATTCCTGCGTTGGGTGCAGTTTTTGATAAAAAAATACCTAATCAAGTACTTGTTGTTTATTATATTTTGCAATTTGTCGAATGTATGTTATTACCTTAAAAGGATATGACATCATATCGTGGGAATCACTTGAACAATGTAGAGTGGTTATTTTTGTCTGCAGGGTGGTTCTAAAATGTTTAATAGAAAATCAAGGAAACATGAAATATATTAGATGGTAAGTGTTGGTTATATCTTCGAACTGATTTTGATGCGAATCAAAACTATTTCATTCAATGCTGATTTTTTTTCGGAAACGAATTTCTCTTTTCACTTGTGGTCGATCATGGGTCATTGACTCGTCGTTGATAATTTCCCTTTCAGCCTCTCGTTCAATATGCGTGGTGGTGCGGGACGGCTTATTCACTTAATTTGTAAGCAGTTGATATGGATACCGGCTGGACGCTGACATAAAATTTACCATTGGGCAAATGCATCGGGCCCTTTCATTAACTTGTATTTGAAAAGGCCCGGACATGAACCAAATATTAACTCCTGTGACCCATGGACATGGTCATGTTGTGTCTCTACAGTCTACTCTAGTGAATCTTGCCCCTTGGCCTTGGATTGGTGCAAAGCTGTACAAATGCACAGCTTTGGAACGAGTTGGGCAAAAAGTGAGCGAAACAAAATCTTACACAAATTTACTGTTACTAAACTGCTGGAAACTAAACACTCTTCCTTGAGTAGGCTAATTTGGTTTCCAGGTCAAAAAAGAATGCCTTCAGTCCATTATTCCGCAAAAGAATGCCTTCAGTCCATTATTTCGCAGTTAACTTTGTGGATAGATGATATGCATCAGCTTTGAGCACCATGAAATAGAACGCCATTTGTTGACGAATCTGTGTTTTGCCGATCTTTAAATCTAGTCGGTTGTTTTTTTCTCAAGATTGTGCGCAGTTCACAGTACATTAATTATCAGAAGTCGTTCAGTTCGTTGGTAGCTGTCATTATCTCCAAAAAGATGTTACTTTACAAACTGAAAACCGAGTAAATGGCACGTCAGCACTTGATTTGGTGACCTGCAGGTCACCAATGTGATCTCAAATTGTGTTTTGTGACCTGGGAAAACTTCCCATGAAGTCACCATGATGTACTGCGATTATCAAAGTCAGACAATAATTCCTTCTAAAGTTTCAAAGTTCATTGTTGACTTCCTAACTTTAAAATACTAACAGTTTTCCTAAATGTATTACCTTTCATTCACAATTGTTTGTTTATTTCATGAAATCAGTGCATTTGCCACCACATATAAATTACAACCGGAAGTTAACAGACAGAAAAAATCGTGCAATATCGGCGAAATTCATGCCAGCAGCCCATGTGTTCTATGTTCGTTTGTCAGGGGGTGGAATGGAGTTACTGAGTTTGAGAATGAATGCATGCCTACATTTTAAAGATACTAATGGGGCAAACTGAAGGAGGGTAAGAGAATGGATGTTTTTTTTGGTCGACCTCAAATTTCGTTTGGTGTACTGGGATTTTTGTCAGGTCGCCAACTGCGACTTGGCATTTCGCTAAGCGTGCATGTCAGGAGTGTGCTGTTTTGAAATCAACATTTCATTTTTCTTTGTTACAAAAGCTGGAAAGTGATGTAAGAAAATTTTATTTTTTTAAATGACCGTAAACAGACAAGGTAGGTACATGTGTATCATTTGAATGTAAGAGTTGCAAAAACCTATGCACGCTTTGAGTTGCTAGATTTGGTTGTAAGATTTGTTGCGAGAGGGCTGCAAATAGAGTTGTGGTCAACTGAAAAAGCTCGCTTCGCTTAAACGATTGAGTGTTCATGTACATCGTGTGTTTTGTGGTGCAGTAATATATGGAGAGCTAGATGGCTTTAAACATACTGAGTCTGAGGACTGAGGCAACATTAAAAGATCAGATTTTTACTCAGTTAAAATTTCAATGATCGACTCGAGTCAACATAAAAATCTTAGATGCTGAAATCTAGTCACTAAAGAATTTGGCGTAAACTTTTTGATAAAAAGCGAATGTGTCTTTAAATGTTCCTGTCTCTAGTTTACTGAAGTGTCATGGAATTGCTGTATACCTATTGGACTTTCATTAGTTGCCAACATTCGAGAATAAAAATAGAGTGGGATTCATGGATTGAAAAAGCACGGTCTGTGAGGAAACACACTGGTTCTGTCTCCATTGTAACTCTTGAAAATGTCCCAACAGCGTTTTAAGTCTTTCACAAAATGAATGGAAGTCAATTTCATTGTGCGTCAAAAAGCGGGAGATTTTGATAATGTGGCAGGATTAGAAAACCTTCAAAATGCAATATAGCATGCCAAAAGCAAGTGCGAAATTTCTGAAAACTTTCCGTGCTAGAAAAATTAATATTTCGTCAATTTGTATTTCTCTGATGGAATGGGTAACTTCTGTTCTTTCTCTGATAGCAAAGGTCCAATTTGAATCACGTGATCAAGTTCTCCGCAAGACTGCAAAAATGCAACCTTTCAGAAAACGCGGGAAGTTGACCTAAGCAGAGTTATGCATGATTTCAAAATATGGCTATTTTAGTATTTACGAAAAATAACATATCTTGACGAGGATGCCGAGAATGAAAACTCATTTTTCTAGATAGTGTGTGGGCGTTGGGAAAATCTTCAATGACATTTGTTTGACTTTCAGATGACGTTGAATCGTTCAAACAGTTTCGAACGACAAGACAGTTTACGACTGTTAAAAAAAGGAGTATGCCGCAAATGCGGCCAGTTGCACCAGGCCTCTCAGAGCCACCTGTATGACTATCAGCAAACTGTTGACGATGACCTGGTGTGTGCGATATGTGTACAGCCACTCGTGGAACCAATAGATACCAGGTGTGTATGTGTACATGTGTAAGTCGGCGTTTTTGTGGGTACTCCTTGAAGTTCCTTGCAACGCTAATATGAAACTTCCGATATACAATTCTGTAACCTTGTGAGAGCAGAAAAGCGTCTTCCACTTGGCTCAATTTCTGTGACACGGACGAAGCATGTAATGATTTCTTTGTGAGTATCTCACTGCTCGATAATGAAAATTCGGTGGTGTAATGATCAAGAAAAATTTATTTAGTAAACGTTTAGAAATCTCACCGCGTTAAATGTGGATCCAAGTATGCAAAATGCTGTCTACCAACTACTCTATCACCATCTAGTAGCATTTGTTTCCTCTGTTCTGCAAAATGGCTATGTGGTCAAGCAGAAGTAAATATAATCAAGTTGGATTAAATCAAGTTAGCAGTGTTTAATTATCTTGTTGAGGCAATCAAATCACTGAACCCTAAAAAGTTGCTGAGAAAAGTAGGCGCTTATATAACTGTCATTTTTCAAGTTTTAATGGGATTTTTGATGCTTTGAAAAGGTCTTATTTTGTATTAAGACTTTTGCATTTGCCCAGGGTCTGGTAGAAAGTATGGTAGCGTTGTCGGCACGACACACTATCCTTGGAGTGACATGTTGCTTTAACAGGCACCACATGACTAATTTTTAAACAGCGATAAAAAATTCCAAATGTTCACCATGTCCAGTCCTATCTCGTCAAGTCAGGGGTCGTTTTCTGTTAGGTGCGGACATACTTTCTGTACACGTTGTATCAAGAATCATCTCAAGATCCAACAGACTTGCCCTGTGGATGGATACCTGCTGACCCCAGCTGACCTCCAGAGTTCAAGGGTCATCATTCAGAGGTAAGGGAATTGAGCAAAGCATTGCCATGGTATTTCCTGCTGTGGGGTAGTATCAACACTTATGAAGAGCGTCAAAACATTTTATCTCTGTTGAATAATGGGATAACATGAATCGAAAAGTGACTCTCCCGCAACTTGAGCTTTGCATCACAAATTGCTTTTGGATCGTTCACAGACTGTTTGCTTATTTATCAAAACTATGATCAGCAATTACTTAAGTAAAACTGAAGGGCATTTGATCGGAAAATCTACTTGACTACAAACGAGGACAGAATTCCCAAGAGCAAGATGTTTTGGACTTGTTTGAATTTCGCAAAATGTGTTGTTCGAACTGTTGATACCATCCAATTGTTAGGAATTATCACGGGCGTGGTGATTCCCGTGATGTCTAATGCATTTAGTGAATGTGATGTGGATGGGATGCTCAAGATCTGGGCTATTGCTTGGTCGGTCATTGCTAGACATAACATGTTGTCTGCAGAAAAAGCTTCCTGTTGTACGTTAGTGTGGTCATACCTGAATGCTATGAAATGTTAGGAAGTGTGTTGACTGACTGAACAGACCAGCGCTTGGGTTTGTGTTGAGCATATGAGGTGAAGTGTGAATGCCGGTGCTTACGCCTGAACTGCTAGTCTGTGAGGTACGTAGTCTGATGTCCCCAACAGATGCTTAATTGTGTTTAGGAGAAACTTTATTTTGTTTTTCTCAAATTGCCTGGTTGCTCTCCCTGTTGTTTATCTTCCATCATTTGTCTGATATCTTCACCAGCCTTCTGCTTGATGTTCTGGTCTAGTAATGATGCTGTTAGACGGCTTAGGCAACTTCATCAGCAAAGTTCGAACTCTGTAGTGAGGACAATTGTTGGCCAAACTTCATATTGAAACTCTTTCTAGCTGACTTTTTACGTTGCTGATTCTGTGACTGGCACTGAAAATGACTTTTGATTCTATATGTCTGTTTTGATACGGAAAATTCATGAATTTGAAGTGATGGTTATCACGTCACATAGGGGGGTCAAAAAGGTATGGACCCCCTTTTTCCCTTGATTTTAGTGATATAAAATCTAGAATTGACTGAAGACCCCTTTTAAAAAAAATCCTTTTTTCTGACCCCCTTTAAAAAGTCCTAGATCCGTCCCTGCGTCATGGATGTTTTGAACCACATTTTTTATTGTGTGGCTTCAAACAATTTGATCAGAAACTTGCTAATCATATTCTGTTATATTGTGTGTCATTTAAGGACTTCCTCAATTCATACCAATGTTAATAGATTTTTGTAAACGATGAAGATTTCACTTGTTATTTCTGAAGTTAATTCATTTAACTTTTTTAAAAAATCCAATCTGATTTCATCTTGCGGTCATGCCCTACCCTTTCATTGTCATCTGTCTCGTGAGTATTATTCGTGGTAATTTCTCTGATAAAACAAAGCCACAGTCCAACGCGGTTTAATTAACAGTATTAACTTCATTCCTCAACTCATCCACAAGGTTATGTTTGTTCCAGTTCAGAAAGGCATGCTTATACTTTTGTTCATTCTAAAGTCTAGTCATCTAATTTAAACCAAGCATTGACATCAAGCCCAATTTTTTTCAAATATCTGTTGGAGGATGATGCGTGGGAAAAGACAGATCCTTGTTTTTGCCACGGAGTACCAAACCCCTCTGGGCAGATATTGACTGGCGTTGATTTTGAAACAAGTATGCTGGAATAACTTCATAATTAAGGCAATATCTAAAAACCTTTTACTTGAGGCTCTAGGTGGTCACAATTTCTGGAGGTATTCCCTTGATCAAAGCATTCTGTTACTTATCAGTTGTATCCAAAATGGTATTGGATTGTCAGACTTATTCTAGACTTTTGACTGTCGAGGAGACTTACGGAGCACGGTAAATTCTCAATAATTTTGAATGAAAATAATTGCCAAAATTAACTCTTTTCATTTTTGAAATGTTTCAAACATAGTTCAGTGGTCACAATTTATCAAATCATCGTCCAATAGTAGCAGTGGTATGTAAAGTTTAAGGTGACAAGCAATTGATTTCGTGCTACTTGTTTTTTATGAAAAACATGAAAAAAAATATTAAATTTTCTTATCGGCCATATTAGTTCTAAGATCATGAGACTTTACCTTCATAGGAATCATAAAATCTTTTAGTTACGTAGTTGAAATTAGATTCTATACCTCTACAAATGATAGTTTACTAAATATAAAAATATAAGTTCCTTTTTTTATTTGATTTTCATGTGATAATGCATGACTTTTGTCTCCTTGCGTAAATTACACTTTTATTAATGTCCTTGGCTAAAGCATCGAATGGAATAAATGATAAAGTGATCGTCACTGTAAATAATAACTCTTTAGGGAAATGAATTAGGTGCACCTAGCAGGTCTGGCTAATTCTGTCCTGAAGCTTAATCGGTGGAAAACCACATTGAATATCACCTGAGCACTGGCTAATCGCAGGTATGATGTTACCTGGAGCATCACTTTGCTATCCTCTGTTCAAACATTAAAAATCAATAGAAATGCTTTTGGTGATGTAATTTCGTCGGTTGGAGGCTAATGGCTTCAACTGACATTGAATCGCGTCACATCCTTAGCATATGTTATGGAGAGGGGGGGGAGGGAGTAAACAATGTTCTTCAGAGATCTGAATTTGTTCTGTCAAATCATCTTTATTGAATTCTTAACATGTGTTTGAATTAAAATTTGTTACAATTGACTGTCTTGATAGCCATACACACTCCTTCAGCCAGTGAAACTTACCTGCTGTGAAAGGCGATCACTCAACGAATCTGCACTCGCGTGTAGAGGTTTAGAAAGTCACCAATTATTTTTCATTGTTTTGGAATAGTGATTCTTCTTTTCCATAAAAACAATTTTCAAAATTTTCATTGCAAGGGCAGACTACATTGCTTCAACCAATTAGTGTTTCGTAACGAATGCTATTAATAAAAGTTTTTAAATGTGCATTTTTTATGAGAATTTTGCTAAAAGAAAATTCTACTCTTCAGCCATATTGTCTGCTACATAGGTGAACAGTTACGCTACCAGCTATCTCGTCTTTGTCAACAGGTAGTGAAATAGTGTGTCTAAACGCTATTGATTATTTAACGCTACCCGATGACTTGAAGTCTGTTCCCTCGATCACCTCTCTATTGTCTTTGCACATGCCAGGAAGGCATTGGTATTGAGATTCACTGTTTACATATCTTCACATTGTTTTTGAAGTGTGTTGATATTAGCTGTGGCTCGGTCAATAGTGGTCAATACAGTTGACCGCATTATTATGACTTGGTGGTAAAGACAGATTGATTAGTGTTGCTAATTAGACGTTGTCACAAAGTGAATCGAGTGCTGTGGCTGGTTAGAGTTTTTTGCTCTTGCCACGAGGCGGTGTTGTGTCACAAATGCGTGATATCATATGGATGAATATGGAACATTACGTCACAAATGCGATGTGTTCCAGAAATTTAAAAACTATAATTTGGATACTCTTCTATTTAGTGTCTGATATGAGGGAATGTGGCGTTATGTTTTGTCAAATCTCTAAAGAAAATTGAGCATTGAGAAATGCTTGATTTGTCAGTAACATGGTTTTAACTGTTCAGCTTTCATAATTTTAGGTGAAATTTTGAACATTGTAAGAAGTTAACCAGTCTTCCATTGTGTCAAAATGAAGGAGTTGTCCGCAATACATTACCAACACATTTCTTGTCATTTTGGAAGAATGTTATTGTCAAGTTGATATTTTTTTCATTTTAAAAGTCTTTTGTAGTTGCCCGCAATTTCTCAAAACATTGGTGATAGCTGTGGTATAGAACGTAAAAATGGAGTAAATCATTTAAACTTACAAAAAATGAGAAAACTAACCTTCAGCTATCCAACATATTGTTTCCTAAGTTTGTGAGATTTCACTGTTGTCATAGAGATGTGACAACTATGGTAAACTCTCATCAGTTTAGGACACAATATGGCCGACAAGTGATGTTGTGTTATTTCAATTTTTTCCTTGAGGGATAAGAAGTACCACATAAATACTGTTTAAGCTCATAGCTATCGTCAGACCAAGTTTCAAGAAATAATGAACAGTGTTGGCAACAATACAAGAAGCCTTTAAAAAGGAAAGACTAGCAGTTTAACAACAACTACCTGTCTGAGTTAGTTTGGTGTCGGCACTCAGCATTGAATCAATCTTAATTTGGAGGTATTCTGGATACGAAAAAATATGGCTCAAAGCATCCATGATACTGTCTTAGGGACTTCAGGAACTATAGGCCTAGAGTGAAAAAGTAAAAATAAACGCCTTGATTCGTTAGCCAACTCTTGTGTTTGAATGACATCAGGACGTGTATGGAGAAATTATATACCAGGTGTATGTAGTCTAGTGAACCAGCTCTTGCGATTGTCTCAAGAGTTTTGTCTGTCCTGAGTTGGTGGCCTGGCTTTAACTTGTTATGGGCAGTACACCTAACGAATAAGTTAGTGGTTCAGATGGTGATCAGTTATTCATTCACCTGAATACTGTCGTTAGGCCTTGCTAAAATGTTGTCCAGCATCGCTCGCTGGGTACACTGACATCTGTTGTTGCGATCATAGAGTGAATGCAACTGCTCTTCAATAATTAGTGAGCTCATTAATTATTCTAGTATTGACCTGCCTGCTAATAGCTATTAGGATCTCTTGTGACAAGCGTGACATGTACTGAGTTGGAAAGTTAAGTGAACGAACATAAAAAAACCGCCAAGAAAGAACACAATTGAATGTTTCACAATTAAAGAGAAGTTACGCAATGGATTAGGTATGGAAGTCTGTAGTACACTTTTAAGCTCTTTTCATGTAAAGAAATTGTATTGATGTTGGGTTGTCATAATAATTGCAATTTGATAAAAGTTTGAAGTTCCAATTTTGTGGTTCTGGTTGTGATCTAAGAAATCACTTGCAAGCTGTAAACAACTCGTGCAGTTATTGAAAATTGGTTTTAAGATAACACAAATGCATTTAGGATTGAATTTCACAATATCGCTTTAAACTTTTCATATTTTGGCTGAAGGAACTCTGATCATTTCGTTTTTTTTTTAATGTGTAAATGATGAGGAATTTGGTAATGTTGGTGAAAAACTCACAAAATGTGAGTTCTGCTTCTTAAGCTGAGTACAGAGGAAACACTTAGGCGGTGTAAAGCGAAAAAGTTGAACAGTAGTTGATCAGTCAATCTTTAATTGGCGGTAATCCAAATTAATGCGTATTGCCAATAAATTCCTTGTCAAATGACCAGTGGTTTCTTTAGGGTGTTGCATTTCGCCATATTAGCTGGCTAAAATGAAATTAAAAAAGTTAATCATTTTGCTCTCATAAAATCGGTCTCGCAATATTAGAACCATGATAACATTCTGTTTCCAATACCAACCAGAACATGGAAACCATCGTGACTCAAGCAAATGCTTCAGGCTGTGTTCGGGCTGGCCAACCCTAAAATTGCAAATTTGAAAGTGCTTGGCATATGTACGCATTGCCTGCGACTTGAGTAGTGCAGAAGTAGAGTCCTCTCTATGTAAAGAATGTTTTGAGATGGACATTATGATAGTAAATTAAAGTCTTAATTCGATTTTCATTTTATTAGCCAGTTGTGCAGCAGGGTAAAAGGTAACTTTAACTGTGTATTTATTGGTGATGGAATCTTGTGTGAGGCAGCTGCAAACAAAACCAGACTCTGCCACTGCAGGTCTCTTCAAGATTTACAGTTTTGTGATTCAGGTCTTTGCTTTCCCAAGAATGAATGCAATTACACTGTTGATGTTACACCTACCCCCATTTTATAGATGTCTGTCTTATGTCTGTGACACATGGTCCAAATGTTTGACTCCCATTTGTCCAAGTATTTATAATATCTGTCTGTTAGTGATTACTGTTTTAGTGGTCTGGTTTACTTGTGGAGCACTTTTACTGTCAAAAATTCACCAGTAACAATCATTATGGTGAAAAAGAATCCCTCTATGGCAAAACCCCTCTATGGCAAGGGGACTGGCAACGACTCTAGAATTCGCATCATGCCACAGTGAATATTTTGAAACTGGTAGTGCAGCATGTTTCAACTCCATGAGAAGATTAATGTAGAATTTGTGCCTTTGTACCCTAAAAAAGTGATTTAGACCATGTGCACACCAGGCCTTAAATAAAGGGGAGCTCGAGTTTTGTAGTATATGGACCTTTTACTGAAAAAACGGGAACTTAAAAAAATGGGGTACTACGTTCAGACCTATGAATTGTCGCCGAATTCCTGTGGACATTTACCTTGTTTTCTCGGACTTTTTGTTTCTCTGAGGCGGACCTTGTTGCCAACTTTGCCAAATCTGGGGCTCATTTGAGCCCCCCCCAGGTGCACGCATGTTGAATGAAGACAGAAATTTGGTTTTATGCTCGCAGTTCACCATTGCTGAATAAAACCTTAGCCAAGTAATTACGAGCTTGTTGCATTTTAAAAATAATTTATCAAAATTAATCTCAGTAACTGGCAGTTATGTGTGAATTCTCAGAACCTTTGCTCTTTAGCTGAATGCAAGATTTACAGTTGCGAGTGTGAAGGGTAAGACTAAGTTTCTGACTTCTAGTCTTGAGTCACTTTTCCAGACCCCTGGAACTACTAGAATGTGAGATATTCCATAACAAATGGTCCTGGTATTGTACTCAATATAGTTGAGACAATAGAACTGATTATGATCATATCATAAACAGCCCTGCCATTATCTCCCTCCCTCACAGCTGGGGTCTGCAAGGGCGTTCTTATTAGCAGCATCCTTTTCTCATTAACACAAATTTTATGTATTGTTTTGTTTTTTCCACATCTCTTCTTACCGAGTTTTCCCCCCATCAACTATGTTGAACAGATCGCAATTGCAATTCCGTTTTCTAGAACAGAGTTCTATTCTCGCTTACCGCAGCGTAACAGTATTCGTCTATATAGACAAAATACCTGTTCTTCCACTTTATAACACATTATAAAGCACCATGCTATTCTCATGCTATTAACAACAATAATTCATTATCAAACTGTATTTGTTCATCATGCATACCTTTAATTCTAATGTTTGACAAAGGNTGTTTCAACTGCATGAGAAGATTAATGTAGAATTTGTGCCTTTGTACCCTAAAAAAGTGATTTAGACCATGTGCACACCAGGCCTGAAATAAAGGGGAGCTCGAGTTTTGTAGTATATGGACCTTTTACTGAAAAAACGGGAACTTAAAAAAATGGGGTACTACGTTCAGACCTATGAATTGTCGCCGAATTCCTGTGGACATTTACCTTGTTTTCTCGGACTTTTTGTTTCTCTGAGACGGACCTTGATGCCAACTTTGCCAAATCTGGGGCTCATTTGAGCCCCCCCCAGGTGCACGCATGTTGAATGAAGACAGAAATTTGGTATTATGCTCGCAGTTCACCATTGCTGAATAAAACCTTAGCCAAGTAATTACGAGCTTGTTACCTTTTAAAAAATAATTTATCAAAATTAATCTCAGTAACTGGCAGTTATGTGTGAATTCTCAGAACCTTTGCTCTTTAGCTGAATGCGAGATTTACAGTTGCGAGTATGAAGGGTAAGACTAATTTTCTGACTTCTAGTCTTGAATCACTTTTCCAGACCCCTGGATCTACTAGAATGTGAGATATTCCATCACAAATGGTCCTGGTATTGTACTCAACATAGTTGAGACAATAGGACTGATTATGATCATGTCATAAACAGCCCTGCCATTATCTCCCTCCCTCACAGCTGGGGTCTGCAAGGGCGTTCTTATTAGCAGCATCCTTTTCTCATTAACACAAATTTTATGTATTGTTTTGTTTTTTCCTCATCAAGGGTATTTCTCTTCTTACCGAGTTTTTCCCCCCATCAACTATGTTGAACAGATCGCAATTGCAATTCCGTTTTCTAGAACAGAGTTCTATTCTCGCTTACCGCAGCATGACAGTATTCGTCTATATAGACAAAATACCTGTTCTTCCACTTTATAACACATTATAAAGCACCATGCTATTCTCATGCTATTAACAACAATAATTCATTATCAAACTGTATTTGTTCATCATGCATACCTTTAATTCTAATATTTGACAAAGGATTGTTCCACACTTGTGCTTATAACATTATGACTAGGCTTGGTCTTCAGCAATATTCATAGCTATGTGTTGAGTGAAATCTTTCAGGCCAGACAAACACTTGCCAACCCCCCCCCCCGAACATTTTTTATGCATCATCTAAAACCATTCGCATTTGTATTTTTAAGAATGTTCGATCTCAGTTTTGTAGTTCACTACTAAAGCACCCTCTAACTACAGGTTTAATTCAATCCTATACCACTGAAGTACCATGGAATTTCATGAGACTTGGTGCAGTATTCATGGGAAAAGAAATGAGTAAATGAGAAATGGACTGAGTTAGCAAGACCCAAATTGAGATTAATGAGAAGAAGACAAACAGCTTGATAGAGAAGAAATGTGTTAATAAGAAAATGACCAGTAATGAGACCAGATGATGAGGGAAGACAGCCCTGATAAACACACCACCCATCCGGTACCAGCCGGGGGGGGAGGGGGCAGTTTGAGGGGANGGGGGGGCAATTTGAGGGGAAGAGTTGGGATGGGATGTGATACGCAAACAGCAGGACATTTCATGGAATTTACACGCTACAAAGTTGTACCTGGTTTTCAGATTGAATAAGCTCCTCTGTCAGTGTTCATCTTGGGGGTTGCAATCCTCACGATGATTTTTGTCTGATAGACAAAGTCTCCTTGGTTAAGGGTTTTAGTTGTTTGTTTTGCTGTGAGTCTACAAAGCTCAGCTCTTTGATCTTATCCAAAAGTGAAAAATCGAGGAAGTTGACGGAGGCTTTTAAATGATAATTAAGGGTACTGCTTTGAGTGCTCTTTCATTGGACTGAATTACACTGTTGTGTTTACTGCTATATGTAGAAAATTAACAAAACATGGAAAAAATCGACAAAAATACTTCATACTTCAGCTTTTGTCGCTAAAAGTTATTGAACATTGTTTTATGTCAAAAATTTCTTTCCTCCCTTGAGATAGGAACACGCTTCTCGATATGTGCTGTACTAATCCAATGATTTCGGATTGAAATTTATCGCTACTTGTATAAGCCAGTGGATTAGACACATCCGCCTTCAAGTGTTATTATGTGCAATCAATGTTGCTGTGATTAGATTTCAGAATTTATGACGTTTTAAGGAAGTTCATTGTTTGGCGTGACGCAAAGTTGTAGCTTTGCTGAATTAAGCCTGTAGTGTTGGTCAAAAGATGGTGACTTAGCGAGATTAATTGTATAGTGTTGGTCATAGAAAAACTAATTCGCTCCTTTCTGTTAATTGATGGATTGGGCGTAGATGCATTAATGTGGAATATATTAATAGTATCATGCATTGCGTTAGTGCGCTTGACTACTCACGATAATTATCTGAATGAGCGGGATAGGCTGACGGGAATGGTGGAACGTATTCAATAAAATTCAGTGTCGGTGTTTTGTAGTATGGTAATTTTGTACTTGTTTCGAACAAAACTAATTGCCAAAATCGTCATTTTTCCATTTTTCAAAGGCCTATTACTTTACTGTAAATGATGGAAAATTTGCCAAAAGTTGTTTTGTGGCATCTACAAAGTACAAACTATGACAATGATGGACTAAATTCTTCTTAATCTTGTGAGGAAACTTGACAAAATAGAATTTCACTCGGCCATGTTGTGTGCTAAATACAGTGAAGAATTCAACCATAAAACTTTCTACTCTGTTCATTAGAATAATTTGGCAGAAGCCCCTCCTGTAGGCAAAACTTGTCGAACACATCACCATGTTCATGAGCAATAATTCAGTTTCAACTCTTGTTCCCCTCAACTAATCTAAAATCCACAGCTCTTGTCCGAATAAGGATTTGGGCAATTGCCATTTCCGAGGTTTTACTGTACGTACTTTGTCCATGTTTAAGGAAAAGTGAAATCAGGTCTACCACACACTGGTAGTGAATTGCAAAGTCATGGAATACTTGTCATTACTGAAAAATGTTCACATCATTTGTCCGCCTGCTACAAAAGATTAATTTTCTCGTTTATGTAACTCTCTTCTCTTCCACCTTGTGTCTGTATTGTCATCCATCTTACATATCTTGCCGCAGCATTCACCGTGGGTTTTCATGTCGACATCGTGTTCTATATCGCGGTTACACGCCGGTGTGAATTGCCCACTTGAGTTAAGCAAACTTCCCTACTGTTTGCGAAAATGCATTTGTGAATGGCAAAAATTGATTTTTAATTTTCACTTGTTTCTATTCAATACCTGTGGAACTTTATCGATCTGCAATGGTGCAGTTATGGTTGACCGCTGCGGATTACATTTTTGATTTTTTTCTTGATATACCGTATATCTGAAGTCATTTAGACTGATGGTGAAGCAAAGTCTGATTTTGTATTGAGTATTGCGATTAATATTGCGGGGACCCAAGTTTGGTGAATGAAGGCAGCAAAATTCAAATTAAAATGATTTTCTATGTCATACAGTAAAACAAATCATGATCCAGACAAACCTGATCCAAGGTTATTGTTAGAGAACGCCAGGACACCCCGGATTATTAATCGTTTCGCTGTATAACATACAAAAAATTTGTTAGAATTTGAGTTTTCACCCTCTTTTTCTTCAAACTCAGCTCTTGCAACTTAACAAACTTCCTTAATTTAGGACTGAGTCTTCTCTGTTAGACAATAGAGCTTGACAAGGTGAAGTATATTATTCAATAGTTTTAGAGTTATTTCTTACCAAAACATTTGTATAATTTTAGAGACCATTAATCAATGTTTTCATTTGTTTTGTAATTTTGGACATGATATCAAATGTTTAGTAGAAATTTGTTTCTGTCGAAAATTAAATATTCAGTGTGAGGTTACATTAAAATCGTACTAATTTCAGCAGCAAAATACAACTGCCAAAATTGCCCCTTTTTTCTTTGCTCAGCTGTTATGAGTGCCCACATTTTTTCCAAACACTGTCATAATATCAGCTACGGTACAGTTGAACATGGAAAAGCATTACTTTAGTGCTTCACACGTTTTATAAAAAAGAAAAAATAGAATTTCACATGCTCGCCATTAAATGTGAGATTTGACTGTGTTCTAAAGATGGAAGACTGTCTTGTAATGTCAAATTGTCTGATTCATGTTGCTCTTGAATGTTTGAGTTAATATCAGTAATTAGTCAGTGTAGACCCCAAAACTACTTTTGAACAAGTTATTGGTTAAATGGGCTCTTGGATTTTGTGAAATAACTAGTAATTTACAAACTTCTCCATTAAAAAACATTTCATTTTATATTGCAAGTTTATTTTGTTTTCAGCTCAGCATTGCCACTGATAAAAAATCATTACCCACACAAATTAGTATTGCTTATTTTTGTTGGTTATGCTCTAACCTAAAGCCCTGTATTGAAATTACAATACACTTTTGTCGAGGCCAAAATATTGCAGCATACATCTTAAGCTGTTTTTACACCGGGAACAGTTGTCATGGTGCGACTTGCTCCACTTAAGTCGCATTTACGTGACGTTAGATCGCAAACTGGATTGTCACAAGTTATTTACATGAAGACTGTCTGCGCATGCTTGTATTAACAACAGCGAAAGTCCAAACCTGGTGGAGATGGAATACTAGTGAATCACTTGTATTTACGCTATTACGCAAGCGTAATAGAGATGATCTCTTATGTTATGTCCCAGTTTGTGTTTAGACGCTCTACTTCTCACACAGGCGTCAAAAATGGCCTCCGAAACTTGGTCTGTTTCTGTCATGTTTACAGACACAATTGCACCCAATCAACTGTAGGGTCGTGTTCGGACAGAAAATTCTGGTATCTATTCGACTGCTTGCAAGTAATTTTGGCAATAGTTTGTGAAGGGCAATTACGTAATTCAAACTCTAACACAAGCTACCACCGTAGTCAGCAGATGTACAAACCTAGAAGACGTAAAACGCCTGGCTAGCTCGGCTGAAGTAAAACGGTATAACTCGGCAGACACTGCTAGTGAATAAGGTTACGGTTTGTGCGAAGGTCACAGATCTTGTGCATTGAGAGTGTGCCGAGTTGGCGGTCCATGTAGTATACGTAGTTTACAGTTGCAGTGAACAGTGTGATGCCATTCAGGTGTTAGTTCTCAACATCATCAATAGATGGCACACATTCTACACATGGTAGCAGACTGCAACATAAGTACAGGGAAATGAGCCGATCAATAAGAAATGAGAGTCTGATGGTCGAGCGTTAGTTAATGACTATATGCTAGGGACAGCATTAAGTTTACTTCAAGTGATGTCTGAATTTTTGCTTTCAGTTTTATAGACTTACTGTCAGAGTCTGATATTTCTAGTATTTCCGCGTTACCATAACTGTGCATTATATGAAGACTTGATTGAGCCTAATTGTTAAGCTTTCTTTAAAGTGGCGATCAAAATCGAAAAGTTTTGAAACGAAATGAAATTCAAGTGATATTGGATCGAATTATTGGGAAATTCTTAGGATATATCTAAAGAGGGTTGTAGATTTGCCATTAAAAGTGATATTATAAGTCACAATGTTGTGTATTTGATATCAGCCACAAAAGGGTTTCAAACCTTGATCTCACCAGTCGCAGTCCAGCGGTGTGTTAGTAGAGTTGTAAGCAATGCTTCTTGTACCCAATAATAGTAATAACCGATAAGATCACTGGCCTAGATATTAGTTTTTCCGAAGCGATGGAAACTAACCTCGGTTGTCGGTGTTTTCTGATAAAATCACGTTAGCAACAGATTTTTCTTTGCCCTGGTCAAAGTTGAACTACATGAAGCCTATTCCATCCAACAATAATCCAAGCGATGCACTTAATTCGTTTAGTTCAACTTTTATTTGTTTCGAAAATGAAATTGTCTTTTTACCAGATACCTGTTCAATTTACAAATGGTAAATTTTAGTAATCCACGAATCTGCAACACCATTAGGTATGTATGCATGTATGCTTTTGTGTATTTAATTTCAATGATATGTAATTTTAATTTAAATGTCAAACAGTTATCAAGTGGACAAAGGTACAATGCGTTGTCATGGATGAAATTCTGTAAATTTAATTGAAGAGCCGGCTTGCTCCATGACTTCTAATGTAAAACATTTTGTTTCGCATTTGAAGATCACTTTTCCAAAAATAAAATTTGTTTAACCTTTACGTTGTACTAAAGAATATCGACTTTCCTGCCTTTGTTCCTGCGGGAGTACTCAGGTGACAAACATTCTCTTCTCTCTGTTACTGTCAGGAGTGTCGCAACTGTAACATTATATCTAAAGACAACACAACTTGAGTGAACACCGATTAAAGGGCTAAGTGAGGTGGCCGGTTGTTTACTTAACCACTTTGCTTAACAATAGCTTTAGAAGACCCTTGTAGGAATTCTGATAAAGCTTTTGTCAATGGGAATGCAAATTTTGTGCCTAAAATGTGATAAACACGATAAGTTTTTATTAAGGTCATTTTTCACTTTTTTGTCTACTTTTAACAGAATTGAATTTCCAATATAAATGGAGTAATTTTTCATGATAAAGGTTTAAATTTAAGGCTTAAGATTAGTATTTCGTAAACTGGAGCCATTTTTCAAAAAGGCATGTTTTTATTTTAAGGCTGTTCTAGCTTATTTTAAAATAATGAACTTTTAATGAAAAACTAATGTTGTAATTTTTCAAAAAGTTTTCAAGTGTTATTTTTGGCCTTTTTCAGTTGATTTGAACAGCTGCTTCTTTGTTATTCGTTTATGGGACACCCATCATTTCGTAAATAAAGTGCTTTACTTGCCTATTAAACCATTTTTATATCAATTTTAAGTTTGCTTCTTTGGAAAACAGAGTGAAATCTTATAAAAACAACTAGACTCATACTCAGTGCCACATTTACACGTCATCGAGACATGGATCTCATCCAATGAATTTAAAATTCATTGTATTCGACACAGTGAGTTTTATTGAACACCTTCGATAAAACTTCAGAGCAGTGGAGAGTTTTACTGTTATCTCCTTAAAATTATGTTAAACGATATACCTTTTCATACGGTTATGTTTAACCACGTCTTCATCTTATTGTACCAAAATTAACTATTTCAGGTAGATAAGCCTATATCATTGTAAATATAATTTGAGTTTCTTAAATCGAGTGAATGCGTGAATGAGAGTGCATAAAAGTCTTTCCACTTCCCTTTTCCTCTACCCCCTTTTACAGTAACCTCCTGTTGATTGTGCGCCCCATGACTGAGTTATTTTGCGAAATACTTATTTTTCTGTATTGTTATTTATATTGTAAGGATGTGTAGGTGAGGCCGCCCATATTCACTAATCATTAACAATATGATTTCTGGGTGAGTAAATGTATAACTGAGAAAAAAGGAGAATTGAACTTCAAAAAATTATGAAATGGCTAACCAATTTGTAGCAATTGATGAAATGCAAATGTGTGCAGTTTTGCGGTAGATCTGGTTAGAAACTGTCATCGTGGCTTACAACTTCATTTTCTTAAATTTTTTCCTATGTATGTTATAGCGCATGCACCAATAAAGCGAGTGAATTATGCCGTTACGCCCAGCGTAAACAGTGTTATGACCATACTCGATAGACCAATAGCGTTCATAATGTTGCGATCCTACTACCTAGTTGTTGTGCGTGTCTGGCCATGTTCAGATTATTAATTAATGTTCCAGGTGTTAGGATTTCTCACCCCTGATGTGTCTCTTGTTCCCCCCTTCGTAATTAGTGCCCATTGAACACCCTGTGAGAGAGTCTGTATAAAGAGTCAATAGGTCCATTGTTATCTGACATACCTTGATTGGTTTGATTTTATGGTTTATTTACTTCTTGTCAGCCCTCCTCTCTAGCTGTAGCCGCTGAAACAACAAAAGCTTTCATTGGGTAAACAGTTGTGATGATCAATAAATATTTTGCTTTTCCACTGAGATCTAGGAGATACTGCTGTGTTCAGATGTTACAAACAGATGCTGAATGTAAGTTGGTGATCTACTTTCTCTTTTTCTCCTTTTATATCAAAAGTTGACTTAATCTGATCCGAAGATTAGCTTTGTTAAAATGTCACACAGGGAGACACGCTGTTTTCTCTAATGTTTTGTTCTGACTGCCTTTTGGCTATTTCAAGAAATGACATGTTCTCTCATACCCTGTTTGGTTTGCAAACCAAGCAATGTGTCCAATCTTCTGGGCAGCGGTAGTAATTATCTCCGCATGGAACTCCTGTATGTTGAGAGCGTAATCCCCAAGATTAAGTGTATGCGGTATGTTCTGCGTTGGTAGTCTTAAGATTCTTCTGGTGACGGTAAGCGTGTTTTTTGAGACTGAAAATTTAATAGTTTTGCGGGAAATTAGAGATGTTTTTCATTGTTTTGTTGTTATGATGAAAGGAATTTCGTGCTTGTTAGAATTAGTTCTGTTGGTTGTTGAGCTCAGACTTGTCTCATCCTGCAATGTATTTTCTGTCAAGAGAAGTAAGTTCCTTTGGTTATTTTTAGACAAGTGAAGTGGAGGTTATTATGGAATGTAATTTAATGGTGTCTTTGTTTATGGAAATAATTATAAGTGTTCTTGTTTCTGTGGATGATGCAAAATGTTCTTTGTGCCATGTGTCACCGTAAATTTTCATTTTGCAATTTCTCATTGTCTTATATTTTGATATTAGGTTCTCTATTTTTTTTTTGAGGATTCATTAACTGCCTTGGAGATTGTAAAAGAAATTGTATTTTTTTCAGTTTTTCCAAAATTTGATGCAGTGTATCATGGGTCATGTGATACTAACTAAAAGATATGAATAGTGATTTTGTATATTTTTATTTTGAAACGCGTTCTAAGTGCTTCTGAAGTTCACTCATTTGTCTATAAGATTTTCTTTAAAATATCTGTAACATCTTGCGTGGTTCAGCTGACTTAAAAGTAAAACTATTGGGTGTCAATCAATGACAGAAATATCGATCAGCTTAATCTACTTGTCTTATCACAATTGATTTTGCAAAATTCAAGTAGTCAATCTTTGCAGACTCCTAAACTGCCTTTGACCATATTGACTTCATCGATTGTGCTTGTCAAATATGGACCAGGCCAGGCTTTGAGAAGTTTCAAAAAAAACACAATTCTTTTGGAAAGGTAAACATGCTCAGAGGATTTTCGGATAATTAAGTACAACGAATACTGTGTGTAGTGGTTTAAAGTAATCTCTTAAGAAATTTGCTGAGCTCAAGGATAAGATTTGTTCAGTGTTCAATATTTACTCAGCCTTCAGTGGTTACTTGGTCTTTTTGTCACAGCAGGTACAGCGATGAGGACTTGATAGCACTTTTGTGCATTTAAAGGGACGTATGTTTTGTGTCCAAAAAACATATTTTGGGATCATTGTTGGATAGGAGACACTTCATCAAGTTAGTAGCCAGAGCTATGAAACAACAAAATCTCTTGTGTTTTTGAGATTTTATTATAAATCACCAATTCTCACCATTGTCTGCCCGACATTCACTGAAATCGAGGCTGACGACTTAAGCAGTAACGTGCCTGAAATAATTCAGCGTTTATCAGCTGGGATTTAGCTCCACTAGCGAAGCGTTAGGCTATGATCGAGGTGGTTTCAGATTCCATTTTTGCGCCGAGTCTGATCTTAGAAAAGCACTTTCTCACCTATAATTCCCCTTTAAGTCTGTGCGGCCACTGGGTAATTTTATCAAAACCCATTTTAATTCAAACAAAGAATGAAAATGTGATGATGTTGCTTTGCAGGAGCACATGAGACAGTGAAGAAACTTAAGGTATATTTAACACTAGAATGTGTAGTTTTCAAGGTGAACTAGACATACACTTTGATTACTCTGCCAAACTTGGATAAACTTTTTGTCAAGACTGTTCGTCAATTAAGTCGTTCTTTTGTCACAATAAAGTAGCGTGTGTATCGAAATTTTATCAGAATTTAATTCGACTTTGTTTACGAATGGACTTACTCAGTAAGTTGTTCGAAAAAGTGCATGGAAGAACGCCTGTCGGGATTTAGTCAGATTTGTAAGACTCAAGTCGATAAGAAATGAAGATGTAGTCGTGGTTTAACGCACTGAAGCTTTGTCAAAATTTTAACGTAAAAACACAACGGTCATTTGCCAATTACTAATGGCGGTTATCCTTTTACCAAAGTATCTCTACGTTCATAATTTAGTTACATAATAATTACAACATGTACAAAAATTGTAGATGCAAAATTTTGTTATCGTTGATATCACAAGTAGCCAGTATTGTTTAATCCTTGGTATTCCATCTAACTTCCCTATTGGTTGCTTTCAATTCACCTTTGAAAGTTGTTTTGCTTGGCATTTGTATCACAAGGTCCACGTTGCTGTTGCTGAGTTGATTCTGGTTAGCCCCTGGGCATTTTAATTTAGCAACTCAAGAATCGGGGGGGGGGGGGGG